>CAUIVZ010000014.1:13805318-14250318 GCA_961763995.1 Juglans cinerea
ACCCTTAGCTCCGATCTACCACCCATGCACGCACACTCTCTCTCACTCCCCCAGGGCTTCTCCTCCACCGTGCGGCCTGATCCGCCGCAGTGAGCCACCGTGGCGCCACCCCAGTGCCACCATGAGCTCCACCAACAACCCCTTAGTCCAACCCTAGGTCCAAACCACCACTTTGAGTGGTGGATAGTCACTGCACGCGATGGACAGCCACTGCGCGTGGCTGACCGTCACTGTACATGGGAAGAGTACATGCTGTGTGTACTTTGTGTGTGGCGTAGTGTGAGATAAGGAGAGTATATGTAAAATATACCCTCCCATATTGTGGAACGGGATGAGTACACGTGGAGTGTACTCCATGTGGTGGATTGATGCATCATATGGCGTGTACGCCATAGTGGTGATATGGCGTATGTAAAGGGAGTACACGTGGAGTGTACTCCAAGTGACGGAGTGATGCACCATATGGTGTATGCCATAATGGTGATGTGGCGTGGTGTATATGAAGGGAGTACATATGGAATGTACTCCATGTGGCGGAGTGATGCACCATATGGCGTGTATGCCATAATGGTGATGTGGCGTGATGTATGTGGAATAGGAAGAGTACATGCTGAGTGTACTCTGTGTGACGTGATGAGTATGAAGGGAGTACATGTGGAATGTACTCTGTATGATGGTGTGATGCACCATATGGCGGATATGTCATAATGGTGATGTGGCGTGGTGTATGTGGAACAGGAAGAGTACACGCTGAGTGTACTTTGTGTGGCGTGATGAGTATGAAGGGAGTACACTCCGTATGATGGTGTGATGCACCATATGGTGGATATGCTATAATGGTGATGTGGCGTGATGTGTATGATGTGGAGTAGCATGTGAGAAAAGAGTACGCATGGGATGTACTCCATGAGGTGCAGCGATATGCCGTGTGGCATGTCGTAGTGATAAGGATGGTTGTGTGATTTATGGGCGTGGAACATGACGAGTAGAGTCGGGAACTGTGGAACAGTGTCCCGAGTAATTAAGGTGAAGCCTGTAGTCTAAGGTGACAAGTGTCACCGTGTTGGACTTACAGTTGGGAATAAGGATGAAGTAGCGAAATAAGTATAAGAGTACGCAGCGGAAGCATGACTGGGCAACATCACCTCGTGACGTGGTTACTGACAGTCGTGCTTGCCATGTGGTGAAGTGATATGGTATGAATGGCGTAATGGGAACGTGACAAGATGTCACGATGTGTTGGGAGTACGTAAATGATCGTACTCATGATGAATTAGGAATTTATGTACCAGAATGTTGGGTAACGCGACAAGGTCACGGTGTAGCTTGGGAATAGTCTCGAGCTGTATGACGTGACATAAGACATGGTTATGAATGGAGTCTTGTCGTGTTAAGTGTTGGGATGAACTGTCAAAGGGACGGGTAGCATGAGGAGTCATGCTAGCTGGGTTAAGAGAAGGTTGGTATCGGAGTATGGCCCTTGTCCCTCCAAGATGGTGATCAACGTGTTATATATGTTGATCTTAGGTGATAAGGGGTAGAGTACATGTGTAACATGGTGAGACACATGTGCCGGACGGATTCACCATATGTAATGGGTAATCTGTCCTGAGTATAGTTGCATGATGCTTAAGCCTCAGAGTTGGCTTAGAACTGTGTGGTTTGTATGGATGGGAATGAGGATTAGTATGGGCTAAGATGCATGAAGAAAGTGACGAGTGTATTGTCCAAGGAAGGGATGCGTGACTTAGTTGGTCTGAGTCATGCGTCGGAATGTGGTTAATGAGAAGAATGAGACAGAGGCCTTAGTGTCTTAATCCTAAGGTGAATCTTGGATTCACTTTGGTGGATGAGCACTCGAGGCAAGACATGAGTTGGAAGATGGGGTGACCGTAATGGTCCCCGAAGGTTTTAACTTAGTAAGAAACACATAAGAACACGGGATAGAAGGAGAGTGTTCCAAGTTAAGTGTAGCTTATGCTTTCTAAGTTTAAGTTGCTTAAGTACTAGATAGAGAATGACGTTAAGGTTATGTGTATGCATGTAGGTTGCCATCTGACAAGCACATGAATGGACTGCATGATATGCAAGTAGCATGGGGTCCAGGTAAGCGTTATGTTCATACTCTTCTAGAGTTTTCTAAGATACAAGAAACGCTTTTCCTTTAAGATGCTTTAAGAAAAGACGAAAGACGTTTTAAGAAAGAAGACGATAAGTGTTCAAACGTATAAGTATGTACGGCCCCTCCGTACGCATGTGAATGGATGACTATACATTGTATCTATTGTGTGTATTTTCTAAGAAAATAAACGAACTGACGTAAATGCACGGAAGACATGGAAACGGACGCTTTCATGGATCCTACGAACCGACACTCTCACGAACGCCACGGGGTGATGCTTGCGGGCACCATGAAAGACGATGTTTAAAGGTGATGCCTGTGGATGCCATGAACGCCGACGTTTTAAATGTTTTACGATGCCATGAACGGATGTTTTTACGAATGCCACGAAAAGACTAAGTTTATACACATGCTCATGAAAAGATGTTTTCTCACGAAAAAAGAAAGTTTTCTCATGAAAGGACATGTTAAACGAAAGATAAGAAAAGAATGAAAGCTCTAACTCTTTAGAGCTGGCATGAATGAAAGAATAAATGAAAGGACTGAAATGAAAGCATGAAATGTATGAAAATACGTAACGGCCACATGAATGAATGATACGGGGTACCCAATGAATGAATGGGTAGATTGCAATGCCGAGCAGTAGTGCTGGTAGTGCACCCAGTGCTGCACCGTAACGGAATGGGATTCCAACCCGCGGCCACGGGCGAATCCATTGGCCATAGGGCCGCTAATCCTAACACACGGGGTGGGGTGTAATAGTGTGTATCGGCCTATGAAAGTGAAAAGAAGAAATGTATGTACGCATGAATGCATGAATGCACGAGAGCACAGACTCTTGAAGAAATGAAGGCACTGACAAGAGAAACGTTTTACGAAAAGAAAGCCCATGTTTAAAAGCAAAATCCCGTCCAGTGACGTTTTCAAAAGAACGCACGTAGACACGTATGCATGCACGTAATAGTATGTACGAATGATGAATGCATGAATAAAAACCTATATTGTTATATTTTAACTATATGAAGTAATGCTTACGAGTCTTCGACTCATTTTAGTGTTTATGTATGCCCCTCCCCCATAGGAACTGAACGGCCAGGAGGGACACAGCCCATGGGGAAGAGCATGGAAGTCTAGGCACGAGTTTAAAAAGTACGAGAGACCATTTTTATTATTAAAATTTATGTTTTCCGCTGTAAACCTATTTTATTATCAAAGCACATTTTATTTTATAAACGTAGAGTCTTGCACCCTGGGTATGCAAGTGAAAAAGTTTTAAATCGAACAGTAATTCCCATCGTCCTTTCAAAAATATTTTATAAAAAGTCCCACCACAAGGACGGGCGTTACAGGATGTCTCCTTACCAATTAGTGTTTGGAAAAGCATGTCATCTTCCTCTTGAGTTGGAGCATAGAGCTTATTGGGTTGTAAAAAAGTTTAATTTTGATTTGAAGGCAGTAGGAGAAAATCGACTTCTTCAATTGAATGAGATGGATGAATTCCAGAATGATGCTTATGAAAATGCAAGGATCTACAAAGAACGAACGAAGAAGTGGCATGACAAATAGATTCTTAGGCGTGAGTTTACTCTAGGACAGCAGGTTTTACTCTTCAATTCACGACTCAAACTCTTCCCAGGCAGGTTAAAATCAAGATGGACAGGTCCTTATACAATTAACAAAGTTTCCTCTTTTGGAGCAATAGACTTGAAGGACAAGACATGGAATATATTCAAAGTTAACGGTTAGAGATTGAAGCACTATTATGGAGAACAAGTGGAGAGGAACTGTGCATTCATTCCTCTTGGAGATCCTAATTGATGAAGACTGAAAAGTCTGGCTGTAGACTTTAAAACACGCGCTTATGGGAGGCAGCCCATAAAACTTTCTTTTATTCCTTTATTTTTATTTTTTTTATTTTTTATTTTCTAATAATTTGGATTTTGATGCAGGTTTATTTAGTATGAATAAAGAACTGAAAATTTTAAACTACGGCTGATTCACCATGAAACTAGGGAAGTTCCTTTCATTTCTTCAATATTTCTCACTTTTGCATTACAATGAGGACATTGTTTAGTTTAAGTTTGGGGGTGTAAACTCCTATAGTCATTTGGTCTTCTTGTTTGCTATTTATTTTATTTTACTTGTGATTTTATAAGTCTTGAGTTGTTGGATTCTCTTACCAAGCATGTATTTGAGTATGATTGAATTCTCTATGACTCTGAAATTTTTGATTGAGGATAGGATTGAGAAAAATTTTCAAAAATTTCTTTTATGTCAGGCTGAATTTTGTGGGTACTTTGATTTAAATCTTTGACCTTGAAACTACGATATTGTGCACTTGCAATTTTGCACCGATCAATTATGCCATAAGCGGTCCAAGAACTGTATGGTCTCGATTGTTTGAAATAATACGATTATACTATCAAAGGATTGGGAATTTATGTCATGAGTGGTTATATATAACCAATGTACTCGGTATTTTAGAAGTGCCATTCGAGCTTTATTCCTTAATAACTAAGCTTCATTAAAAACAATAATATTCCTATTTGTATTTTTTTGTTTTGATACATTTGGGGAGGGGGGATTTCGAACCCAAGACCTCCATTTTGGAGCCAATCAGGCTACAAGCCTTTGGCCTATATGTATTTATGTACATGCGCATGTGTACACCAATAATATTGTCTGAAAATAAATATAAAAAATTTGACTTTTGATTGAAGAGCAACTGCCTTTTTGAAGTCCACAACTCTGGTTCACGGTATCTTATGCTGATTCTTTCGGCATCTGATGTAAGGTTGCTTCTAACCCCCATCCCACCTTTAAATATATAAGCCCCTTCACGATTCAAACCAGGCAATGCAGAAATGTTCAATTAAGTGAGGTATGCTGCTACATCATATATGAATTTAGCCACTAAATAAATAGAAATACCAAGTTGTGATTTCTTCAGGTAAATGATTATTGTATTGCTGGTTCTGTTATTTATATATCATAGCAGATAATAGTCCATGAAGTACTTGCAGGTATCAGGGTAGAACTTCTTAGGAAGCACTTCATCAGCTACTTCTCGTTGAAGAGAAGGCCGAAGTCTATCAGGAAATTTAATAATTTGTCTTGCATCACTAAATATCTCTATAAAAAAAAGGCAATATCGGTTTGACAAGGATGAGAAAGTCCATAAATAGCAACAGCAGGAACAAACTGGGCCAGGTCAATTGAATGCCATGAAATCACGAAGCTGCCTGACTATCCGGTGAAAAGTCGTCTATATTAAAAGTTGGAAATACTATAAACACAATTATTTTACAATTTTTACACAATCTTTCATTAAAAAATTATTGCCTTTTGAATTTAAACCCATCAAAGTCATAAAAATTCAATGAACTCAAAGAATAGTAATGTTTTGTTGAAGTGTTGTAAAATGGTTGTGGAAGGGGCTTAATACAACTCCGAGACCTATTGGGCCTCTTCACGGGCCTATGCTACAGCTCAAACCAATAATCCACTCCCCTGAGAGCCCAATCCATCCCAACCATTGAAGGAATAACCGATTGAGAATATCCTGAACAAGAAGAGCTATTCGATCAGTTGGATTTGATTATGCTCTCCGTCCTGAGACTTGAATCTCAAATAACAGATAAGCTCGCTATCGAATGGTAACATAAATCTCATGGGCTCTATACACACACACACACACACACACACACACACATTTATATATCCCTTAGGTATGTGAAGAGGATCAGATTCAGTTATCTAGAAAATGAGATTCTTATTGTGATCACTGACTTTGGCATTGGAGGCGCTCCCCAGAACCCCCAGGCCACACAACTCTTTGGTTGCAGGTGATCGTGCATTTGAAGTTGTGAAACACGTCCATAACAATTGGCGCCGTTTGTGGAATCGGTCTTTACTTGTCCTACAACCAGCATGCTTTTCACATGCCCACTACCCCTCGATCTCAGGCAACGAGAGACCAGGAAGTGACGTCGTGAAACATGGAGGAAGGCTCGCAGAAATGGAGGGAATAGTAAGAAAACTTACCGTCGAGATGGAAGGCCATTGGGGTAGGACACAACGTGCAGCCAAGTCAACAGGGTCGAGATGGAAGCACATAGCACTGGAGCTGGCCAACCTCCTTAAGAAAATGAGGAAATGAGAAAGCTGCACCATGATATGCGCAGTTTGATGGACAAATACGAAGAGATGACCAAAAAAATATAAACGGTTCTTGAGTGGATCAATTACTGACCAGCACTAATCTGTCGTACATCGTGGAAATCACGACAGTACCCTTGCCACCAAAATTTAAAATCCCAGCAATAGACATGTATGACGGATCTAAAGATCCAGTGGAGCACTTGGAAACCTTCAAAGCCCACATGATACTCCACGGGGTTCCTCAGAGAAATCGCATGTAGGGCATTTCCTTTAACTTTGAAGGGAATGGCTCGAGGGTGGTTCAAAGCATTGCAGCCGGGATCCATCGATAGCTTTGAAGAATTGGGCAGGCAGTTTTTAACCTAGTTCATGGCTAGCCGGAGGCAGAGAAGTCTAGCAACATACCTACTGACTGTGAAGCAGAGGGAAGAAGATAGCCTTAAGGCATATCTGGCACAGTTCAATAGGGAGAGAATGACAATCGACGATCAAGATAACAAAATTATATTGGCTGCTTTGCTCGGGGGAATTTGGCCAAGAAGTCCATTTATGGCCGAATTGGCAAAGAAGACCCGCTCGACCTTACGAGAATTTATGGAGAGGGTAGATGATTTCATCAATGTTGAAGATACACTGATCGCCTTGACGACCAGATTGGAGAAGATGGACGAGCAAGTGCCCAAAGGAATTCAAAAAGGGAGAGAGATGGAGGATCGAGTTCGAAGAGAAACCCACATGAAGGAAGGTGAGACGCCTGCACAAGCAGTCACGTGCATTACTCTAGTGTGCACATGCAAGACAAAGTCAAAGAGGTCAAGTGTGGTGTGATACTCCCTATGATAAGGATAAGGGTAGGTAGTGTATGAGATCCCACATTGTTTGGGAAGGAGAAGTTATTGCTCTTTGTAAGGTTCCAATTGGGCTCCAATTGTATTATTAACTAGTCTTTCTGGAGTATAGACCATGTGGTTTGGGCCTTTCATTGTGGCGTCACACGTGGCATGGAACAAGGGCGGGGCTGACAGACCCTAAAGTACTGTGCCTACCACAATACGAGCAGCCACATAACTTAAGATTGCTATACATTGAAGCAAAATATTGAAGAGATGAGGGTGAACGATGAGCTAGAACGCATGATGATGCATTAGTAGTAACAATGCTGGTAGCAAATTACACCACATGGAGAAAATTGATTGACAACGGGAGTTCCGCGAACGTCCTATTTTGGTACGCATTCACAATAATGGGAATCAATGTAGACTAGCTGCACCTAGCGCAAACTACTTTGAAAGGGTTTTCGGGGGAAGCAGTACAACCCATGGGATCTATTATGTTATCGGTATCGATAGGGACAAATCCCCACCATGTCACTACCATGACAAAATTCCTGGTGGTAAGAACCCGATCGGTGTGTAACGCTATCACTATATTGGCACACAATTGACAAATGTTTCAAGCTTCATGGCTTGCAACAATGTTTACGCACAAGCTCCTAACAACCTCCTACACTGTCTATTTCCCCGTTACCAATTTAAAAAGAATAGTGCCAAAAACTCTAGTAATTCTTGAAGCACCAACCCAACTTACTTCTATTCTTTCTTGTAAAACTTTCTTACTTGGTTATTGTTTCTTCGGTAACTATCCTCTTGAAAGGTGATCTTGTTGCGTAAGGAGAGGAACTGACTTTTAGATTTGCTGCAGCATTCTTCAGCTTCATTCACCATTTCAGTTACAATACTATCTTACACTTTCTATTGTATTCCTCTTGCCAATTCTAATAAATGGCATTAGAGACTTGGACACTTATCATTCTCTAGACTTGTTAGATAAAACTGTATGTAGTAATAAAGCTTCTAATGGTCTACGCTGTACTGTTTATCCACATTTAAGCAGCATTGATTTCTTGTCATTCTAATTAAAAAAAATTTTACTCATTGTTTTGCTCTTATTATTATGGCATTTGGGGACCTTATTCTACTTCTCTGAATGGTTTCAAATATTTTCAAACCTTCATTGCACTACAAGGGGAATCACCTTTACTGGTGATTCACTTTTGCTAGCAAAACCAACAAAATCGCCGCCTCTCACCTATCCCAGCGATTTATAAATCGCTGGAGGTTCGCCGGTATTAAAGCCCCACTTTTGATCTTCTCCAACGGAAGCCAAAAATCGCCAGCAAAGATTTTCTTTCCCAGCGATTTTTATTCGCCGCAAATAGTACCATTTATCGCCGCAATTGCAAGATATGATTCAGTTGTTAATCATTGGGAAAGATTAATTCCAGCGATTTAATACTGCCACTAAAATAGGAAAAATATACTTTCCCAGCGATTTTTTGAAATCGCCGCAATTAACTAAACGGCTTTGAAATAACTATTGCGGCGGTAAGAGTGCGCCGATATAGATCAATAACAACAATTTAAAAATCGTTGCAATTGAGTTATTGGTTTTGTGAACTCAGTTGCAGCGATCTAAAAATCACTGGTAATTCATCAATTGCGGCGAATTATAGTCGTCGCGAAAAATAGAATAAATCGCCGCTAATGCTGAGATCTATTCCAACGACTTAGTTAAATAGCTGGGAAATCTTTTGCAGCGAATATATTCGCTGCAAATACCCTAAAATGTCGGTAAAAGTATTTCTTGCGATATATGATCGTCATAAATAAGTTTAGTGTACAAAAAATTATTTCCGGCGAATTGTAATCACCAGAAAAGATATTTCACAAAATTAAAAAAAAAATCGACAAAATTAATCCTGATGAACTATACCCAAGCTATACTTCATATTAGAGACCCTTATATATAATATATGTATATATAACTATAAGATATAAGTAACATATGAACTAAGTGACCTAAATAAGAAACATTGCTTCTGCACCTATAGCAACACAGGAACTCATTCAATGACAGGAGCAAAAACTAGGTGAAACTAGCCCAACAATAAAGGCACAATCATCAACTTGGCATGAAAGAAAAATCTAAGAAATACAGAACATAATGCACAAAATCTCACAATATAAATCCCAAACTATTAGGCAGCACATTCTGCTGCAATGAATCATACACAATACAAAATCATATATCCTTCATTTGTTTCTTTGACTTCCACAACATGGGAATGGGATTTTCTTCAAGATGGACTTCATCAAGTTTTATGAAGCTCACTACTTTAAACACAAGCCATTTAGAAGTCATACTCAAACTGATTTGAAAAAATTGTAGAGGTAGATGAATCTGCCACAATTTTTCTATATGAGTTCACAATTGGTTTAATGAAGCATATATAGAACGACAAGTTCTTCACCAATTGTATCACTCTAGATGAGATAATAGCAGTACAATAGGTAATAAAAGTATACTTAATGGGTAATATATCCATACATATGGAGTGCATGGTGATAGTGAAGATATAAGCTGAAGGAGAAGCAGTGAAGGATAAGGGCCTTACCACCGATCGACAGTTTCCTTACATCCTCTTCACTTAGGGGAAATCAACTACAAAGCACAACATCAAACCATTTAACTTCTCTCCATACTTAGCACTAAGCCAAACTTTAAAACTCCTCATTTCAAGCATTCTAAATGAATAACTGAACATGACAAATTGCATGTTTGCTGTCAAATAAAGGCCATTGAGTTTTCTACATGAAAGATATATGAAGATTGTGGGTTAAGAATGTAGAAATGATAGGAATTGACTTAGAAATGGAAGAGAACAAGGAAGTATAAAAAATCTGGAAATTTCACTATTAAAATGGCATTTGACAGCTTGTTAGTAACTTGTTGGAACCAAATTAAATGAAGAGCTAAAGCTCACAAATGGCTGGTTTTTGTCCCTTGTTTTCAATCTTTGGATACAAACAAATAACTTTGGTTGACAATAAGATGCAAATAAAAAATGGAGATGAAATGGACTGGTTGAAGAAGCAGAACAGAGTGCATAGCCGAATTTTCTGCACTACCATGGCCAGCTAGCAGCTTTGGTACATTCATGCTCTTAAACATCCCTCATTTAACCACAATCTCAACTACATAACCCAAGCATACTAGATTTGAAGAAAACCTGAAAATTCACATCATTTTTGTGTGAAAGCATAGCATAAACAGCAAGAGTAGATCTTGACAAACCAGAAAATTGTAATCGAACCTACTAGTTTGAATAAAATCCTCGTTGCTTACATAGGCTATTATCTGGAAGAAAAGTGTTAAAAATAATACATTCTCATCTCCACTAGTTTAACACATAGTCATAAATGGTTAAACATAGTCAAAACACAATTCAAACTCAATATTTAAAACAGAAGATCTTCTCAATATTAAAAAGAGTAGATCATGTTCATTCTGGCATAAACCACATTCTATTTTTAATCCTTTAAATCCTGATTATGCAAGTAATAAAATAGTATGACTTCATCCACCCACCTGCACAAAGGAACAAGAAAACCTCACTGCCAAGAAATACACAATTCCCTCATCCATAAAAGAAAACCATTCGGTGATACCCTACACACCATATATCAAACTAAAGCGTACTATCTACATACTTGGAATTTTATAGAAGGAAAATTCCAAGTAGCCATACATCTTTCTTCCAAAGTTTCAAGAGTACTCAAATATAAACAATGGAGATGATTACTCCACATACAAAAAGTACCAATGCATAAACATAAAATTATAAAATTCCAAACTTTCATTATGACATTGATATGATCAGGTTTGTTAATGTAAAATTATAAAATAAATTCCAAGCATGAATCTATGTTTTTGGACTAATTATTGTGAAATCATCCTAGGGTAATACATAAACTTTTAGGCATGTTGGTTAAATGATTTCTTTGGTGAAGGAACTTATAAGAATGGATACAACGAAATTAGATAACATTTGGATGAAAAATTATGTGAGGTTAAACAGCAAGATTCTGCTCCTAGCTTGACATTAAGTGAATACAAAACTGGTTTACAAAGTTATGTAAAAAAAGATGTAGCAGCAGACAAAAAGTTATGTGAAAACTAATCTATGACAAAAGACACTTCTACAAGCATAATATGAAAGTAGTCCCCATGTGCTGGTGACATCATATAACTAGAACTAGGATTGTGAAAGATAAAGCATAATACAAAAATCATAAGCACTTCTTTAAATATGGTACATTAAGAAAGATGGTCAAATTACTTCCACAATGGTCATTTATCTGCAATATGGAACCATGGATCCATGTTAAAGCATAAACACAAGCTAATAACTACCACGTCACACCAAAACAGATAGATGCAAACCCAGAATACCCCTTCATTCTCATGCAAAATTTGATTCCATTACATTTCACAATTATTTAAATGCAATAGACAATCTCTAAGGATGACAAATAATAATTTCATAATCTATAATAGATGACACAACACACTTATGGCATATACCATGACAATTGATACAATAAGCAAGGAAGCTCTTATTATCTTTTAATGAGGCTCCATAATTTAAAAGGCAAACAAACTTGTTCAAAGGGAATGAACACTCTGTAGGCTTCAAGTTAGTGGCCTACTTTTTCCAAACATGATCTAAAATAGCAACAAGAAAAGTAAAGGGAAAAGATCAAAAAAATAAAATAAAATAAAACAGGATAAAGTGAGAAAGGGATACCATTAAAGTCAGTACCTTCTTAAGAACATTTTAAAAACAACAAAAGTAAGGATGTTCCTATTTTTCGACAAAAGCAAGAACTTTCAGCCTGTGAGCTGCCAAACACAAGCTAGTAATTTAAGTTAAAGTCTAATGTACAGGCAACCAATTAACTAACTAACTAACTAACTAAGTACTATATATTAAAAACATGCAAGCATTAAAAGCAGTTCATAGGAGCTTGTCCCAGATGCAAGGTATGCCATTCAATTCAGCAGCAAACAACTTGTTGGTATGCTAGCCTAATCCGTGACCAACTTCACATGCTTACATTTGGAATCAAGTCTGAGCTTTGGAACTACTTAGTTTAAGCCTTAAAATCAAATTGAGACCTGAACACTAACATTACCAGACATTAACCAACATAGAGATTCATAACTGTATGTGTTTACAAAGTGTCTTACACAAAAAATAAAAGCATTTAAATCTCTTAAACAAAAAATCAAAGCATTTTAAAAGTGATATTGAATCTCAAATAAACAAAAAATAATTTGAATTGGTTGCAAAGAAAATATTCTCAAGGAAAAAGAATCAGTTTCTATAGTAACTTATTCACGGGATCCCAAGATAGGTATCCCTCAAATGTTTCAATCTTCAAATCGAACAAAGACCTCAGTAAAAGCTGCAAAAAAAAAAAAACAACAAAAATGATGGGTACAAGGAAAAAACAACGCATCCCTGAACGAGAACCCACAACTTTTCCAGAGACATTACATACTAAAATCTATGGGAAGAAAAAACAGAAGAAAAGAAGAATCGAAACTCACAAGGGAGTGGCAGATCAGTAGCAAACCGCGTGGGGGCCATGGTTTGCGAACAGAGCAAGGGAGAGAGGGAGGCCTCGGGCTGCTAGGCTAGGCGTGGAGAAAAAGGGGGCTCCGATGGAGGACTGGCGATGGCGTCGAGGTGTGAGTGGTGGCGAACGGTGCCCCTAGCAGCGACGACATAGTGAAATCCAAGAGAGAGAGGTCGAGGCCAGATTCGGGGGAAAGGATATTTCCGCCGTGGGGGCTGGGGGAGAAGGAGGGGGTGGCCGTCGAGGTGAGGTGGCGGTGGCGTGGTGGCGTCGCTGGCGACGGGCTGTGCGGTGGCGTGGGTTGAGGGAGAAGAGGGATTGGGGAGGAAGAGCGGGAGAGGCAAAGAAATGAGGGGAAAACGTAATGCGGGTGGTTTAAATTTAATTTCACTTTTCCGGCGATTTGGATTTGCTGCTAATAACATTTAATTTACTAGATATGCTCTTGCAACGAAAATACGGCGAATATTTTTGCCGTAAATAGTATCTGTTGCTTAGTTTGTGACGATATTAAAATCGCTGCAAAAAGTAAAAGTAATTTCTTCTCCATCAGCTCAAAAATTCGAGATGGAAAGCAAGCGGCAACTTAGAAATCGTCGAAAATAATGTTTATTAGTGGTATTTTTGTTGCGACGATATGAAAATCGTTGGCAAAGGCCTAAATTTTCTAGAAGGCTATTTCCAGCTTTTTTTATTCGCCGCAAAACTAGCTATTATGAAGATTTTCCCATTCGCCGCAATTAAAATACTGCTACAGTTTCTAATATTGTTTGCGGCGACACAAAATCGCCGCAAATGAATGAACAGTAATTGCAATATCAGATTTTAGGATACATTGCTTTGGATTTCAGCGGAGATAAGAAAATCGCCGCAAATAAGGGTTAATTGCAACAATTTTTTTTGCGGTGGCAATAAAATCGCTGGAAAAGGCGTTATTTCTTATAGTGTTGGTTATTTTTCTAGATGTATGTGGTTTTATCTTATGAAATCTAATACGACATTTAGTTCGTTCTTTACTACTATTAGGACATGACTTAACTCCAAAATTCAACAACTTAGAATAGACAATGACCCTTAGTTCAATATGCTTCATGTTTACAATTCTAAGGTTGTTGTTCGTCAAAGATTTGCATTGAACTTCCACAACAAAAAATGCATTTTGGAGACAAAAAAACCACCACTTTCTAAATGTGGCTCAAGCTCTTAGCTTTCAAGCTAATTTGCTCTTGAAATTTATGGTGAACGTGTTTTAACAGCTGCTCATTTTATAAATCAAATTCATATTCCTTTTTCAAGTTAGACTCCACATATAGTTTCTCTTCTTGTACACATGGTTGTTTACTCTATGTTTGACTCGTTCGCATAATCAAACTGAATTTGATGCTAGAGTTAGGTCTTGCATCTTCATCATTTATCCATCTTTTATTTCAAGGGATGTTTTTTCTAAGAAAAAGATTTCCATTTTCACCTATCTATTCTTCCTCTTCTACTGATCCCTTAGTTCTTCCTACTGTCTGTACAATTTGATAGTTCTCATACTCCTTCATCTTCATCACTTCATTATGTTCTTCCCTTATCTTCAGTCTTTGTTATTTATTCCTTTTGGCCATCCTCCTTCAGTTAGATCTCTCCCTCGAAAGTCATCAAAGGATCAGACAATATAAGTATCGTTGTCATTTTTTATTTTTTTGTTATTTAACGAAGGGATCGGTATCCTTGTCACCTCATGACCTCTTCTTCACCTACCACATCGTTGGACAATGTTATTTCTTAGGAAAGTTCTGGTACTCCTTATCATTTTATTTTGTTCTTTCATATCATAAAATTTCACCATTTTATGAAGCTTTCATAGCTGCTATCTTAATTGAAATTGAACTTCAATTTCTTCACCAAGCTGTTAGATCTCCTTACTGGTGTAAGGCCATCACTACAAGAAATTTGACTTTTAGGGACGAAATTTGTTAGGGATGAAATAAATTTCGTCCCTAAAAGTCATTTTTGGAGACGAAAGATCTCCAAAAATGCCTGAGCTACTAAATTCATTCGAACGGAAAAATATCCATTTGAACAAGATATTTTGTGACGAACAAAATCGTCTCAAAAAAGGAAAATCGTTCGAACAGAACAAAATAGATTCGAACATGGAATTAATGTCCGTTCGAACAGTATATAATCTGTTCGAATAATAATATTGGAGGGAAATTAATTTATTTTTCCCGGGGTAAGTTAACAATCGTTCGAACTTAAATTTCTTTGTTCGAACGGATAGAGATTCAATTAATTTTTTTATTAGTATGGATTTGTGCATATATTTTTCCATTAAAGTAATAAATATTTTTTCCATTAATTTGTTATCATTTTCAAAATATAAAAATGTGTATATATAACATATTATGATTTGCGGTGAGTTAAAATATTTAAAAATTTAAAAATTACTTTTATGTAATTAACTTCAAAACTTTATAATGATTTCTTTTATGTTAAATTTATATAAATATAAGTTTAAAGATACTATCATTTTTTATATTATCATAAACGCCAAGTAAAATGGAAAAAATAAACAAAGTAGTAAACACGAGAAATAAAAACCATACATTAATTACATCTCAAATATATAATATTCAATACAACATAAAAAAGTAAAATAATAACTAAAACGATCATAATTATTGATTCCTTAGTATATCAACATCCTCTTGCAACATTTTAATAGATCCTTCTAGATCCCTAAGCTATTCCATGATGGGCTCAATGAACTCCACAAACAGAGCTTGTACCTGATCCAAAATAGTCCCAGGAGGCTGTCTCTCAATAGCAGCAGCACTACTAGAAGCTGGATCTGTGGGAGGATCACTAGGCTGTTCTGGTGCAGTCTTTCGCAAGTGCCCCTTGCTCTTGCTGAATGTGATCTTGTTAAGGGGCCCCATCTGTGGCGACCTCCGCTCAGTGGCCGAAATTGTAACCCCCGATCGGAGTTGGAGGTTAGATATCAGCAGTGCAAATGGTAGACTACCTCCACTGGAAAAGCGTGACTCCGATCGAATGCGGAGGAATAAATACAATGCCAGATCAATGGGATCCCCCCGTGCTATCCGCAGCAAAAATCTGGCTCGATCGATCCTGAAATCAGTCTTATGTTTTTTCGGATCGATGTTATAGCCAACAATCAAATTAAGCATTCTAAAAAATCCTATACAATCAGCCTGTCGATCACCTTGCTCCCATCATATGGAGGAGTCGATGGCTCTCGCACTAGCTGACGCACCTGATCGTCTGTGATACCATATCAAGTAGATCCTCATCCTCACTACCATCTGAAGTAGCATCCGAATCTACATTCAGGGCTAGCGTGGAGGATGCGGCTGGTGTGTCGGAATCAAATGGTGCAGCCGCTGGTCTCCGTGTAGCCGCTGTAGGATATGCGTCGGCTATACGGGGAATGTCAAGGAACTCAGCAATAATGCGGGGAGAGAAATTAATACTCACTCCCCGGACTGATATGGTGTAGAACAGAGCATCAACGCTAAGTTCTCCCATGGCATGGTAGAACTCACCGACCATCTCTGGATATGCAGTCCCCCAATGCTCACAGATCGGTATCCATCACCACTCGGTGAAGATGGACTGTATGCTCCGTCCCTCCCATGAAAGATTGGAGAAGTCAGACAAAATGACTTCACGCTCGACAAGTGTAGGCCTCGTCTTCGGAGCACGAGCTGCTGATCCACTACTTTGGCTGGGCTGATCTCTTGCACGTTTTCTTCCGCTGGATGCCATTGATATACTGTTTAACCATAATGAAAGTAAGAATATAATTAACCATAATATTTAAATTATATTTTTGAAGAATTATAGTATATTGAACTGAATTGAAATAATTCGTTCGAACAGAACATAGTCTGTTCGAACTAGAAAACTCTATTCGAATGGACTGTTCTATTCATTCGAATAGAGTTTCTTTGTTCATTCAAATGAATTTATTTTGTTAAAAAAGAAATAATGTTGTTTGGCAACTAAGAGTTCGAATGGACTAGAGTTTGTTCGAACGAAATAAGCCAAACAGCCATGGCTGAGTCGACTCAACCCCGAACTGAAAAACTTCCTATCTAGATGTTATCCTTTGTTTTAATCGGTAGAAATGATTAAGGAGTGAAGCCCAATCATTTCTACCGATTATTTTGATGTTATTTCCACGGAATACACCAAAATGGGTGGATTTCGGATTCGAAATCCATACCCCCAAACACATCCCATTCGTGCAGAAAACTAAACAATAGATGTGGAGAGTTGACCCATACCTCTTAGAAGTTCAAATGTGGGGTTCCTACAGCGGTTGAGTGGCGGTTTTCGCGACGGAGTTAAGGGGCGAACTTGGAGGCTCTCGGTGGTTGCTGGTTCGAATGAGAGAGTTTTGTTTCATTGTATTCGAACTGGGTCTATAATGACCGTGGCGTCTCGTTCGAATGGTTTTTATATTAATATATTTATAATTATATTACTAGTAATATTAATATAACAAAGTACAAAAGTATAAAAATGAAACTAATAATAGTATTATAATACTTTTAATTAATATATTTAGTATATTATTTTTAAATATATTGTTTTTATTATACTAAGTACATACTAAGAGCATTAACATTGGATTCATCATTTTCATCTTCAAAATTTGATGAAAAGTACATATTTTCCATAAACTCAAAACCTCCCTATCCATAACCCCACATTGAATTAGCCATTGGATTCATCAAAATAATAATATAATATGATTTTTTTAATAATAATATTTTTAATTTATTTTTTTCATATTTTACAATTATACTAACTATATGTTAATTAATAATTTAATTTGATACTTAAATTATTGTTTCCCAACTTAAATATATTTTGGCTCAAAATTGGGAAACAATAATTTAAGTAAATAAATGTAGATATAGTGGATATTAGCTATATAGCAATTGAAGATGAATTGGAATGCACAATTCGTCAAAGTTTCATCATTTAATATTTGGTGAATCCAATGCAGTGAGTTTAAACATGAATTCATCAAATTTTGAAGACTGAACTCATTTGACGAGTCCAATGCCAATGCTCTAAGTACTTAGTATAATTATAATGGTTGAATTATATAGGTATTATATATATGTTATGATAACTATACTCCTATAGTTTATATAATATTATAACACTAACTATAGTTACTGGTTATATAACTGCAGCGTAAGTATTATATATAGTTACTATATAGCTATAGTAGTTATTAACTATAGTAGTTATACATTATATAGCTACTACATTGTAAGTATTATATATAGTTACTATATAGCTATAGCTATTATAAGTTATGATAACTATACAAGTTAATATAATTAATATAAATGTAGATATAGTGGATATTAGCTATATAGCTACTACAATGTAAGTATTATATAGTTACTATGTAATTATAGCTATTATAAGTTATGATAACTATACATCTTAATATAATTAATATATATATAGTAGCTATTAGTTATATAGCTACTACAATGTAAGTATTATATGTTATAATAACTATACAAGTGAAAATAATTAATATATATAGTAGTTATTAGTTATATAGCTACTACAGTGTAAGTATTATAAGTTTTGATAACTATACAAGTTATCATAACTGCTATAGTTAAAATAGTTACTATAGCTACTTCAGTGCAAGTATTATAAGTTATGATAACTATACAAGTTATCGTAACTATAGTAACTAGTTACTATTCTAAGTTACTATAACTATAGTTATTATATTTTATATCACAAGATAGTAAGTTATATAATATGTAGTGCAAAATTAGAAGACCAAAAGTATATATATATATATATATATAAGTACTATATATTAATAGTTAGTATATAGTATAAGTATTATATTAACTATTAGACTTGTAGTACATTATATATTATCAATTATAATATAAAATTGTTGGTAAAATATATAGTTATTATATAGTATATAATATTAAAATATTTTGTGATTGGTTCGAACCCAATAACGTCCCGTTCGAATGGTGTTATCTCGTGGAATGTGTTTGGAGGGAAACTTCGTGCCAAATACTCTGAATGTTAGTTTATTCGAACGTCAAAATTCATCATTCGAACGCTCTGGTCGAACAGTGTTACGAAAATACCTTTTGAGCTGGTCTACATTTGAAGAATATGCCAAGGAATATTCTAATTTGTTAGTTCGAACAACAAAATGACACGTTCGAACGTGAAATAAATCGCGACAAATTTGCCGCCTATTCAAAATTTTCGTGTTCGAATGGGTAAATTTTCAGTTCGAACGGGACTTCACAGATTCATATACCTGAACTTGTAGTTCATTTTCACAGTTGATGGATGTTTAATAGGAGGCAGAGCACAGCTTTGTGATTTTGTGTGTGTGAGAGTGTTGTGGAGAGAGAGATACTCACAGACTTAAAGGATTCTTGAGAGAGAGAGGAGAGGTTCGAACAAAAGGTATGTTTTTTTTTTCTATGTTTTTTTGTATTTCGAGTTTCATTAATGTTAGTTTATTGCACATGATTTAGATTTTCTCATAATGTGTTTTCTGCTTATGTAGATATTGTGGATTGATACTTTTGTTTGGATTACTTAAATTCAAGGTAATATTTATAATTTTTAGATTTTTGATAATTTATAGTTTTTAATTAATTATGTTAAGATGCATGCTGTATATTTGTGTTTGTGCAATCCCATTTAAAATGGGCATTCTGGCAATATACATCTTATGAGATTGTGATTGTGAAAATTGTGTTTTGTTTCAAATATTTTCTCTGTTTTGTGTTTGGAATCTGGGTTTGTCCCCTTCGAACGCTATAACGTTAGTTCGAACGGGATCCTGTGGGAGTTCAAACAGAATCCTAATATAACAAAAATTATAAAATTATAAGATATAAAAATATAGATTAATATAATATAATTACAAAATATTATGCACTAAAATTAAATTAGAAACTTAAATATATATATATAAATTGTTAATAGTTAAATTAATGTATAAAACTTATAGTAATTACAAAATAATATAGTATAATTACAAAATATTATGCACTAAAATTAAATTAGAAACTTAAAATATATATATAACATAGCAATTGTTAATAGTTAAATTAATGTATAAAACTTATAAAAAATGTAATTACAAAATAATATAGTATAATTACAAAATATTATGCACTAAAATTAAATTAGAAACTTAAAATATATATATAACATAACAATTGTTAATAGCTAAATTAATGTATAAAACTTATAACAAATGATTGGAAGATAACTAGTCTTAAAAGTCACGACTATCATGTATTTCTGCAGCGTTTGTTGCCGGTTGGTGTGCGTGGAAAGCTTACTCGAGATGTTCGTACAGCTCTAACATAATTAGCGGGATTTTTCAGAGACATTTGTAGTAGAACGTTGAAAGTTGATGCATTGTTAAAAATAGAAGCTGACATTTCAGTAATATTGTGCAAATTGGAGAGTTTGTACCTGCCTTCATTTTTTGATGTAATGGTTCATTTGGCTGTGCACCTACCTCGTGAGGCTTTACTCGCTGGCCCGGTTCAGTATAGATGGATGTATCCTATTGAACGGTTTTTGGGAAAACTTAAGCGATCTGTGAGGAATAAAGCTCGTCCAGAAGGTTCGATTGCAGAGTCATATATTGATAATGAGTGGCATACCTTTTGTTCAATGTATTTTCGTGGAGCTGATACTAGATTTACAAGACCGGACCGAAATTATGAAGGTGGGCGAGAGATGGGAGTCTCATCGACATTTACTGTATTTTCCCAGACCGTGCGTCCCATAGGCGCACAAGGGGGCTACGATCTATGTTCGCAAGAGTTTGAAAGAGCTCGATGGTATGTCTTGAATAACTGCACAAAGATTAATCAGTACTTAAGGTTAGTGATGATTCTCTAAATCACTATTATCTTTAAGTTTATGTATAATAATATAGTATAACTTCATACAAATTAAACATTCACATGAACATGCACAGCGAATATATACAACTACTTCGCTCGAATGGTGTAACTGAAGTAGAAAAGACGCACAAAGAGGAATTTGCCTTGTGGTTTGAACATACGGTATTACTGTTAAGCCCCATTTTATAATACGAATTTCATATCATTAAACTTTACTTTTTTTGTATATAATAATATTTTTTGTTATAGGTTGCATTGAAATATGGTGAAAATTGATTAGAAATCTCACCAGAACTGTATGCTCTAGCATGTAGCTCGTCTAGACGGGCCATCCAGTACTCAGGATGTTTGGTGCGTGGATATAGATTTCACACAACTGATAGAGAAAGATATAGGAAAACTCAAAATTGTGGGGTTGTAGTCAAAGGAAGCCATGGGGATGATAACATTGACTTCTATGGAATTGTGGAAAATATCATAGCGTTAAAGTATGTGGGGGGATATATGGTATGATTGTTTAAATGTAATTGGTGGTATGTCTCAAATCCTAGGTTGGGAGTGCGTAAAGATGATTATTTTGTGAGTGTCAGTACATCTCGCACATGGTATGAGGACGATCCTTTCGTTCTCGCTTGCCAAGCGAATCAAGTTTTTTATTTAGATGATTCGGAGTACGGAAACCCATGGCGGATAGTGGAGAAGTTTGCACCAAGAAATGTATATGATTACATTACAGAAGCAGACGAACCACATGAAGAAGTTGATAGTCCAACAAATGAAGAAGCATATCAAGAAAGTGAAGTAAGCATCAATCTATTTGTTGATTTAAGCCAATATGATATGGTTCCATTGCGTAGAGAAGATGTTCAAACCGAAGTAATTGAGGGTGAAATATCGGAAGAAGATGAATCAACTGAGTGTCTAGTGAGGATGAGGGCGACTAGTCCAGCAAAACGGATAGTGAATGAATTTCAAACATGAATTTCTGTAAGTAATATTAACATATAAATATCTTTAACGTTTGTTTGAATAATAATTTGTTACAATTTCAAATATATATGCCTCCCAAACGCAAAGCAACACGTGTGCTATCCCCATCCATTATTGACTCCCCGTATGGTTCACCTGTCATCAATAGTGAGTCAACATCACCAGGCCCGGAACAAGGTATTTTATCAAATTAGATATCATATTTTATGCTCAATTTAAGTAATATATCTATAAAATAAATTAATTTAATTAAAAATTTATGTTTTAATTGCTGTATATATAGATGTTGTAAACAAGCGTCGAGGTAGAGGCACTACGAGGGGTGTCTGCATAGAGAAAGTAAGGAAAGTTGGTAAAATCAAGGTTGATATTCCTAATGATCACATTGGTGGCTCCGAAGATTCGGTAGCGTGGCTTGCTTCTTATGTTGTTACACTTACTCGCACGTATGCACCGATTGCTACATCCTCTTGGTCTAAAGTTCCTCAAGTGTGAAAGCTCACATAAAAAACCGTTGTTTGGTAATAACCTACATCTCAAGCAACTAAGTATATAACATGTTACTTTCAAGTTACTTTGTATTTATAGCAATTGTTTATAATTTTCGACAGGATGAGTTTGAGCATAATTTTGGCCGAAGAGAGGATCGATTAACGGTTGAGGAACTGATATCAAATGCATTTCGGAGGTACAAAGGTCGATGCCATGCACATTATAAGAAGTTCAGTACTACAATAGAGGCGCACCAAAATCCTTTCCAAAATATTCCACCAAACGAATGGGAGAAAGTTTGTGATATGTTTGAAGACCCTACTTATCAAGTAATATCGCTGCTGTCTTTTTTTAATAATATATCACAGATGTATTAAACATATAGACTAATATTTTTTTTCTTTTAGCAAAGGAGTACTGTGAACAAAGCAAATAGATCAAATTTAAAGATAAACTATCATGCAGGTTCTCGATCTTTTCATCGTTTGTCTAACAAAATGGTAAGTTATTTTAGTGCCCGTTAAATATTAACATATAATACACATTTTTTTATTTAAGTTCTAATATAGATTTTCCTTTTGCAGAAAGAAGAAAGTCCCGTTGACTATGATTTGACCCAATTGTATACTAAAATACATAAAAATCGTGATGGTGTTTGGCTAGTCCCGAAGCAGAGACAAATTATGTAAGTTTAAATTTTTTTAATTTCATTGTCACATAATATTTTTCTTACTTATAATAACTTTAATGTTTTTGTTTTTGTAGGACAAGATGATAAAACTTAAGGAAACTGCTGTGGATCCATCTCATGCATCATCTGTCAATGATGCTCAGATCCTTTCTCAAGTTCTTGGATCACGTTCTGGATATTTGAGGGGTTTAAGACGTTGCGTAAAACCATCCTCATCATCATCATCATACTATTCTCGAGCCAAATCGAATGACGACAAGACTATGGAATTGGAGGAAGCAGCACTTGAGATAGAACGATTGAGGTCTGAGAAAAAAGAGTTGCTGGCCCGATTAGATCAAGCAGCAGATTTGGAGGCGAGATTAGAAGAGAGGATGTAGTTGAATAATAAAAAAATGTTTGAACAATTCCAGTTAATGATGTCCCAAAACTCTATGCCACCACCATAGTCTTCAAATTTATCTTTTCTTTAATTGTATTTATATTATGAAGTTTGCACTACTTTTGAACAATTGATGTTTGAATTACAATGTGTAATATTAGTATGATATTTTTAATTAAATTGTGATCTGTATGATTAATACAGTTCGAACGGTAAATTTTCATTAACACATTTGAACCAAAACAGACTCATTCGAACAAAGACTAACCCATTCGAACGACAAACGAGATATATAGACGTTCGAACAATAAATTATTTGTTCGAACAAAATTTATGTGCAAAACCCCGTTCGAACGGATATAAATTTTGAAAATAAAATTTCTATTCGAACAAACATAAGTTTTGTTTGAACACAAGTCGTTTGAAAAATTTATTAGTTCGAACGCATAAAATTTGTTTGAACACCCAGTTCGTTCGAACAGAATCAAATATGGACATTAGTTCGAATGAGTATTTCATATTGTTCGAATGGACGTCTCCGTTCAGACGGATAAATATTCCATTCGAACAATATATTCAGACGAAATCGGGTCGTCTAAAAAAAAATTATCCGTTCGAACGGTTTCGACTGGATCTGCTCAATTTCCTCTCTAAAAATGATTTTTTGTCGTCTTCAAAAACTTTTTGAAACGGTCTTTCTGAGACAAATTTGAGACGAAATTTTTTCGTCTCCAATTCTAATTTGGGACAAAAATTGTGTTTTTGGAGACAATTTTTTATCTCAAAAAACACAATTTGTTGTAGTGTATGGCAGTAGAGATCAAGGTCTTAGAGGCAAATACCATTCAGATAGGCCAATAGAATGCTACAAAACTAGATCAGCAGCTAAGAGTTATACCCAAAAGAAAGGACTTCACTTTATAAAAACCCTCTCATCTATTGCTAAGCTCACAACTATTCTTGAGTATTTTAAGCACTTGTTGCAACCAAGGGTTAAAAGCCACAATACTTGGGGCTTTGGGAATGCTACTCAAGGCGTAAATGTTCAACAGAACAGTTTCATTCAAAGCCATAAACATTTTTATAATGGCATCATGTACGTGTGTGTACACACCAATGATATCGTCTGAAAAGAAAGGTCAAATGATTAAAAAAAAAATGTACGGCTACTATTCTAGCTTCCGTGAGCTGATTTTTTCACCAGCTGCTGCTACCTAACCTTTAAAAATAATATAAGCACCCTTTCGTAGTCAAACCATGCAATGCAGAAACGTTCAATTAGGTGATCAGCTATGCTGCTCCACCATATATGATTTTAACACTACGTAAATAGAAAGACTAAGTTGATTATTGTAATTTTGGTGGTTTTATTATTTATATCATAGCAGAGAACAGTGTGAAAATTTCTTAGGAAGCACTTCCCCAGCTACTTTTTGTCGTTGAAAAGAGGCCCATCCAGGGCTATCTGGAAATCTAGTAATTGGTCTTTCCATGACAAAATAAATATCTCCATAGAAAGTAATTTCAGTTTCACAATGTTGAAGGAGTCAATAAAACTCTGTCGATATGATGTTTGCCTCGGATAAGTTAAAATGATAAAGATGAAGACTGGTCTTTCCATGACAAAATAAATATCTCCATCGAAAGTAATTTCAGTTTCACAATGTTGAAGGAGTCAATAAAACTCTGTTGATATGATGTTTGCCTCGGATAAGTTAAAATGATAAAGATGAAGACTTGTGGGGTTTTCAGGAGAGGAAAAGTTCTATATATAGGACCATTATTACCAACTTCTGGAGTATCCCAGTATCTCATCTTCAAAAGGAAAACAAAAAAAAAAAAACCCATTACTTCTAAAAACCAAAAGCCGATTGCAGCCATGAAGATTCCATCAAGTTCAGACGTCCACATGCTGTCATACCTCGTCGTGTTGTTGCTTCTCCCCTTGCTTGCCTCCTCAGCCGACCCCGATTCATTACAGGATTTCTGTGTGGCGGATCAAAGTGCCAACTCTATATCAGTTAATGGCTTCCCTTGCAAACCTGCCTCAAAAGTAACATCCGATGATTTCTTCTTTGATGGTTTGACCAAAGTGGGTGACACATCAAACATCTTTGGCTCAAACGTCACAGGAGGTAATGTCCTTACTTTTCCTGCTCTCAACACGCTTGGGATTTCAATGAACAGAGTGGATTTTGCTCCGGGAGGAGTTAATCCACCCCACTCTCACCCTCGTGCAACCGAGAGCGGCGTGGTCATTGAAGGGCAGGTACTTGTGGGGTTTGTGACAACTGGGAATGTGTATCACTCTAAAGTCTTGAATGCTGGGCAGATGTTTGTCATTCCTAGAGGACTTGTACACTTCCAAAAGAATGTTGGAGTAGGAAAGGCCTTTATAATCACGGCTTTCAACAGTCAGTTACCAGGGGCTGTGGTCCTTCCCTTTACTCTCTTTGGTTCAACACCCTCGATTCCAGATGATGTTCTAACGAGGGCCTTCCAAGTAGAAGAAAAGGTTGTCGAATCTATAAAGTCGAAGTTCAGTTCTTGAGCTAAAACCTTCCACTCCAGATAATCTCCCCCACTTTATCTGAAAATTGTGTTGTAGTAAAGCTTTTGATTTGAGGTTGCCTGCCTCCTATTCTTGTGTTGTTATTCTTTGTGTTGATTTGAAGTTCAGTTCTTGTAATGCTTGTGTTGTTATTCAGGTTGTGTTGGTATTTTTTAATAATAACGTTTTGTTTAAGAGATCATTACCGTTGCTACCTTCGATTTTATTTTCTCTTGATTTTGGATTCATTGTACGTTATATATAGAAGGTGTAACGCCCCGTTCCCGGAGGTCCGGAGAGTTAGCTCTTAATACTTAAAATTAACTTAAATAACAAAACTATAAAATCCCGAAAATTCCATAAAATATTAATCCATTTAACTAATCCGAAAATCTAAGTTTCCCCCATGGCGAAAAATAAAGAAATCCCCCAATAACATAAATTAGAAATTCTCCAAAAACTCGAAAACCTCCTCAACTCATCAAATCAATTACCCGAAAAATAAATCAGTTTACTAACTACGACTCTCACATAAGCATTTGTACCCTCAGGCACTTATTCCACTACGATCATCACACCTTGCTAAACTTTCTACTCTTGTTCTCCAGCTGAAGCATCAAAATTATCTGAAAAAAATATGGAGATAAGGGGGTGAGTTATCAACAACTCAGTAAGCAGAGAACATATACCAGTGTATAAACATGAGCATTTACAGAAATCAGAATGCAGAACAAAACATTTTTATTTTTAGAGTGCGGAAGCAGAACATGTTATCAAAATATCAGAGCGAAGATTTAGAAATAATTTCATTCAAAATATTCTTTGGCATAGCATAAATGATCATCATCATCATCAGAACATCATATCAGAACAGAGGCCATGTATAATCCCCGTGGTAGGGTTGTGCATCTGCGGATAGCCAAGTAGAACATGAAACACTCTGTCACCAAGGTGTGCACTCAAAACAGAGACCACTACTATAACCCGTGGCAGGGCCGTATCCACTATTATTACCCGTGGTTGGGCCGTATCCACTATTATTACCCGTGGTTGGGCCGTATCCACTATTGTAACCCGTGGTTGGGCCGTATGCCACTATTATCACCCATGGCAGGGCCGTAACTGAACAGAACGGAAACATAATCAATTCAGAATCAGAGAGTCATGCCAAAGGTTTTCAGAAATCACGTCTTATCCAAACAGAGTACTGAACAAAAATCTTCGAAACAAAACAAAATCATATCACAACATAATTTATGCACAAATTTCATATTCGCTCTCATTTTCAAAGTTTAGAAACAAAATGTCAAAAATAAGCTCATGTCTACACCAGTCATGACAGAAAATACTTTCTTCTTAAACATAATCACATGAGTAATGTAGAACAAATAACTGAGGTAGTTCAAATTTCTTTTCATAACAAAAATGCATATTTTCCAAAACATACCTCAGTTCATTTTACTTAATGCAAATTCTAGCATAGGAACCCCGCTTACCTGGACTTCTTAGCTTTTCAGAATTTTCCTAAAAAATGCCGAACAAATATTAATCGTCACCTATAAAATAATCATGTAACTTCCATAAATTTCCGATCAAACATGTACCTCAATATTTAAACCTGAAATGCTAAAATAACCTATTTTCTCAAACTTCTAAAATTATCCTAACCCTTAAAATATTATCACTTTCTAATTTCATCAATAGCCACTTAAATGAATTCATACCGAAGAGAGTAATCGAATAAATAATATGCTAAAATGAATACCGATGTTTTTTTTTTTAAATACTAAAGTACCCATAACATATTATAGATTAATAGAATACTATAGCTACTTAAAATCTCATAAAATAAGGCCCACTAAAAAAAATGAGTTTCATTGAAAATTAAATAGTTCAAATTAATAATATAATCATATCTTTTAATGTATAATGAACCAAGCCCTTCATTAAAACACAACCAATTAAAAAAACAGACCATTAAAGCAAACTCCATTAAACTGAACCCACGTAACATTATAACTGAAAACAGAGCAACATGTAAAAACACTTAAAAACAAGATTGAGGTATTTTATGGAAAAGTCAAAGACCAAAGGTGTGATGGCAGTTTCGAAGTTACCAGGAGTATCAAAACCATAAAGTTTGAAACTTCATGCTAATATTTTCAAAGAGTGCAAAGTTTCTGCTTGTTTATAGGCAAACATAAAACTCAACAAAAGGAAACCAAAAGAGGGGTGCGACGAGGCTCACCGTGAGGAAAAAAAATGGTCTCGACAGAGCAAGGCGAGAGAGGGGCGTGCGATTCAGAGAGAGAGAGAAGAAATCTGAGAGAGAGAGAGAGGAAGAAAACACGGAGAGTGAACGGTAGAGAGAAAAGAGAACTCGGAAAGAAAGAGGGACTAATTCATCCAATGGAGAGTGACACACGGCGTGTGCATGGAGGTGTTACCGAGAGAGCGGGTGGTGGTTTGAGTCGGCGGCAGTGTAGCAAGGTGGTGCAGGGCGTAGCTAGCAAGACCAGGTTATGGCTGTTTCCATCGAGGACAGTAGCTGAACGCGTGCCAGGGAAGGAGGGTCTGGCTATGAAAGTACTCTGTTTCTTGATGCAAAAACAGAGCAGTCTTGGCTTCTTTCGGGGTTTATCTGCGCGACGTGAGGCTGCCAGTGGAGGCTTGCTGTGGTTGGTTCTACTTCGGGCTAGTGTTTTCCGTCGTGTGAGGGGCCAGTCGTGCGGGTTGCAGCGTGGAAGGGCTTGGCAGTGGGAGTGGTTCACGGTGGTCTGGCTTACGGTTTCGCGTGGGAGGGCAGTGGTCTGGCTTACGGTTTCGCATGGGAAGGCAGCGGCGCGAGCTTTCTTCGTATGAATATAAATAGACGATTGAACATGAAAAGAAAACCCTAGATGAAAACCAAACGGACGCGGGATGTGCATGTGGATGTGCCGTGTGTGCATGGAGTGGGCAAGAGGAAAACTACGGGAGTAAAGAAAAAAAATAGACGGGAATGAGAAGAAAACAAACAAAAACAAAAATAAATAATTAAACATACGGGGAGAATAACAAATAAAATAAACGGCCAATATCTCCAAATTAAAAGAAAATCACTACTCAAATTCGTAAAATAAAAACTTAAAAAAAAATATCAAGCTCTAATAAATAAAAAAATCTAAAGTCCAACTATACCAATTTTGGGTCCGGGTGTTACAGAAGGCCAGCTTCAAGCCGTTGAGACTTTTAGTACTCACTATGACACAATTGCTTTTTAGTGACGGTTGTGAAATTGTGACAGTTCCCAAACCATCACTAAAAAGTTTTTCTGTGATGGTTTTTGGAAACCATCACTAAAGACAGATGATATTTTTTTTTTACGTTCCAACGTATGAGAAATTTACGTTCGAACATTGTGGCTACTTACGTGTGAACATGAAATGTTTTGGGGCCAACGTTCGAACGTTAGTAATTAACGTTAGAACGTTAATTGTAAATTTAAATTAAATATAACTCTAATTTAAAAATTATGTGGTTTTTATAGTGTATAATTTGTGAACAAGTCTAAAAAATTGACTTGTATATGTTTTTATATACACAATTTGTAAAATATAATTATATATATAAATATATAAAAATATTTCTGTTTATATATATATATATATAAATATATTCATATATATAAATATATTTATATATATATAAATATATATTTATGTTTATATATATTTGAAGTGCAGTGATTTAGTATTAAAGTTAGAAAATATAACATTAAAGAAGATTGTGAATTGAAATTAAAAAACCATAGAAATATTAAATAATATTGTTCCTTATATATATTAAAAGCAAAATACAAAATATGATAGAATTTCGTAAACAACACTCAGATGATAGTGTTGTTTGTGAAATTTGTACTTTGTATCTCCTGAGTCAAGGTATCAACCTTGTCGTTGAGGATACCTAGACTGTAATACCCCGTATTTGTTTTTAGTGTATTTTTTTTAGTGAAGGATTATTTTAATTAATTTACATATTGTTTTTCTTATTTTAAAATTTATCAGATTTTTTGTTGGATTTATTTTATAATTCTTAAGTTGTGAAATTTACTTTGACGTGCTTTCTTGATATTAATTAGTGTTTACTTTTAAATTACTCTTTGCTTTAATGAATAATTTTATTGTTGAACTTTAATTATTATTAATTTATTTTTTATTTTCTTTTTATTTCCTTTTTCTCTCCACGCACGTCACTACCCATGCATGTCTTTCTCTTTTCAATCCTTAAGGTTTTCTTTTCACCCATATAGATATACGTTTTCATCTTAAACTTCGAAAACTGCCCTATATCGCTGCAACCAGCAGCAAGAACCAAACGACAATCACCTAGGCTCAACCTCACAGTGCGCCACCACCTCCTTCACGGCCTCAGCTGCTGCCACCAGCGTCCACCCAATCAAGAACAAACCGAGCACACCTCCTCCTTTCCACAACCCAGCCGTGGAGGGTGCACCCTTGCAGAAACCGTAAGTCAAGACTTCGTGTGATTGTAACGCCCCGTCCCCGAGAGTCCGGAGAGTTAACTCATATAACCTGATAGTCAACACTAACAGAGCTAGAGTACTTCCAAATTCAAGAATATATATTTTCCAAACTTCAAATCAAACGTAAATACTTCAAATTAATAAACCACATAAACTCATTTATCCAATTTTCAATCCAACAACCCAAATAAAAAAAAAAATAAACTCTTCTTCATGTCGCAAATAACAAACTAGAAATAAGGTAATATTGACATAAGTCTTCATAGACCGTCTAAATCAATTGAAGCAAACTTAAGAAAAATATAAATAACTTCCAACATCAACACTAATACCACGAGATACCCAACAACGATTCACTGCTAATCTTCTCCATAAATTCTAATACTGATCCTCAGCTGAACCATCAATGTCATCTGAAATATTATGAAGATTAAAGGGGTGAGTTATCAACAACTAGCAAGCAGAGAGCATATAGTAGCATGTAAACATGAGCATTTATAACATTTGATAAGCAGAACAAAACATTTTCTTCAGATTATAGACACAACCTGTTTTACTTCCGAAAAGCATTAACAAAACTTGGTACAAAAACATTAGAGCGAAATTTCCGGAAAAATAAACTTATTCCCAAAAAAAAGAAAATTCGTTGGCATTTCCAAACTGAAACATTATAATCATATCATCGCTTAGCATCACATCGGGACAATACCATGTTTAACCCCCGTGGTAGAGTTATAAACCACCATTATACCCATGGCTGGGCCATATTCCATGTTTCACCCCCGTGGTAGGGTTATAAACCACCATTATACCCGTGGCTGGGCCGTATACCATGTTTCACCCCCGTAGTAGGGTTATAAACCACCATTACACCCGTAACTAGGCTGTATACCATGTTTCACCCTCGTGGTAGGATTATAAACCACCATTATACCCGTGGCTGGGCCATATTCCATGTTTCACCCCGTGGTAGGGTTATAAACCACCATTATACCCGTGGCTGGGCCTTAACAGAAATCAGAACATATATCATCGAAATCGGATCAGAATCATATACAGAATCAGAACTTCATGCCAAGGTTTTCAGATGACACATCATATCAATACAAAATACTTAACAGATTTAGATCACTTCACATGTTCGAGATAAACAGAATCAAAATATTCTCATTTGTTCATAACAAAACTTTTAGATTTTCATATTCGCTTTTTTACATAGTTCAGAAACAAAGTGCACAAAACTAGCTCATGTCTACACCAGTCAAGACAGAAAAACACTTTCTCTTATATTGAATTTATGCATATGCAGTATAAACATCTGAGGTTGTTTTCAGATCATTTCTTTTCAAAAAAACAAACACGTTTATTCTCAAAGTCAACCTCATTTTATTTCTTTTATGCAAAATTAGTATATGAACCCTGCTTACCTGACTTCTTCGTATTATCAACACCTTGAGTCGGAACTCTAGTAGTAACACCACCTAAACAAAACATATATCCAACATTTAATAATCAATCTAGTAAGCTACTATTTATTGAGTAATAAATCAAAACAGTTCCTTCACAACTCAATAACTATCATAACAACTAAACCTGAAGAACTCTCTCTTCAAACCATTCGCATTTAAAACCCAAAACAGCCACCTTTTATTAACGCCGAACCAACCATAATCACTTCCAAAACCAACAACAACAACTTCAATAATTAAAACATAATCCAAACCAAACTTCACCTCCATCCTCCAACTAAAAATTTTCAGTGCAAGCATCAATATTTTAGTCATTCAATAATTCAAGACTTGCATAAAAATATCCAATAAAACTAGCTCAAAACACCCATCAATTTACACCAAATAGTCTCAATTAATAGTCCAAGTCTCACAAATTCATCCATAATCATACTCCTCAACATCCAGAGTTCTATCACACTCCACCACAATCCAACATATAAAACATCAACACAATCCAAATTTATAACTATAACAGATTGTCAAAAGTCACTGCAACAGTGCAACAATCTTACACACGCCATCAACAAATCAGCAACATCACTACATTTTACAAACAACCACAATATCCAACCCCTACCCAAAGCTTCGGAAGAGACTTACCAAGAAGAGTCACCAAAGTTCGAACCTCCTCGAATTCAAGCAACCTCCGAAGTATACACCCAATATTTTCACATAAATCTCTAATGAAAAGCTAGTGGTCTGCGCAAAGAAAGATTAATGTCTGAGTGTATGCACGGCAAACCAAGACAGCGTGTGTGTGTGCGATTGACAAACCGAAGGAAAAATAAAAGAGGATCTATGGAATTTGTAACGACAAGTATAGGATTAAGAGAAACAAAATTCAGTGAATGGGCGGAAGTTACCGAAATGAAAATGAAGAACCCAGGGGAAGGATTCCAATGAAGGCACCAAGGTTTTCGAGACCCACGAAAACGCTGCACAAACCGAATCCCAAAGGAAGAAAAATTCACAGTCATCTAAGAGGCACAGAGAAAACAACGGAAGGGAGGAGAAATGACTCACTGCCGTGTAAGCAAGTCAGCGGCGAGAGGCTTGAAGACCCACGGAGATAGCAGTGCCAACCAAGGTTAGACCAGAAATTTGTGTAGAGAAAAATCTGGGTGTTTCAAATGTGATGCGGGAAGGAATTTATGTGAGAGAAACTGCATAAAACCGTAACAACGTGGGGAAGAGGCACGCGAGATGGAGGAGTTTTCGGAAGCAGAGCAGCTGGGAAGGAAAAGAGAAGAAGAAAAGAAAGGAGAAGAAACCGACGGAAGAAAAGAAATTTCAAAAGAGAAGGAGTTACTTACCAAAACGACGCCGTCCGAGTCCCTCAACAAGTGATCGTGGGCTGGCTTCGTGCATCCGACTGACTTCAAAAGGGCTAGGCCTAGAGCCCGGGTATTACATTCTTCCTCCCTTATAAAAATTCCGTCCTCGGAATTTGTCACAAGCTATTAGGATCGTCGTCGAACAACTATCGGTACTTGACTTGCATTTCCTCTTCTAATTCCCAAGAGGCTTCACTGATAGCATGATTATTCCATACCACTTTAACCAATGGAATAGTTTGATTCTGTAACACTTGTTCTTTTCTCTCTACAATCCGCACCGGCTCTTCTGTATAAGTCAGATTTTCCTGAAATTGGAGAGGCTCGTAATCAATAACGTGGGTGGAGTCGGGTACATACTTCCTCAGCATAGATACATGAAATACATTGTGTACACCTGAGAGTGCGGGTGGTAGGGCTACTCTGTGATACCCCATATGATATGAGTAAGGTTAGGTGGTGTATGGGATCCCACATTGCTTGGGAAGGAGAAATTCTTGCTTTTTATAAGGTTCTAATGGGGCTCCAATTGTATCATTGACTAGTCCTTTTGGAGTATAGGCCATGTGATTTGGGCCTTCCATTGGGGCATTACAAATGGTATCAGAGCCTATCCCAACCAGAAATGTGGGACTTGAGCCGTGCCACCTATAATAGACAGGCCCGACGAGGACGTCGGGAATTTAAGGGGGGTAGATTGTGATACCCCATATGATATGAGTAAGGGTAGGTGGTGTATGGGATCCCACATTGCTTGGGAAGGAGAAGTTCTTGCTCTTTATAAGGTTCTAATGGGGCTCCAATTGTATCATTGACTAGTCCTTTTAGAGTATAGGTCATGTGGTGTAATGCCCCGTCCCCGAGGGTCCAGAGTTAACTCATATAACCTGATAATCAACTCTAACAAGGCTAGAGTACTTCCAAATTCAAGAATATATATTTTCCCAAACCTCAAATCAAACGTAAATACTTCAATTAAATAAACCATATAAACTCATTTATCCAATTTTCAATCCAGCAACTCAAATAAAATCAACTCTTCTTCATGTCTCAAATAACAAACTAGAAATAATGAAACATTAACATAAGTCTCCATAAACCGTCTAAATCCATTGAAGCAAACAAAAGAAATATAAATAACTTCCAACATCAACACTAATACCACGAGATACCCAACAACCATTCACTGCTAATCATCTCTATAAACTCTAATACTGATCCTCAGCTGAACCATCAATGTCATCTGAAATATTATGGAGATAAGGGGGTGAGTTATTAATAACTCAGTAAGCAGAGAGCATATACTAGCATGTAAACATGAGCATTTATAACATTTGATAAGCAGAACAAAACATTTACTTTCAGAATGCAGAAATAAAACTTTGTACAAAAGCATTAGAGCGAAATTTCCAGAAAAATATACTTATTCCAAAAACAAAATCCGTTGGCATTTCTAAACTGAAACATTATAATTAAATCATCTCTTAGCATCACATCGGGACAATACCATGTTTAACCCCCGTGGTAGGGTTATAAACCACTATTATACCCGTGGCTGGGCCATATTCCATGTTTCACCCCCGTGGTAGGGTTATAAACCACCATTATACCCGTGGCTGGGCCTTAACAGAAACAGAACAGATTTCATCGAAAATTCGATTACAATCATATACAGAATCAGAACTTCATGCCAAGGTTTTCAGATGACACATCATATCAAAACAACACACTGAAAAGCTTCAGATCATTTCACATGTTCGAGGTAAACATAAACAAAATATTCTCATTTGTTCATAACAAAACTTTTAAAATTCCTTAATCGCTCTTTTACATAGTTCAGAAACAAAGTGCATAAAACTAGCTCATGTCTACACCAGTCATGACAGAAAACACTTTCTCTTATATTGAAATTATGCATATGCAGAATAAACATCTGAGGTTGTTTTCAGATCATTTCTTTTAAAAAATAAACACGTTTATTTTCAAAGTCAACCTCATTTTATTTCTTTTATGCAAAACTAGTATATGAACCCCGCTTACCTGGACTTCTTAGCTTTTCAGAATTTTCTTCAAAAATGTCGAGTCGACTATAAATCGTCACCTATAAAAATAATCACACAATTTTCGTAAGTTTTCAATCAATCACGGATTTCCATATTTAAGCCTAAGCTTCTAAAATTATCTATCTTAATTTCTCAAAACTTAAAAACCTCATAATCCCAAAATATATCACCACTTCCTAAAAAAATCACCAATATCCACCATGACCAACGTCAAACTCAAAACACCAATATTTAAATCCGAAACAGCCAACAAATTTCATAGCATAAACCAATCACACAAACAACTCCATCATCCAATCCAACCGACCCCCTTACTCTTCGGACTCAGTCCGGCACAAGCAACCAATTCACAGTAAATATGAGTTAGTGTGAAAATACATTTAAATCTCAAAAGTTCTTCGAGAAAAATACTTACAATGCTATAATATAATTTTTGAAAGATCACGGAAGTGCTAGAAATGGCAACGCAACAACAAAACAGTGCGAAATACACTATGGCCATGGGTCTCAGAAACCCACTTTTGAACGGGTGTAAACGAAGACCCGAGATTGCTAGGGTAGGGCCTAGGGATGTCGGTGAAGCTAGTGGTGGTGGTGGTTGGCCGTGGATGGCGGTTTAAGGCCAAAATGCTCAAATCGGAGATGGAGATAGATGGGGCTTCACCAGTGACAGATCAGAGCCAAGGATGGGTGCACTAGGTTGCTAGGAGGTCGAGGATAAACTGGTGAGAAGATGGTGGCTGGAGGTGGCGCGACGGCGGCGCAGCGGCGCAAGGAGTTCCGCGGCTTGGTGATGCGCTTGGGAGCTAACAGCGGCGCGGTTGGGGCTGAGATTACAGGGGGGTGGTCGCCGGTGGCTGGGAAGGACAGTGGGCCGGGCGGTGTCGCGCACGGCAGCGCGAGGCGGTGGGGCTAGGTGGAAGAAGAAACGGGCGGAGAGAGAGAGGGGGAGAGTCGTGCGGCGTGCAGGAGAGGAGAGGAGAAAAAGAAAAGAAAAAGAAGGAAAAGAAAAAAAAAAAAGAAAAAGAAAAGAGGAAAGAGAAAATATAGGGAAAGAAATGAGGTTCAATCCTCATATCTTGGGTCACAAAAATGATCCAACGGGAACGATTTTAACACAGCAAGTAAAATAAAATAATTCAAACGCAGTGATTAAAATGAAAATAAATAATTAAACCCCACAACAAGTTAATTTAATTTGAGAAGAAATTTAAACGTATAAAAATAATTAATTTAGAGAAAGCACTTCAAAAATAATTTTCCTAAACTAAAAATCATAAAAATAATACAACTAAAAAATCCAACAATTTTAAAACAAGAGAATAAATTTGAAATTAATAACAAATAATCTTTCAATTAAAAATACACTAAAATACGAGGTGTTACATACTCTGTAAGCCACTGGTCCAATCCGATCAACAATCTCAAATGGTTCGACGTATCTAGGGCTCAACTTGCCCTTCTTTCCAAACCTCATAACCCCTCTCATGGGTGCAATCCTCAAGAATACCTTATCCCCAACCTCAAACTCTAATTGGCGATGACGGTTATCTGCATAGCTTTTTTGTCGACTCTGAGCTGCTCTCATTCTAGCTCGAATGGTATCAATCTTCTTTGTTATCTTCTGCATGATTTCTGGACCCAAAATTTTTCTTTCTCCCACCTCGTCCCAATACAAAAGAGATCTACACTTCCTACCGTAAAGTGCTTCATAAGGTGCCATCTCAATGCTAGTCTGGTAATTGTTATTATAAGCAAACTCGACCAAAGGCAAGTGTCGAATCCAGGTTCCCTTAAAATCCAGCATACATGCTCTCAACATGTCTTCCAAAATCTAAATGGTCCTTTCCGACTGACCATCTGTCTGTGGGTGAAATGCCTTGCTGAAATTTAACTTAGTGCCCATGGCCTCTTGTAAGTTTCGCCAAAAATTCGAAGTGAAACGAGGATCCCTATCCGACACAATGGACACTGGCACCCCATGCAACCTCACTATTTCCTGTATATATAGCTCGGCTAGTTTCTTCAACTTATAAGAAACTTTGATAGGCACAAAGTGAGTGGTCTTCGTCAAACGGTCCACTATTACCCATATGGCATCCTGACCAGTCAGTGTCCGTGGAAGGCCTGTAACAAAGTCCATAGAAATATGCTCCCATTTCCATTCTGGAATCTGAAGTGGTTGCAATAACCCTGCTGGTCTTTGGTGTTCTACTTTCACCTATTGGCAAGTTAGGCACTGTGCCACAAATTGAGCAATCTCTCTCTTCATGCCCTCCCACCAAAAAGACTCTTTCAAATCTCGATACATTTTTGTACTACCTGGATGAACTGTGTAAGGGGAGCGGTGCGCTTCTTCGAGGATAAGTCTTTTTATTTCAACATTGTCCGGTACACAACATCTATTTCCAAACCTTAACACTCCATCTTCAGAAACATTAAACTCAGGTTTATCCCCTTTTTCTACTTCTTCGATTAATCTCCCCAACTTAGAATCTTCTTTTTGGATGAGCTTAATTTTGTCTATCAAAGCTGGTTGAACTATTAAACTGGCTATCAATGCCTGCTGGTCACCCACAACCACTTCAATAGTAGCTCTTTCCAAGTCCATTAATAAGTGGGGCTGAGTGGTAAGAGTTGCAATTGCTGGTCCCATTGGCTTCCTGCTAAGTGCATCAGCTACAACATTAGCTCTGCCTGGATGGTAGTTAATGTTGCAGTCGTAATCCTTGACTAGTTCGAGCCATCTCCTCTGTCTCATATTCAGTTCTTTCTGAGTGAAGAAGTACTTCAAACTCTTGTGATCCGTGTAGATTTCGCACCTTTTACCATATAAATAATGTCTCCAGATTTTAAGTGCAAAGACAACAGTGGCCAACTCCAAATCATGCGTTGGGTAATTTTGTTCATATGTCTTCAGTTGCCGAGAAGCGTATGCTATTACCTTCCCGTGTTGCATCAGTACGCACCCCAAAACCAAATGTGAAGCATCACTATAAACCACAAATCCTCCTCTTTCGCTAGGGACTGTCAGAATTGGTGTTGTCACCAATCTCTTCTTCAGTTCCTGGAAGCTTTCCTCACATTTTTCAGTCCATACATACTTGTTGTTCTTCCCAGTAAGGGCGGTAAGGGGAACCACTATTTTTGAAAAATTGTCTATAAATCGACGGTAATAACCAGCCAAACCCAAGAAACTCCTAACTTCATGCACATTGCTTGGTTGAGTCCAGCTAACTATTGCTTCAATTTTCTTGGGATCTACTGAAATACCATCCATTGAGACTACATGTCCCAAAAATGCAATAGACTCAAGCCAAAATTCACACTTCTTTAACTTAGCAAATAATTTCTTATCCCTGAGTGTCCCTAGTACTTGTCTCAGATGGTCTTCATGTTCACCTTTGCTCTTGGAGTAGATTAATATATTGTCAATAAACACCACCACAAATTTATCCAAGAACTCATGAAATACTCGATTCATCAAGTCCATAAATACTGCAGGGGCGTTGGTTAAACCAAAAGGCATGACTAAAAATTCATAGTGGCCGTACCTGGTCCTGAAAGCTGTCTTAGGCACATCCTCCACCTTGATCTTTAATTGATGATAACCCGATCTGAGATCAATCTTAGAGAATACCTGCGCACCTTGCAACTGATCAAATAAATCATCGATGCGGGGCAACGGATATTTATTCTTTATGGTCACTCGATTCAGTTCCCTGTAGTCTATACACATCCTCATTGTCCCATCCTTCTTCTTCACAAACAAGACTGGAGCTCCCCAAGGTGACACACTAGGTCTAATGAAACCTTTGTCTAATAAGTCTTGCAACTGTTCTTTGAGCTCGGCTAAGTCTGATGGCGCCATTCGATAAGGGGCTTTGGAAAGAGGAGTCGTGCCTGGGGCTAATTCAAAAGCAAACTCTACCTCCCGCTCAGGCGGTAATCCAGACAAATCGCAGGAAAAACTTCCTGATATTCCCTCACAATAGGAATCTCTTCTAGTTTCAATTATTCCTTTGGTTCATCCACCACAAAAGCCAAATACCCTTGACACCCATCACGTATTAACTTATCAACCTGAAAAGCAGAAATAACTAATGGAGGGGTACGCACCCTGGAACCCATAAACCGAAGTTCCTCTTCTTCCGGGAACTTGAACACCACTTCCCTTCTAAAACAATCAATACTAGCATAACTAGAAGCTAACCAATCCATTCCCAAAATTACATCAAACCCAATCATAGGAAAGACTATCAAGTTAGCTGGCATTTTCTTCCCGCTAATAGTTATTGGACACTTGAGTATAATCTTGTTACAAGTCACTATATCACCTGTTGGGGTTGAGACCCTCAAATTGTAGTCCATCTCATCAGCATCAATGGGGCACAACTTAACATAATCCATTAAAGTAAAGGAGTGGGTAGCCCCCAAGTCAAATAAAACAGTAGCCTTATTGAGAAATAAGGGAATAATTCATGGTTTACGTCATATAATCCATAGAGATAATAAGATAAATAATCCTTAATTCTCAACATAAAAAGTTTAAGAGACAGTCAGAAAATTATACCTGTGATGACATCATCCTTGTCCTCAGCTTCTCCCAGTGTCAAAGCAAACACCCGTGCTGGTACAATCCTCCGCTGATTGTTGCCTTGGTTATTCGGCCTAAAGTTTTGAGGTGGGTTGGGCCTTCTGTTGTTCTCCGCAAGCAATGGACATTCTCTAATGAAATGCCCATCCTTACCGCATTTGAAACATGACCCCACTTCCTTTCTGCACTCCCCATGGTGTATGCGCTTACAGAACTTACAGGGGTTAGAGGTATGATTTCCCTGTATCTGTCTTTGACTTGAACTGCTCCCCTCATTTCTCTTTTTCCATTGCCCTTGATCCGAACTAGGGAATCCTTGTGGAGCAGCTCTCTTCCTCTGTTCTTGCAATTCAGCACCCCTCTTGAGATTCTGCTCAACTAGCATCGCCTTGTGTACTAATTCTGAAAAATTATGAATCTGTAGGACCATCACCCGTTCATAAATCCTGTAGTTCAAACCTTCTTCAAACTTCCTAGTCTTTTTCTCCTCAACGGGAATCAAGTATGCGGCGAAGCGTGATAATTCCGCAAACCTTGCAGCATACTGCCGCACAGTCATGGTTCCTTGCACCAAGTTGGTGAACTCTCAAGCTCTAGCTTCTCTATCAGCCTTAGGAAAAAATCGATCAAAGAAATTCTGCTTGAATTGAGCCCAAACAAATACTCCAATCCCCTCAGCTTCTCTGATAACTTTTTCAAAATTCCACCATCTCTTCGCTTCTCCAATTAGTTTGAAAGCTGCGAATTGGACTTTTTGCTGATCGGTGCACTCCAAAACACTAAATATTTCTTCAATGTCTTGTATCCAATCTTCCGCAGCGTTCGCATCGCCTCTTCCATCAAAGATGGGAGGATGCGTTCGATTAAATTGTTCAAACGTGCAACCCCCATCGTTGTCGTTTTCGTTCAAATCTTCAAGGGTTCGAACACGACGACGAGCAGCCATCCTGAAAGTTTAAACTTGGTAAAACGTTCTAAAATAATAAAAATGAAAATACCGGTTAAATAGAATAAATTAATAAGATAAATAAAATATGAATATAAACACATATACATATATATATCAGATAACTATGTAAGTCCTACATCACTTAATACACTCGTATATCACAAGAATCTAAAACCTCAAAGTTCCGAATTCAATTCCTAACATCAGCCAAATCTAAAACCTCAAATCCCATCAAAATCAATCATAAGGTTCTTGGAACCCAAACATAAATATCTACATAACCATCCTTATAGTCCTCCAGTTCCTATATTGAATTTTTTACATCTTATGAACCCACAGATATATAAACCTCCAAGGTCTACAGTATGCAGAATTCAAACCTGTCTCTGATACCAACTGTAACGCCCCGTCCCCGAGGATCCGGAGAGTTAACTCATATAACCTGATAATCAACTCTAACAAAGCTAGAGTACTTCCAAATTCAAGAATATATATTTCCCAAACTTCAAATCAAACGTAAACACTTCAAATTAATAAACCACATAAACTCATGTCTCAAATAACAAACTAGAAATAAGGTAACATTGACATCAGTCTCCATAAACCGTCTAAATCCATTGAAGCAAACTTAAGAAAAATATAAATAACTTCCAACATCAACACTAATACCACGCGATACCCAACAACGATTCACTACTAATCTTCTCCATAAATTCTAATACTGATCCTCAGCTGAACCATCAATGTCATCTGAAATATTATGAAGAGTAAATGGGTGAGTTATCAACAACTCAGCAAGCAGAGAGCATATACTAGCATGTAAACATGAGCATTTATAACATTTGATAAGCAGAACAAAACATTTTCTTCAGATTATAGACACAACTTGTTTTACTTCCGAAAAGCATTAACAAAACTTGGTACAAAAATATTAGAGCGAAATTTCCGGAAAAATAAACTTATTCCCGAAAAAAAGAAAATCCGTTGGCATTTCCAAACTGAAACATTATAATCATATCATCGCTTAGCATCACATCGAGACAATACCATGTTTAACCCCCGTGGTAGAATTATAAACCACCATTATACCCGTGGCTGGGCCATATTCCATGTTTCAACCCCGTGGTAGGGTTATAAACCACCATTATACCTGTGGCTGGGCCGTATACCACAGTTCAGAAACAAAGTGCACAAAACTAGCTCATGTCTACACCAGTCATGACAGAAAAACACTTTCTCTTATATTGAATTTATGCATATGTAGTATAAACATATGAGGTTGTTTTCAGATCATTTCTTTTCAAAAAAACAAACACGTTTATTCTCAAAGTCAACCTCATTTTATTTCTTTTATGCAAAACTAGTATATGAACCCCGCTTACCTGACTTCTTCGCATTATCAACACCTTGAGTCGGAACTCTAATAGTAACACCACCTAAACATATATCCAACATTTAATAACCAATCTAGTAAGCTACTATTTGTTGAGTAATAAATCAAAACCGTTCCTTCACAACTCAATCACTATCATAACAATTAAACCCGAACAACTCTTTCTTCAAACCATTCGCATTTAAAACCCAAAACAGCCACCTTTTATTAACGCCGAACCAACCATAATTACTTCCAAAACCAACAACAACAACTCCAATGATTAAAACATAATCCAAACCAAACTTCACCTCCATCCTTCAACTAAAAATTTTCAATGCAAGCATCAATATTTTAGTCATTCAATAATTTAAGATTTGCATAAAAATATCCAACACAACTAGCTCAAAACACCCATCAATTTACACCAAATAGTCTCAATTAATAGTCCAAAACAGTCTCACAAATCCATCCAAATCATACTCCTCAACATCCAGAGTTCCATCACACTCCACCACAATCCAACATATAAAACATCAACACAATTCAAATTTATAACTATAACAGATTGTCAAAAGTCACTACAGCAGTGCAACAATCTTACCCACGCCATCAACAAATCAGCAACATCACTACATTTTACAAACAACCACAATATCCAACCCCTACCCAAAGCTTCGGAAGAGACTTACTAAGAAGAGTCACCAAAGTTTGAACCTCCTCGAATTCAAGCAACCTCCGAAGTATACACCCAATATTGTCATAGAAATCTCTAATGAAAAGCTAGTGGTCTGCGCAAAGAAAGATTAATGTCTGAGTGTATGCACGGCAAACCAAGATAGCGTGCGTGTGTGCGATTGACAAACCGAAGGAAAAATAAAAGAGGATCTATGGAATGTGTAACAACAAGTATAGGATTAAGAGAAACAAAATTCAGTGAATGGGCAGAAGTTACTGAAATGAAAATGAAGAACCCAGAGGAAGGATTCCAACGAAGGCACCAAGGTTTTCGAGACCCACGAAAACGCTGCACAAACCGTATCCCAAAGGAAGAAAAATTCACAAAGTCATCTAAGAGGCACAGAGAAAACAACGGAAGGGAGGAGAAATGACTCACTGCCGTGTAACCAAGTCAGCGGCGAGAGGCTTGAAGACCCACAGAGACAGCAGCGCCAACCATGGTTAGACCAGAAATTTGTGTAGAGAAAAATCTGGGTGTTTCAAATGTGATGAGGGAAGGAATTTCTGTGAGAGAAACCGCATAAAACCGTAACAACGTGGGGACGAGGCACGCGAGATGGAGGAGTTTTCGGAAGTAGAGCAATTGGGAAGGAAAAGAGAAGAAGAAAAGAAAGGAGAAGAAACCGATGGAAGAAAAGAAATTTCAAAAGAGAAGGAGTTACTTACCAAAACGACGCTGTCCGAGTCCCTAAACAAGTGATCTTGGGTTGGTTTCGTCCATCCAACTGACTTCAAAAGGGCTGGGCCTAGAGCCCGGGTATTACAGTGATAGCCCCACCGCCCAGCCCGTTGGCCAACTGTGAACCCACGTAGCCCCGCCGATGCCTCTGTGTTACAATCCCTGCACCACAACTGTTGCACCCCTTTCTCAACCACTGTGGTACAACTCCCACTGCCCAGCCACCCTGCCTCCTCCACAGTCAAACAAACACCAAAGAAACCTCTGTTTTAGTCCCTGAAAACAGAGCAAATTTCTTTTCTGCTTGCAGCTGTTAGACGCAAACCAGCCAAGCGACGCCGCCGCCAACCTCTTCCACGTCATCGCCATCACACTGAGAGTATCGTTGGGCGCTGTACTCCATCCAAGTTCATCGCTCTCCTCTCGGTAAGCTACCCCCGAACTCAACTCTCCTCTCCATTCGCTCTCCCTCATCTCTCTCTCTCTCTCTCTCTCTCTCTCTCTCTCTCTCTCTCTCTCTCTCTCAGTGTTATTTCACGTCGCCGACCACCCAGTACCTCCCCAATCCACTGTCGCGAGCTTCCCTCTGGTGAGCAAGGATCCGCCGCACGTCTCCCTTCCCTCACGGTAAGCTTTCAAACTAGGATAGTTTTCACCCGTAAAGCCTTACGTAGGAAGAAGAATAATTTTGAGATTTTATTATCGTTTTGCCCTTAGTATGATGTTTTCTGATATGTGGTTTCGTGGTTTTAGTTTAATGGGTTTATGTTTTATTGGGCTTGGTTTTCATTATACATAAAGAAAAAAAATGATTATATTGTTAATTTGAACTATTTAGTTTTCAATTGAACTCATTTTTTTTAGGTTGGCCTTATTTTATGGGATTTTTAAGTTGCCATAGTATTCTTTTAATCTATAATACATTATGGGTACTTTAGTATTTTAAAAACACCGGTATTCTTTTATCATAATATTTATTCAATTACTCTCTTCGGTATGAATTCGTTTAAGTGCCTTTTGATGAAATTAGAAAGTGATAATATTTTAAGGGTTAGGATAATTTTAGAAGTTTAAGAAAATAGGTTATTTTAGCATTTCAGGTTTAAATATTGAGATACATGTTTGATCGAAAATTTACGAAAATTACGTGATTATTTTATAGGTGATGATTAATTATTGTTTGACATTTTGAGGAAAATTTCGAAAAAGTTAAGAAGTCCAAGTAAGTGGGGTTCCTATGCTAGATTTTGCATAAAATAAAATGAACTGAGGTCATTTTTTAAAAATGTGCATGTTTTGTTATGAAAAGAAATCTGAAAACAACCTCAGATTTTGTTATGCATTACTCATGAGATTCTGTATAAGAAGAAAGTATTTTCTATCATGAACGGTGTAGACATGAGCATATTTTTGGCATTCTGTTATTGAATTGAGACAAATGAGTGAATATGAAAATTTGATAAATTTCACATGTGACGTGAAGATGTTCTGAATCTGTTTTGGAAATGTGAAATGATCTGAATATCAGTACTCTGTTTTGATATGATATGGCATCTAAAAAACCTTTGGCATGACTTTCTGATTCTGTTCTGACTCTGATTCTGACTATGATATGGTGATTCTGATTCTGTTTTGCTCTTATATGTGGTCCAGTCACGGGATATAATAGTGACCTCTGACCCTGTCACGGGAGGTAATAGTGACCTCTGGCCCTGTCACGGGATACAATAGTGACCTCTGGCCCTGTCACGGGAGATAATAGTGACCTCTGGCCCTCTCACGGGATACAATAGTGACCTCTGGCTCGCCACGGGATATAATAGTGGTTTTCTGTTCTGAGTGCAATCGCTTTGGTAACATGGTGATTTATGGTCTGCTTGGCTTTCCGCAGGATGCACAACCCTACCACGGGGGTTAAACATGGTCTCTGTTCTGATATGATGCTCTGATATGATATGATAAGACGAAGATGTTCAGTCATGTTGTGCCAAATGAGTCTTTGAATATGAAAAGTTGGTTTCTGAATATGAAATGTTTGAAAAGTCGCTCTGATTTTCTGATAATATGTATTTTTTTTAGATTTGCATATTGATACTGAAATTTTTTGTTTCTGCATTCTGAACTCTGTGAAAATGTTCATGTTTACATACTAGTATATGTCATTTGCTTACTGAGTTGTTGATAACTCACCCCTTATCTCCATATATTTTTCAGATGATTTTGAATAGTCCAGCTAAAGATCAGGATTATGGAGCATCGGTGAGATGATTATTTAAGTATAGTGGATTACTCAGAAGATTTCTGAGAAGTGGCGGATTTTATTAAGAGATTTTGTAGTATTCTGATGACGTTATATTTTGGAGTCTATAAATATATTGATAAATTGTGAGTTTTAAGTTATAGGGAGTAACTCTTCGATTCCTTCGGGACCGGGGTGTTACATACACGATGGGCTATCTCGGCGACAGATGCCTCTATAGCACCGAGCGATTGATCGATCTGACGATCGATATGGGCAGTCAGCTGTGAGATCACCGCATCAACCCAAGCAGGCCGCGCAGTCGGCTACTGACTACTACTCCCCACACTTGGTTCAGGCTGCGTTGGAGGAACTAGATCCTCTACAGGGGGTGGCTGACGTCCCCTCGCTTGTCCAATGCTACGTCGATGCGTGGTCATGTAGAGGGGGCTCATTTCATCTTTGTCCCGCTTCTCCAGCTAGGTTGGCACTCTCTGAGCAAGTAATAGCCGGCTGATCAGGACACCGTATGGGAGACTGTCCGTGGAGACGATGCTCGCCTCGTAACGGATCCTCTCAAAGATGTGCAGTGGCAAATCTATGGGATCTCCGCGTGCCACTCCTATAAAAAATTGTGCCCGAAGCCGACTAAATGTGGTTTTATGTGCCACAGGATCCACGTTTGTTATAACAATAAGGTGCAACATGCAAAAGAAAGGCAGTAGATGGTTTTGGTTGAAGGCATTCTTCCTCTCGATCTGCGTACGGTCTCCCACGGTGAGGATGTAGAAATACTCATCTCGGTCATCATCCCGAGCCTCGAGACCAGTATCCTCAGCCTCTGACCGGTCTGCATCTCTGGCTGATGCTGGCTCAAAAGGGCTAGTAGATGATGAAGAAGTGCCTACATCCTCACCAGGTGTGCCGTGTGCAGATGTAGATGTGCGAACCATGCCTAGAGAGTCAGCCGTAATTGATGTCTCAACTCCTCGATGAATCCCAAGGTGCTTGGCGATGACATCCAGTAAAATCTCAATGGAAACACTGCGTACAGTCACGGTGTGAGAGGATGCTTCCTGTTGCATGTCACACATCCCCATATAGAACTCTTGAACCATTGAGGGGTATACCTTCCCCCTCAATGTGTAGATGTTTCCCAACCTCTACTGACGAAGACATCTCTGGGATTCGTCTGCTCCCATTTGAGTTTCTCGAACTCATTGATCAAGACCTCTCACTCTACCATAACAGCACGAGCCCCGATACGGGCAGTGTCTTGAGTGGCTCCTTCCTGCCCTCATTTCCTGGTATGCAAAGGATGAGCCATATCCTGTAAATATAAAAGGAAAAAAAATTATTTACATTGATGAATTTTTCGTGTTAATTTTAACCTGCTTTGCATTAACGTTCGAACATAGTAAAACAAATGGTCGAACATTCAAATAAAATGTTCGGACGTGTATCCTTTACCTTCGCACGTAAAATACATACGTGTGAACGTATAACATATACGTTCGAATGTAAGTAGTAAATAAATTTAAATGACGTACGCTTGGACGGTTATGTTATACGTTTGAACGTAAGGGTTTTACGTGCAAATGTAAAGGATACACGTTCGAACGTTGAAGCATAAATAAATTTAAAAAGTAGTACGCTCGGACGTTATAATTAAACGTTTGGACATAAATATTAAGAAAAGTAAAGTTCGAATGTAAAAAATATACGTTCGAACGTAGAAGACATAACGACTATGTAATTGAAACGTCGTACGTTCGAACGTCTTGGTGAAACGTTTGAACGTTATGACACAGAATGACTGAGCCGACTAAGCCATTATTGAAATCTCAAAATTCAAGTTATAAGGTTCTAAATGCCGAAATGCCACCTTAGATTGATGACTGTCTCAGGTATGTGGTTGCATGTTTCGAATAATTCTAGTTTTCTTCAAGTTTAACTATAACTGTTGTGCTCAAAATATACTTCTTTTGCACTTATATAACAGTGAGCACATGGACAAACTTAGGACGGAAGGTGTAGAGAATATAGAGGCAAGACATGAGGAAGAATTTCCCCGATGGTTTGAAGAACGTGTATGAACTAAAATTATATATATGTTACATTTTGAAACTTTTAACTCTGGGTAACTTTTAATAAATATATACTATTTCAATTGTTAGATTTTGGAACAACGTGCTCATGATTCTGGATCAATTTCTCCTTAATTATATGCATTGGCCTGTGGTCCCTCAAATAGAGCACTTCGATACACTGCATGCACGGTTCGAGGTTATAGATTCCTTACTCTGAACCGTGAACGTAATAGAAAGACTCAAAACTCTAGTGTGTTGGTCGAGGGGAGTCATGGATTAGATGATATTGACTATTATGGTGTCATACGTGATATTATCGGATTGAAATATCTGAGTGGGTTTGTAACATATCTTTAAATGTGATTGGTGGGATCTTGGCGGTGATCGGGTTTCGATACATAGGGATAATCACTTTACGAGTGTGAATACTGCATCTAAATGGTACAAAGATGATCCATTTGTATTGGCTTGTCAAGCTACCCAAGTCTATTACTTGATTGATCCAATGAAAAGCGCTGATGAAGATAGTGGAGAGATAACTTGGCGAGTCGTACAAAAATTTGTCTCTCGAAATATATATGAAGCAGGAACGAGTGCAGATTACAATAATAGTGGAGATGAAGATGACACTCCGATTGTAGAGGCATACCAGGAAGATGGAGAGGGTATTAACTTATTTGTTGACCTCGGTGCACTCGAGTTGCTCCCCTTGAGTAGAGATGATATCCCACCCGTCCATCTCGACCCGTCCATATTAAATGATCATTCAATTCAAGTAAGTGAGGAGGAAGGAGAAGAAGAAGAGTCAGAAGATGAAGACGAATGATAATCCCGGTAGGAGGTGGATAAGGAGGACGAAGAATAGGTTGATGATGATGATGAAGATGTTATTGAGGGAGATTCTGAAACAAACATGGAAAATACATCCGAAGATGAAGAATAAAAGTACTAAATATTTTATTCATATAGGTGACTATAAAATATTATACTTTCCATAATTTCTTATAATTAATTTTCTTTGATATAATTAATCATTTCAAAGATGATGCCAAAACGACAATGAAGAAATGTGCCTCCGCCAATTCTAAGTCCCGAACCCATTGAGGACTCCCCACTCGAGGAATTCGCTCCTGAAGATCAAGTTAACACGCAAGAGAACAACAGCCAGTCGACACCTACCAGTAAGGAAATATTGTCGTTGATAATTAATTATATAGTTAATACTTTTGTCTCAATAACTATATAACTATAATTATACTATTATCATATAGTTGATGCATCTGCACGTCGCAATCGTAGCTATACACGTGTCATCTCTCTTGAGAAAAATAGAAGGCACAAAAACTCAAGATCACTATTCCTGATAATTCTACTGGAGGAGTTGATGATAGTGTAGCAGCGCTTTCCTCCTGATGGCTACACTATTCTGACGTCACAAGGGACAATGTCATGACCACTTCAAGAAGTTTGAGACGTTGGAAGAGGCTGCGCAGTCCCCTTTCCAGCAGATGAAGTTAGATGATTGGAGAAAGTATTGTGATCTTTTCGCATCTCTAGATTATCAGATATTTTACATTTATATCTTTAATTATTTACATTCATTTTCGTTCTATATATTATATGTATATATATTACAATTAACATTCTTAATTAAATTTGTAGCACTTGAGTTCTACAAATGCACATAATAGATCCGCTCTGACTGTCCACCATCATGCCGGTTCAAGGTCACTCCACCGTCTTGCTGAAAAAATGGTAATTAAAAAATTATAGAATTCATTTATTTTTCTGATATTTTTTTATTTAAGTACTAACATTATCTTTTTAAAATTGCTAATGTCGCTTTGTTAGAAACGTGATGATCCTGAAAACTTTTTCCTCATTCATGTCTATGCTGTTGCTCACACTAATGAGGGTAGTGAGTGGATGGATCCTGTCACCGCAGATAATTATGTAAGCAGTGTTAATTCTGTTAAATAAATTATGCAATATGTGAATAATTTATTTTTTATTTCTATTTCTTTTAATATGTTACTTATTAACGATTATTACCTTTCAAATTGCAGAAAAAAATGATGGAAATGCAGTCAGCTTCTGGGGAATCCTCTCCCAGTGACATAGACATATTCACGCAAGTGCTCGGGCCGTAGTCTAATATGAAAAGAGGTTTGGGATGATCTTTCAAGCATAGATGTTCATCCTCCTCAACCTCATCGACTTCACAAATTAATAATCTTACCAAAGATTTAGAAGTTGCAAGGCGTGAGAATGAGTATATGAGGTCAAGACAGCAAGAGTTAGAGTCTCTCTAAGAATGACAGTTTCATTTAGAGACGCGTTTGTAGGACCAACAAAGAGACCAGGAGGAAAGAATACGCAGTGACGTCCAAGATCAAGTGCAACAGGAGATGATGGTGAAAATAGAGCGTGTTATGTCGTTGCAACAGAATCGCAGTGGGCGAGGGAAAAAGAAGAAATAAATTTTGTCAGGGTATATCTAAGTTTGAAATTTTATAGGACATTATTAGTTGTTAATTGATGGTATGTAATATGATACAATTGTTATGTTTTTAAATTTTATGAAATTAGTATTTCTGATCTGTACGTTCGAATGTAAATTAAAAACGTTCAAACATTAGTTCACATTCGAACCAATGTTCGAACATGAAAACACAAAATTATATAGTAACATTCGAACGTAGGCCTCAACGTTCGAACGTACTCACCCTCAAACGAACAAAACGTTCGAATGATTAAACAATTAATGTTCGAACAAATCTCCGAACGTACCACTTACATTTGAACGCTCCTTCGTTTACATTCGAAATAACGTCTGAACGTTAAACCCGTTACGTTTGAATATTGGTCTGTTAATTCGAATGTTTATTGCAATTAACGTTCGGATCCATAAACGTTCGAATGTAAATATGATACGTTCGAACTGTAATCAACGAATGTCAAATTCTGTCATTCGAACGCCAATCGGTCCGGTTGCCGTTCGAACGTTCAATTGGACGTCCGAACGTTACTTTCTATGACAGATCTCAACTGTCATAAAAAGGAAACGTTCAAACGTTCAACCAAACGGAACACCTCCAACCGTCACTAAAAATATTTTTAGTGACGGTTCAACAGTAAACCGTCACCAATTATTTTCTATGACGCACATTAGGTGACGGTCATGGTGACGGTTTGAAACAGTCACCAAGTGACGTTTTGGTAATTTTTTGTAATGGTTTCCTCTGTTACAAAAGACAAATTGTGTTGTAGTGACTTATTAAAATGATCGTTGGTTGGCTGCTTTAATTTTCGGTTTAGAGGATTAATGTTGGCAACTTTAATTTTCATTCAATTGTCGGGTTGCCAAATTTTCTTGGAACAACGTTTACTTTTCAAATTGAATTGTACTTTACTCATTTTGAGGGTGTGTATCCAGCGTTGGTGATCTTTTGCAACGTGGTGCTTTTTGTCTTGAACTAGTGTGAAGTTTTTGAAAGAAAAGAAAAAAAGGCAAAGTGTGTAGATCATATTGTTTAGAGTATTTATAGAAAAAAGGGTGTTCTTTTGATGAAGTTTTGGGGTCAACAACTTGTGTAGAGTTGATTCGAGCTATACGATGATCAGTTAAGTTGTTGTATCCTGGAGGAGTCAAGTTAAGAGGAGTTTTGTTACATCGGTTAAATTGAAATTTTGTATACTGCAGAGCGCTTGAATCTCCTTAAAGAGAGCGAGATTTCCGTGCCTCATTTTAAACTGGTTTCGTTTGAATGTTAATTTCATTGTAATTTTTTATTATATTATTGTGTATTTCACTAACAATTTTAAGGAGAATTCAAGATGGAGCCTACAACCAAAAAATGCACGGAAAGCGTTGGAGATCTCAATAAGCCCTTCCGTTTCAAGGGAGCCAATTTCAAAAGATAGAAGTACAAGGTGCTCTTTTATCTAAGCTTTTTGAACGTCTTGTACGTTTTCATGAGAAAGGTAATTTTAATTTATGTAAATTATATCTTGCCCAAAGGTCAGAATTCAAGAAATAGTTATTTGAAGCCACAAAGAAAAATTTTCAAAAAATTTAGTAGACCTTACAAAAAGGGCTTTTCAAGCCAAAAGAATAAGAACCAAGGGCCTCCTTCACAAAATCAATCTTGTTTTGTCTGTGGCAAAAGTGGTCAATTTGCTCGAATTTCCAAGTTTTTGAAGCGAGAAAATAATCATCAAGTTACGTAACTGAGAAACCATTTGTAGAAATGGTTACAGTTAACTTGCTTCAATTTTTTGAAGGGTGGTGGGCAGATTCTGGTGCCAGTAGGCATGTCTGCTATGATAAAGGTTGGTTAAAAACTTATACTCCCTTTGAAGAAAAGAAAACAATTACGCTTGGTGATTCAAGTAAAACCAAGGTTGTTGAGAGTGGTGAGGTTGAGTTGAAATTCACCTCTGGATGTATATTGATGTTCAAAGATGTGCTCTATACACTGTTTATGAGGAAGAATTTGGTGTCGAGTTTTTTACTCAACAAAGCGGGCTTCAAACAAATTATTGAATCCAATCAATATGTTATTACGAAAAATGGAGTTTTTGTGGGCAATGGGTATGTTTGTGATGGAATGTTTAAATTGAATGTTGAGCATAAAACATCGAATGTTTCTGTTTATATGATTTCTTCTTTAAATTGTTGGCATGCACGTTTATGCCATATCATTAGTAAGTATGTTGCTATCATGAGTAGTTTAGGATTAATTCCCAAACTGACAAAGGATTTTCAAAAATGTGAAGTTAGCAAAAATAAAAAAACGGCCTCATAAAAGTGTTGAAAAAAATACCAAATTGTTAGATTTAATTCACACCGATCTTTGTGAATTTGAAGGAATTTTAACTTGTTGAAGAAATAGATATTTTATCACTTTTATTGTTGATTTTTCAAAATATACGTATGTTTATTTATTAAAAAATAAAAGTGATGCTTTTGAAAAGTTCAAAGAATTCCTCCATGAAGTTGAAAATCAATTTGGTAGAAAGATTAAAAGATTTAGAAGTGATAGAGGCCGAGAGTATGATTCAAATGAGTTTAATACTTTTGTTCAGTCATTGGGAATTATTCATGAAACTATTGCACCATACTCACCTGCATCTAGCGATGTGGCTGAGAGAAAAAATAGAACATTGATTGAGTTGACGAATGCTATCCTTATTGACTCAGGCGTTCCCTCAAGTTTTTTGGGGTGAAGCGATTTTGAGTATTTGTCATTTTTTAAATAGGGTGCCTTACAAAAATTCAAAAACTACACATTTTGAATTATGGAGAGGGTATAAGCCAAATTTAGGATATTTTAAAATTTGGGGTTATTTGGCTTTTGTAAGGCCAACAGATCCTAAAAGGCCCAAATTGGGTGTTAGAACTACCACTTGTGTCTTTCTTTGATATGCAAAAAATAAAACAATCTATAGAGTTTTTGATATTGAAAATAAAGTTATTTATGAATCAAGAGATGCAATTTTTCATGAAGAAAAATTTCCTTTTAAATAAAAACATAGTGGGGGTCAAGAATGTAGACAATATTTTTTCTAAAGCTAGTTCTTCTACTCCTCTAGAGAATTTTGAATTAAGAAGGAGTAAGAGAGCTAGAATTGAAAAAGATTTTGGTTCCGACTATTATATTTATAATATTGAGAAAAATCCAAATACTTTACAAGAAGTTTTAGCATCACCAGATTCTGTATTTTGGATAGAGGTTGTGGATGATGAGATGGATTCACTAATTTCTAACAAACTTGAAAATTAGTTGAATTACCACCAGATTGCAAAATCATAGGGTGTAAATGAGTTCTTAGGAAAAAATTTAGACCAGATTTAACAATTGAGAAATTCAATGCTTGGCTAGTCGCAAAAGGTTTTAAACAAAAAACCGACCTTATTTTTTTGACACTTTTTCTTTAGTTACAAGAATAATATCCATTAGATTATTGATTTCCATTGCAGCAATTTATAATTTAAAAATTCATCAAATTGATGTTAAAACAACTTTTTTAAATGAGGACCTAGATGAAGAAATTTATATGGATCAACTTGAAGGCTTTGTAGAGCCTGGCCAAGAAAGCAGAGTGTGTAAGTTGACAAAATCTCTATATCTTAAAGTAGGCCCCTAAACAATGGTATGAGAAATTTGACTCTTGCATGATCGTGAATGGCTATAAGTCAAATGAAAGTGATAATTGTATTTATCATAAATCTTGGAAAAATTCACATGTTATTATTAGCCTATATGTGGATGATTTATTGATATTTGGTTCTAATTTTCATTTCATACATGAAACAAAAAACATGCTTAGTAACCATTGTGATGGTATTTTTCTTGATCAATCACATTATGTAGAAAATTATTAAAGAAATAAAATTATGTTGGATACAAGCATGTTGTTACTCCTTTTGATTCTAGTATCAATGGAATACCTTGTCAGGTGATTATCTTTCAACTACTGGTTATATTTATCCGATACAAAACATTATGGCTTGTTTTATAAAAGGTATTCTACTGTACTCTAAGGCTTTAGTGATGCCGAATGGAATACCTTGTCAGGTGATTCTCTTTCAACTACTGGTTATATTTTTACTTTGGGTGGTGGTATTGTATGTTAGAAGTCTAAAATACAAACGATTATTGCTTACTCAACCATGAAAGCTGAGCTTATAGCGTTAGTTTCAGCAAGTGAGGAGGAAGCAAACTGGTTGAGAGATTTATTACATGAGATTCCCTCATGGGAAAAACCAGTTCCACCCATTTTAATTCATCGTGATAGTACTGCTACTATTGGTAGAGTACAAAACCGTTATTATAACGGTAAATCCAGATCCATAAGAAGAAAATACAATATTGTGAGATCTTATTTGACTGATGGTGTTATTAACGTGGATTATGTTAAGTCTTGTGATAATCTTGCAGATCCACTAACCAAGGCCTTGACAAGAGAAAGGGTTTGGAATACATCGAGGGGAATTGAATTAAAACCCATAACTTCATGAGCCATGTATGAGGATACTCAACTTGGAGACTAGAGATCCCGAGAACCAGGTTCAATGAGAAAAATGAATCATATGATGGTCGTAAGAAATACACTATTTATTTTATTTCTTATTCCTATGATGTGAGTGCATTTATCCTGTAATGTTTTGGAGGATGAGTTTTTGAAAAAACTCTTAATGAAATTTTGTAGCTCTTTTGAGTAGGGTGTAAGAACTACAGGAGCACCCTTGACAGATTTCACCTATGTAAGTGTGGGAGTGGGGCTGCTCTTTATGAGAATTGGGTTTATTTTCAAATACACTCATGAAATCGTGATTAGCACAAGGCGGCAAGGCCGTAATGTGATGGCTAATAAACGTCATGTCAACACCTGGGTTATTATGTGTGAGTAATGATTCTTTATTTCCCTTAAACAGTCATAGTTCAAGTCTGAGACCTCTACTGACTCTGTAGTAAATGTTGTCATTTCACTAAGTGAGGGTTCAATACAGAGCATATATTTGTGATGCATAATAATCATTTTTTGTCTGGAAAGATCTCTCTTATTTTATTTTTTATTATTAAAAAATAGTGGGGGAATGTTGGTATTTTTTAATAAGAATTTTTGTTAATAACGTTTTGTTTAAGAGATCATTACCGTTGCTTCCTTCGGTTTTATTTTCTCTTGAATATGGATGCATGTACGTATATAGAAGGCCAACTTCAAGCCGTTTAGACTTTTAGTGCTTATTAAATTTAGACTTTTAGTGCTTATTAAAATGACCGTTGGTTGGCTGCTTTAATTTTCGGTTTAGAGGATTAATGTTGGCTACTTTAATTTTCATTCAGTTGTCTAGTTGCCAAATTTTATTGGAACAACGTCTACTTCTCAAATTGAAATGTATTTTACACATTTTGAGGGCGTGTGTCCAGCGTGCAACGTGGTGTTTTTTGTCTTGAACGTACATAGAAATAGTGTGAAGTTTTAGAAAGAAAAAAAAAAAAAACAAAGTGTGTAGATCATATTTTTTAGAGTATTTCCAGAAAAAAAAAGGGTGCTATTTTGGTGGAGCTTTTGGCTCATCAACTTGTGCAGAGTTGGTTCAAGCCAAGGGCGGAACTTGGATTGGGTGTTTGGGGGGGGCGATCGGCAAAGTGTGCGGTATGTGTCAGCATAAGTAATATGTACTTGTAACACCCGGATTCAAAATTTGTATGGTTGGATTACGATTTTTTATTTATTTATTTATTTATTTGAGCTTGATATTTAGATTTTTTTTTTCGGTTTTTATGTTATGGATCGAGCAGTGATTTTTTTTTATTTTGAACTTTTGGCCGTTTGTTTTAACCTTGGAAAAAACCTATCGATTTTTTATCAGTTCCTCACACGCACGACTCTTGGACTCCTATGCACGTACGCTTCTCATCTCCTCAGCTTTAGGGTTTTGTATTTTTTTTTTGTGTTTCCAATCACCCATGTATTCACACGTTAACTTCAGTTCACGCACATTTCATTTCTATTTTCACGCCAACCGTCCCCATAAATAGATAGAACACGTACGTGGAAGACGGAAGTGATCTCTAACCTCGACTAGAGTGCTGCTACACCATCCAGAACTCAAGCCGCCTCCCCATACAAAATCGACGCAACCCATGCTTGCACGAAGCCCTCACCGTGCACTACTGCGCCACCCCAGCACCTCCACATAGTTGCCATCCAGTTCATCCACCCCTCGTAAACATCCGCCCAGACCAACCACCAGAACTGCGTTCCACAGCCTCCACCCCATGTAAATTTCTACCCAGACCCGCACCACTACAAGACTATACTGGAGGTAACCTTGCCGCAGCACCTGAAGCAGCCGTAGCCTTCCTCTCCACCCTCGGAAACAGCCCAAACAGTTGCCACCATCACCAACTTCCGTGGGAAGTGGAAACTGCAGATGCTCTGTTTGAAGCCATGGAGACAGAGCATCCTCGTCCAAACCGAGAGACATGCCTAGCCACAGTTGGGCAGCGATGTCATAGTCAACAGCAACAGATAACGCCGGAGCTTAAGCTTCCACCGCCCAATGATGTCCAGCGCCACCATCCGAAGCCCCATGCACGCCGCGTGATGCATACAACTCTCTCTCTCTCTCTCTCAGCGTTATTCCACCGCGAGCCACTACAAACCGCCATCTTGCACTTCGGAAACCACAGTAAAAGCAACAGAAATTGCCGGCTGTGACACCCTCGTCACCCCATGCTGATCAGTGAGCCCACTGACTCTCCTCCATATTTGTTCCCTCATAGTTGCTCTCTCTCACTCTCCATGCTCTCTCGCTTATCACCCTCTCTCTCTCACACACACACACGCTGCTCTCTCTCTCTCAATGCCATGTTGCCACGCCGACCAACTTCGACCTCCACCCACCACACTGCCCGTCGCGCCTCTCCTTCTCTCTCGGTGAGTAGAGACTTTCCCTATAGTCTGTCACACGGTTTTGGTCTGGATGTGTTGAAATCTCATATTTCTTTTGTTTCCTTGTTCTGTTTATGGTTTTTCCCAAAACGCCCTTCTCATTTAGAAGATTTCATGATATTTATAAAGAATTTTTTTTAAGTATATTTATATTACTGCATCTAGTTTATAAGTTAGTATGCTTTCTTGCTGTTTGATGTTCATTTTGATATTGAGTTTGATTTATTTGAGATGTTTTTTGTAAGTCATGTTTAGCGTGAAATTATAATTTTATATAGATAGTATTTAAAGATCTAAAATTTTAGTTATATTGTCATAATGGTTATAACTATTTTCAATAGTGAATTAACAATAAGATTTTATTTTATTCTAAATGTTTCAAAATCGATTTGAGTATATATTACTAAATGAGTTTTTCTACTTTTTACATTATTTGAATTTGACATAAATATTTTAATAAGTTGTAAATTGTAAGTGTAAATTGGCTTTTATATTTTAGAAACTCTTGAAATTTGTTTAAATGAGCTAACTTCTGATGAGTTTGATGTTTAAAATAGATTTGTTGTATTTTACGTTAATGATTTTTTAATGAACTTTATTTTATGTATTACTACTGCTTAAGAAACTTATGATGTCCTAATACTTTGTTTGTTGGCAGTATTAAATTATCGTTTTAATAATTTATAGAAAGATGAGTTTTAAATATAATTAAGTTAATTTTTGAAATGAATTTAAGTTTGTTTTGCCATATTTGATAAAACTATATTTTAATAAGTTTAGAATACACTTTGAACGACAATAGTATTTTGTTAGACTTCTGATAGCTAATAATTATTTTTTTAAAAAACTATTTCTGTAGTATGAATTTAAGTAAACGGAGAGTTTTAGCAGGTCCTTTTAGAAGTTTAGTAACGATTAATGCTTTGTATAGGTGATGATTGACATTCATTCAGCATGATTGTGGAAAGATTCAGAATAGTACATAAGAAGTTCAGGTAAGCGGGATTCATATACTAGTTTTGCATAAAAGAAATAAAATGAGGTTGGTTTTGAAAATAAGAATGTTTGTTTTTTGAAAGAAATCTGAAAACGACCTCAAATGTTTATTCAGCATATGCATAAATTCTATATAAGAGAAAGTATTTTCTGTCATGACTGGTGTAGACATGAGCTAATTTTGTGCATTCTCTTTCTGAACTATGCAAAAAGAGCGAATATGAAAATTTAAAAGTTTTTGCTATGAATAAATGAAGATGTTTTGGTTTCTATTTATTTCGAACATGTGAAATGATCTGAAGCTATTCAATATTTTGTTTTGATATGATGTGTCATCTGAAAACCTTGGCATGAAGTTCTGATTCTCGATCTGAATTTGATCTGATTCCGATGATGTTCAGTTCTGTTTCTGTTCAGGCCCAGCCACGGGTATAATGGTGGTTTATATCCCTACCACGGGGGTGAAACATGGTATATGGCCCAGCCACGGGTATAATGGTGGTTTATAACCCTACCACGGGGGTGAAACATGGTATACGGCCTAGCCACGAGTATAATGGTAATTTATAACCCAACCACAGGAGTTAAACGTAGTATTTGTCTCGATGTGATGCTATGAATATAATGTTTCAGTTTGGATATGCCAAAGGATTTTTTTTTTTGGAACAAGTTTGTTTTTCTGAAAATTTCGCTCTGATATTTTGTACCAAGTTTTGTTTATGCGCTCTGAAAATAAATATGTTGTTTCTGCATTCTGAAAGTAAATGTTTTGTTCTGCATATCGAACTTTATAAATGCTCATGTTTACATGCTAGTATATACTCTCTGCTTACTGAGTTGTTGATAACTCACCCCTTACCTCCACAATATTTTTCAGATATTTTGATGGTTCAGCTGAGGATCAAAATTTTGAGGCATTGGATGAGATGATTAAGTATAGTGGTTTGAATCGAATTTTCTATATGATATTGGAAATTTGGAGTCTATTTTTATATTGTTGAAATGTGAGTTTAAGTGTTATGAAGTAACTCTCCGACCTGTGAGGGACTGGGGCGTTACAGTACTTTTTGCATATGACTATATAAAAATAATAATTATACGTCATAAAATTATATAATTGTTCTTGGCTTATTCATATTTTTCTAAACTTTAAGAAAAATTTATAAATTAAGAATAAACCTGAAAAAGTATCTAATAATATAAAAGTTGTTAGATTTTTATTGTATAATTGTATTACTATTAATAAGTGAACAAAAAAAAGTTTGTGAATAACTATTAAATTCTTCATAAAAGAAAATAAATTCTTCACATACTCTCTCTATCTCTCTTGAAACGTCTCATCAATCATCTAGCTAGATAAATCTGATGCCTCCCATATGCAAGAATATTCTAGATTTTTTTTAACTATTAGATAAACTCTCTTAAAACTTCTAGCTAATTAATTGATTAATATGTGGTTAAAAACATCTCAAAGGTTGTAAAGGAAGATTATGTGAAGGTGATAGGCAAGAAATTCAATGAAGTCAAGAATGACCTAGATGAGAGAATAAATAAAAAAATCATGTAACTATATTGTAAGCTCAGAAAAACTTATATGATATCATTGATATGAAACTAAACAAACCGCATAATGCACATCAAAGGCAAATAAAGAGAGTTAGAGATGTCAAATCAAGACTATTCTGTTAATGGACTTAAGGATATTTCAGTGATATACTGTGTGTTTGAGTGTTGGGGCAATCTTAAATATTTTAAGCATATTTACACTTAAAATTGTAATTATACAATATCTAAGATTAATTTTTAAAACTTTTGACCGCCCCCCCCCCCCCCAATCTACAACACAGTTCCGCCCCTGGTTTGAGGTATACGGCAAACAATTGGGCTGTTGTATCCTGGAAGAGTCAAGTTAAGAGGAGTTCTGCTGCATCGGTTAAATTGAGATTTTGTATACCACAGAGGGCTTGAATCTCCTTAAAGAGAGCGAGATTTTTGTGCCTCAGTCCAAATTGGTTTCGTTTTAATGTTAATTTCATTGTAATTTTTTATTATATTATTGTGTATTTCACTAACAGGTTGTTTATCTTTATAGTCATGGTTGATTATGATTAAATAAGGAAATAAAGGCTTTACAATAGGATGATGCAGTACTCTCTGGGTACTCTTATGCAATAACTGTAAGGTCTCTTGTACTAGGAAGTGGAATGAATTCGCAGGTTAGTTATAACTAATAATCCACTCTTAAACAAGTCTCCCTTTGTTTTCTGTTCAAGGAACTCCAAAATATTTCCTCAGTTGAATTTTTTCATAACACTAATAAACAAAAATCTGGATCGGTTAGAGAACATATTAAACAATGAATTAGAAAATGAAGGATAATCTAGAAAGCACAATCATAAACTACACAGTTCAACACCAATTCATATCAATTAGTAACATACTTTAACAATGAATAAGAATTTATAATTCAAGAAAGTACAGTTCTTTGCTTACATGCCTTAACAACTAATGTTAACCTAGGAGATTTTTTCTGCATATTAAGGTAATTGTGTAACGCCCCGTTCCCAGAGGTCTGGAGAGTTAGCTCTTAATACTTAAAATTAACTTAAATAACACAACTATAAAATCCAGAAAATCCCATAAAATATTAATCCACTTAATCAATCCAAAAATCTAAGTTCCTCCATGGTGACAATAAAGAAATCCCCAATAATATAAATTAGATATTCTCCAAAAACTCGAAAACATCCTCAACTCATCAAATCAAATACCCAAAAAATAAATCAGTTTACTAACTACGACCCTCAAATAAGCATTTGTACCCTCAGACACTTATTCCACTATGATCATCGCACCTTGCTAAACTTTCTACTCTTGTTCTCCAGCTGAACCATCAAAATTATCTGAAAAATATATGGAGATAAGGGGTGAGTTATCAACAACTCAGTAAGCAGAAAACATATATAGTGTAAACATGAGCATTTATAGAAATCAGAATGCAGAACAAAATATTTTCATTTTCAGAGTGCAGAAGCAGAAAATATGATCAAAATATCAGAGCGAAAATTCAGAAACAATTTCATTCAGAAACATCCTTTGGCATAGCATAAATGATCATCATCATCATCAGAACATCATATCAGAACAGAGGCCATGTATAACCCCCGTGGTAGGGTTGTGTATCTGCGGATAGCCAAGCAGAACATAAATCACTCTGTCACCAAGGTGTGCACTCAAAACAGAGACCACTACTATAACCCGTAGCAGGGCCATACCCACTATTATTACCTGTGGTTGGGCCGTATCCCCTATTATTACCCGTGGTTGGACCGTATCCACTATTATAACTCGTGGTTGGGCCGTATCCACTATTATTACCCGTGGTTGGGCCGTATGCCACTATTATCACCCGTGGCAGGGCCGTAACTGAACAGAGCGGAAACAAAATCAAATTCAGAATCAAAGAGTCATGCTAAAGGTTTTCAGAAATCACGTCTTATCCAAACAGAATACTGAACAAAGTCTTCAGAGCAGAACAAAATCATATCACAACATTATTTATGCACAAATTTCATATTCGCTCTCTTTTTCAAAGTTCAGGAACAAAATGTCAAAAATAAGCTCATGTCTACCCAGTCATGACAGAAAATATTTTCTTCTTAAACAGAATCTCATTAGTAATGCAGAACAAATAACTGAGGTAGTTCAAATTTCTTTTCATAATCAGATATGTATATTTTCCAAAAATAACCTCAGCTCATGATTTTATTTTAATGCAAAGTCTAGCATAGGAACCCCGCTTACCTGGACTTCTTAGCTTTTCAGGAATTTTCCTCAAATTGTCGAACAATAATTAATCGTCACCTATAAAATAATCACGTAATTCTCGTAAATTTCCAATTAAACACACATTTCGATATTCAATCCTACGCTTCTAAAATAACCTATTAAAATCCTTAAAACCTAAAATTTCAAATCATCACTTTCTAAAATCATCACTGTTGATTTAATAACTATGACTAAAACATATAAAAGTCAGACATATTTATTATTGAAAACCAACTATAAAGTTTAATACTGGATAATATAATTATCCCAAAATATTTTAAAAATAACCATAACTATATTTTTCAAATAGACTAAATTATATCTAAAGTGTAAAAATAACATTACACCAATATTGTTTACCCTAGAAATAAAGCTTTACTTAATAACTAGTTAAAATACTTAAATGATTTTCTGTAAAATTCTTATACTTCCTACAAAGACCATGTAAAAAAAAAACAGATTTAATGTAAACATAATACTAAATTGAAACCACCCAATAATAAGGGAAATATTGTAATTTCATATCCAAAAATATGAAATAACTAACTTTACGTAAATTCTTTGAGAAAACACTGAATGAGTTTATGGTGCAATAGTCGGCGACTCACCGAGAAGAGAACGAGCGACGCAACGGCAGTGCTGGGTGGAGGTCGAAGGTGGTCCACGCGGCGGCAGAGCACTGAGATTGAGAGAGAGAGTAACACGGTGAGGTAGACGGAGAGTGAGGGAGAGACGGAGAAAGAGAGAACGAAGGCTCACCGTGATGCAGCGAGACGTGCGACGGTCTGGAGCTAGGCATTGACCAGGGCAGCGTCCAATCACAGGTGGTTGGGGCGTCGGCGTCACTTGTAGCTGCGGCAACAAGTGGGGTGGTGGCTTACGGGCAGTGAGTTGGTTGAGCCATGACTGCTCTGTTTCGGTTGTCTAAAACAGGGGAATTCCGCAGTTTGCAACGGAGACTGCGGGAGGCATTGGGCGGAGGCTTCGTGTGGCTGGGCACGGTGGCTCATGGTTCCACAAGGGGCTGGGCAAAGGCCCGAGGCTTCCGTCGTGGCGAGGATGAGGCCTGGAGTTGAACGGCAGCTTGGTGGTTACGGCTAGGCAGCCCAAGGCTGGCGGCGGCGGCGCTCGGCTGGTTTGCGTTGAACAGCAGCAATCAGAAAAGGAAAAATGCTCTGTTTTCGGGGACAAAAATAGAGGTTTCTTCAATGGCTTGAACGATGGCTTAGGGCGGGGGGCGACGGTAACGTTGAGTCTGATCCGTGGGTTGCTGCTACAGGAAGGACGCTGGTGGCAGCGGCTGGATAGGTGAAAGCGCATGAAGGGTGGTGCATGGCAGTGTGCGTGAAACAATGGTTGGGCGCGACAGGGTGGTGAACGTGGGGTTGAGGACCCTTGGGGAAGATGAATACAACGGCAAGAGGGGCTGGGTTGTGCAGTGTGCGTGAAAAGTGTAACGTAAATAAATATAGAAAAACAAAAGAAAAACCCTAGGGAGGTGCAGAGGGAGAATTTGCTTGAGAGACGTGCATGGTATGGAGTATTGCGTGCGGCGGCTTGTGTTTGGGCAGTAGTATAACATGTGTCTATAAATATAGTGCAAAAACCCTAGAGATAAAAGAGACTTGTGTGCGGATGGAAGGGTAAGCCGTGTGTGTGCATGCATGCTATGGGTAACGAAAATAAGCCGTGTGAAAGAAAAAATAGACGGAAAGAGAAGAAAAATAAAAAATAAAAAAATAAAACATGCGGGGAGAATAAAAAAAATAAACGGCCAAGATCTCCAAATAAATAAATAAATAAATCACTACTCAAGTCCATAATATAAAAACCTAAAATATCAAGATCAAATAAATAAATAAAATCCATAGTCCAACTATACCAATTTTGGGTCCGGGTGTTACAAATTGTCTAAAGTTTATCCAATTAAAGATACATGAGAAGATCAATGCATTTTCTACGTAATGATATCATATTAGTTCAAACAGACAGGAAACTCATTTCAACACCCGGTGGTGAGAAACCTAGGCAAAGCTGGTGCCCATTGATTATGGATGACGAACTGAAAGTACTAATCCTGCTCCTGATCCGCTTATGCCCACGATACTAAATTGCTCTTTGAAACGACCACCAACCTGCATGTGCAACCAGTTAGGCTGTGAGGTTTGAGCTAAAGAAAATAAGGCAAGGATGTGCTGAATTATTTATCTCACCATTGGTGATTCAACTTAAGATATTGACTTTAAATATATAGTCAGATTTGTACAAGAGTAAAAAGGAAATAAAACACCCGTTGGTGATATATATGTAAGGTAGGATTGGCTATAGCTATAGAATTCTAAATTGAGGTAGATACCGATCTTGATTGAATCAATCGTTGCTGGAGGCAATATTTATTGCCATGAAGTTAGGAGTTGTGCTGGAAGCAATATTTGGTGCCGTGAAGTCAGGGGTTGGTATCTTATCATGTTCCCTCAAACTTTGCCGACTTGTGAGGCCAAGTTTGGTAAGTAAGCGTTGAAAGATGATCCCGAGGAAGAGGCTTGGTAAACATGTCGGCGATTTGCTTGTCTGTTAGAACATGAATGATTCAAAGTTTGGCACTAGCCACCTACTCCTGTACATAATGGTAGTCGATAGCAATATGTTTACTACGACTATGGAAAACTGGGTTGATGGACATGTAAAGGGAGCTCAGATTGTCACAGAAGATCATTAGAGGTTGCTCAAGTGGGATGCAAAAATCATCCAGGATAATTGTCAACAATGTGAGCTCGGCTGCAGTGTGGGCCATGGCCTTGTATTCGGCTTCTGTGTTGGAGTGGGCAACAGTTGATTGTTTCTTAGCACACCAACTGATGCAATTTCGTCCAAGAAAAGTGCAATAGCCTGTGGTTGAGCGATAAGTCTGTTTGTAGCCAGCCCAATCAGCATCTGAGAAGACATAGAGGCTGAATTTGGCAAATCGTTGGAGATGTAAACCATGTGGCAATGTGCCATGGATGTAGCGGAGAATTCGTTTCACCATCTGAAAGTTGGAGACGGTTGGATTTTGCATGAATTGGGACACAAAATTGACGCTATAGGATATGTTAGGTTTGGTAAGCGCGAGATACTAAAGTGCACCCACTAGACTTTTGTAATTGGAAGGGTCATCCAGGGGTGGTCAGATGGGGAAGCTTGATGTTTTGTGCCCATTAGTGTGATAGTTGGCTTACAATCCATCATAGTCGCACCAGTTAAAATGTCACCTTTTCTCTTGAGACAATAACAAACCATTAGTAGTAGGGGTCACTTGAATCCCCAAAAAATAATGCAAAGGATCGAGGTCCTTCATCGCAAATGTAGAATGAAGCAAGGAAATGCAATGGTTTAAAAGAGAAATGTTGGAACTAGAAAAGATAATGTCGTCAACATAGAGAAGTAAAGCAAGAGTTTCATTATTTTTATGAAGAATGAATAAAGAGGGATCAGAGAGGCTGCAGAAAAAGCCATTAGGAAGAAGAAATTGACTGAACTTATCAAACCAAGCTCGAGGAAGCCATATAAAGCTTTGGAAAATTTACAGACATGATTTGGGAGATTTTCATTGATAAAACCAAGTGGTTGTTCCATAAAAACAGCTTCACACAAAGTACCATGTAAAAAGGTATTTTTCACATCGAATTGCCAGTTCTTAGATAAAGCAATCGTAAGAACTGTATCGATGGTTCCAAGTTTGATAACTGGATAGAAGGTCTCAGAGAATTCGACACCATCAATTTGGTGGAACCCCTTTGCGACTAGACGTGCTTTCAATCGGTCTAAAGTACCATCTGAGGTAAGTTTTGGTTTAAAAACCCATTTGCAATCTATGACATGCATGGAGGGAGTCCTTGGAACTAAGGGTGGTGAGGACGAAGCATGCAAGAAACCTGGATCATTGAAGGGATAATAGTTTTCATCAAAGGCAACACTCCTAGAAATATATACTTTACCTGTAGGAGGGCATACACAATAATATCCCTTGTATTTTTCACTATAGCATAAGAAGACACACAATAATGATTTGCAACAACCTTAGTTGTGGAATTATTCCACACATAAGGGAAACATTTAGACCCAAAAACACATAAGGAAGCATAATCAGGATAAGCATTGTATAATCGAAAGAATGGAGAATCATAATTTAATGTAGTAGAAGGCATCCTATTGCATAGAAACACTGCTGTTTGGAAAGCATCAACCCAAAATCGCTTAGAAACTCCTGCATGAAAGAGCATAGTAAAACCAATCTTACGAATATTTTGGTGTCTTCTTTCAGCCACGCCATTCTGCTATGGCATGTGGGGGCATGAAATCTAATGTTTAATACCCCGTTCTTGTAGAAAGAGTGTTAATTCTGAGTTGACGAATTCGCTGCCTCCATCAGTTTGTAAAATCTTGATTTTCGATTAAACTGGGTAGTAACATACTTACTGCATTCATTTTAAAGGAACAAACCAAATAAATTTACTGCATTCATCCACAAAACATGCATTATAGGAAAAACCATTGATAGAGTTTATTGGGGTAGGGCCCCAAAGATCACAACTAATTTTATCAAATAAACCATAGGTTTTGGTTGAAGTAGTAGTAAATGGGAAGCGACTAAGCTTTCCCATTTGACATGTATTGCACAAAGAATGGTTTTTTAAATAGTTTGAAACATAAATAAAACAAAGAGAATGAAGATTTTGAAACACAGCATGATGATGATGGCCTAAAAGGTTGTGCCACAGTATATAATGCTAAGTGAAAGCAAACTGAAAATAATGCTAATTTGGATGTGCCAACAGTATAGAGGTTGGCGTGTTTATTGTCTTGGAGGATTATCTTGTTTGTCTTTAGATCCTTAACACAAAATCCCACATCACTAAATTCACAAGCAACAGGATAATCGGTAGGTAACTGTCCTACAGAGAGCAAATTCCGTGCAAGGTCTGGAACAAGAAGAACATCATGGAGTTCTAATTTATTTGGACCACTACCAACTATAGATGTGCCTCTGTGTGTGATGTTCATTAAATGGTCATTGCCAACCATGACCCTATCATTACCAGAGTAAGGTTTGAGATTATAAAGCAAACCTGCATTTGAGGTCATGTGAGTAGAAGGCTCCAGTATCTATTGTCCAATCATATTCCTCAACACTATTGTCAAGAGTAAGGGCAGCAAGAGCTTGATTGACATCACGTCGCTAAAAATTCCAATTGAAACGGTACCAGCACGACCATATATCATGACCAACACAATCACACAGTTGGCATCTCAGATCATTTCGATGAGGGGTAGTTGTAGTTGGTGCCTGGCTAGTGGAACCTGTAAAATTTTTAGAATTATTTTTCAGGGCATGCTGAACAAAACCTTTACCTTGAGAATTAAAATTCTGGTGGCCATTGCATCCTCCTCTGTTGTTCTGTTGGCCACGATTTTTCTAACCATAAAAGGCAACATGAGAAGTATTTTCTCTATCTCTATTGCGAGCAACAACATGAGTTTCATAAGATTGAAGCAGAGGAACAATCTCACTGTAAGAGGGAGTAGGGGGCTTCAACATTGAGGTGACAAAAGTATCATATTTGTCACTGAGGTCATTGAGAAGAGAGAACACTTTGGATTTGTCACTAACAAGTTTGCTGATGGCAGCAAGGCTGTCGCAGACACTCTTGAATTTACTATGATACTCCTAAAGATTACCAACATCCTCTTGTTTCATATGAGTAAGTTGTTGCTAAAGATGGAACTCTCGTTCTTCTAAGCACTGGGCATACGCTTCCTTAAGAGCACGCCAGACCTGGGCAGAAGATTCAAGGCCAATAATGAGGCCCATGGCTAGAGAGGGTGGCATTTATCCAACCTCGCAGCTGAACATAAGCTTTCTTCCATTTACTGTACTCAGGATTCTGATTCTTTTGAGCATCATCAAGGAATTCTGATGGCTTTTTGATGTCACCAGTAAGGTACCCAAGAAGTTCTCGGCCAAGAGCAGTACATGTTCCCTCCATAAAGGAAAATTGGTTTGTGCGAGTCAAAGGGTGACATAATTAGCAACATTGAAGGAAGGGCTTGCCATGACGCGTGAGAAAAATAAGAAGAAAAATTGTGTTTCTGGGAAAAGCTAGATATTGGATCGTGTTTGGGGAGAGGCGTGAGCCGTGTAGCTCTGATACCATAAAGAAAATAAGGCAATGATGTGCTGAATTGTTTATCTCACCATTGGTGATTCTACTTAAGCTATTGACTTTAAATAGTCAGACTTGTACAAGAGTAAAAAGGAAATAAAACACCCGTTGGTAGGGGTGTAAATTTAAACCGGTCCGGACCGGTTGGTATATTATGAAAATCGGTCGGATCCGGTCCGGAACCAGTTCCTATATTATGAAAACTGGCCGGATCCGGTCCGGAACCCGTTCCTATATTATGAAAACCGGTCGGATCCGGTTCGGTTTCGGTTCCGTAGTTTTCGGGATCGGACCGAATCGGGCCGGTTGGAAAATATATATATAAATTATTTTTTATATTATACAAAATATTTATATATATAAGTTTTATATATAATATATAATTATATATTAAATTTTTATATATAATATATATAATTATATATCATATATGAAATAATTTCATATTATAATTTATAAATTATAACATAAAATGTTAATTTTAAATATGAACATTTGCAATTTGTTTGATCATATGTTATTAATATAATTATATATAAGATAATGTTATTATAATTTATAAAATAAAAGTTTAATCTTAAAGATGAAAATTTAATTGATCATATGCTTTAAACATAATATATATATATTAAATTATTAATAACATTTTATCATAAGAAGTAACACTTTATTATATATTTTACATTAAAAAAAAACCAGAAAATCAAACCGGAAACCGGTAAAATCGGAGGTACCGGTTTAGGAGGGTAACTGTGGCGTAATCGGTTTTGAAAAATACAAAACCGGTACATACCGGTTCGGTTCTAGATTTTGTCTAAACTGGACCGGACCGGACCGGTTACACCCCTACCCGTTGGTGATATATATGTAAGGTAGGATTGGCTGTAGCTGTAGAATTCTTAATAGAGATACGTAGATATTGATTTTGATTGAATCAATTGTTGTTGGATGCAATATTTGTTTCCGTGGAGTTAGGAGTTGTGCTGGATGCAATATTTGTTGCCGTGAAGTCAGGAGTTGTGCTGGAGGCAATATCTGGTGTCGTGAAATCAGGGGTTGGTATCTTATCATGAGCATATTATCTTGTTGCTTGTGATCCAAATATAATTCCAGAAGCATCAAATGGATGGGATGTGCAGCAATCTGAAAATCAAGGTTAATTGGTTAGAAAACCATACAACATATAATTCCAGTAAAGTTTTGGGGAAAATACGTTTCCCGTCCTCCAACTCAAACTAATGTATCGCACCATGCAATCAAATTAGCACCCTCCATTAAGAGTCGATAGTCCAGATTGTGCCATGTCATTTATTTCTCACCCTCTCAGTGGTTAGACTTTGATAAAGAATGCAATTTAAGAAAAAATAATAGTTGGAGGGACCAATATGTCAGTTTCGGTAGTTCGGTGTAAAACATATGTTAAGAGGATGAAAATTATGTTGATCCCTATCTCTTTTATTTTTTTTTATCTATGTGCTACAATTGACAAAAATAATAGAACTCTTCACAAGAAGATAATCATGTATCATATATATATATATATATATATATATATATATATATATATTACCGATAAAAAAAGAAGAAGATAATTTATCATATACATCATATCTCCTCAGCATATCCTGTACAGCGTGAATAAAATTACATACATGTCAAGTTGGGAAAATAAAATTATATGGAAAACTCTATTATACATCCACTGTGTGCTGCACTCATTTACACACATGACGTGTCCCGAGGCCCACCCCCCCAAACGCACGTTTTCGGTTTCATTTTGAATTTTCCCCCAACATTCGTTCGTCTTCAACATTTGTTCCTCTCTCCCCCAACCCTCCCGCGTCGTTTCCCCGAGCCCCCCAAACGCGAGATTGCCCTTTCGTCTTCAAGATTCGCTCTCCCCCAACCCCCCGCATTTCCTCCCTCCCTGTTTTGTCTCCCATCCCTTCTCTTTCCTTATTCTCCCCCCCACCCGCCACCCACCCCCCCCTGAGACTCCTCTGCCCTAAGGGAGGCCCTGCACTGCGATTTTGAGTTCCTCCCCCGAAGGCCGAGCTCCTCGCAGGTTATATCTTCTTCTTCGTCTTCTCCTCCTCTAAGATTTACACTTAGTGACTAAGGTTTCTTCTTCTTCTCTCTCTCTGTCACTCAGATTGAAGCCCTCAATCCACCGACGCGAAGCCCAGAGCTGCGGGAGGGGTAATGTATTGTTTATTCTAAATAATCTTCCTGAAGCTTTTTCATGTATTACGTTTTTTTCCTCTCTGATTCTAGGGTTTAGAGATTCTAGGGTTTAGTCATACGAATATTTTTTTCCTCTGTGTTTACAGCATCTTTTTTCCTCTAGGGTTTAGTTATATGAGCTGTAGGTTTACTGGTCAAATATATGAACAAGCAGAGAAATCCTCAATAGCAGTAATGTGTCAAACTGGGCAAACAATATGACACTAAAGGAGCATTAGTAAAACTTAAAGAATAAACTGTCTCTTTAACCAATTATAAACACATTCCAGTCTGAGATTTATCTAGGCAAGCATCTTGGCCAGTAAATAGAAGCAACAGTAGAAAGGAATATTAGCACAGGTTTTAAGAATCCACGTGATGAACCTTGAAAGAGATTATTAGAAAGGTTTTGGGCAATAGTGGACTTCCATGTGTTAATGTCTTATATCAGGTTAAACAAATTTGAGAAACAATTTTTCCATCGGCTATCCATCTTAACAAACCTGAATATAGAACTGACCAGACAATAATGGTATTTCTTATTCATATCTTGGGAGAGACAATGCTGATGATTGCACCTTTCTGACTTTTCTTCTTTTATCTCCATCTATAAGTGAAAGCATTATCACTATAAAATTGAATTTCTTAAATTCGGTCAATGGTCCTCCAAACTTTAGAAAACCCCCAACTGCTACAGATCAGCCATCTTACCAAAAAAGACCATAATTTATGTATGTATGATATATGTAAATTCCAGCTCATTTTTTCAGCCTCTCCCTCCCCTTCTCATCCAATATAACTTACCCTTATTATTTTTTCCTCTTTAGTAAAAAAAATGTCAAGGCATAATCTACTTGATATTTTCCAGAGATGATCTAAGAATATATGTGTGTGTGTGTATATATATATATATATATATATATATATATATATTTGCAAGCATAGGGAAACAAACTAGCTGAGAGCTTTGCAAGGGTTCGAGAGTCATCAAAACAAGACAAGCTTCTTGAGTATCTTCAGCAAGAGACATGTTTTTGCCTATTATATTAGCTCTCTGGTTAGGACTAGCTTTGGCTTTTCTTCTCCTACACTTTTTTGGGAAACAAGAACTTCCAAACTTACCTCCTGGTAACATGGGATGGCCCCTTTTGGGGGAGACTATTGGCTTCCAATATGTCCAACTCTCATTAGAATAAAATGCATGTTCTCTTCACTTACCTAGGTTGGGTTTGATTACTTTGAAATAGACCATGCATGTGGTTGTACTTTATTGACACTAGTTAATAGAAAATTAGACTATGGCTTTCTATTAGAGTAGTTAAACCCCTTTACCGAAGAAAAAAAATATTGCACTCTCCAAGGTTTGACTAGCAATGCCAAATTTTCTGCTATTGCAGTGAAAGCAACCTAGAAATGAGATATGAGTAAAACTCATCTTCTTAAATTTTGTCTCTTTAACCAAATCTATTAAGTGGCACATTTTAAATGCATGTCTATTTAGACTCACCTTTCTTTGCTTGTCTTGTGATTGTTCTTTTCCTGAAACTTTCTTTTTTCTCCATGACTCAAAATTAATTTTGGCTTGTGGTTGGAGGCTTACATCACTACTTGTCTTCTCTACTTGTACGTGTATATATATAGAACCATACAAATAAATAATAATAAACGGCCAACTTGAATATCCAAATCTGTATTCTTTTTGGCATCTTTATCCATTTGGGAACACTAATGTGTACTTAGATATACATTTACCATGACTAACTACATCATTAATTATTTTAACTTTATAAGTATTGTATCCTTGAATGGAAGTGTGTCGTTATTGTCATAAACATGATAATGAGCTGCTAGTGTTGGGTTACTTGAAATCAAGTTATGTTTAAATTTGATGATGGTCTTAGTTAATCAGACATTCACTAGGCAATATTACTATGTATTCAATTTTGTTCATATGAGACAGACTCTTGTGTTTGTAGTTGTCTTTCCTTTGACAGAATCACTATGGCATCTTCTCAATCATCATCTTTATATAATGATTTTGTGATGGAGTCACCAACTTGTTGGTGTGGTTTGAAAACGCCACTAAAGACGTCCTACACTAAGAAAAATTCTGGAAGGAGATTTTTTGCCTGCCCCAAATATAATACGGTAAAGCAACTTAATATTTGTCATATTAAACTAATTGATTTGCTGTTGCGGATTGTACTTTGTGTCATATTAATTTGGGAGTTCGTACTATGTGCAGGGAGATGCGAGGTGTGAATTCTTCGTATGGGCGGATATTTTTCAGTTGTTAGTGGAGAACATGTTATTAAAACAAAACTCGCGGCGTAATACATGGGATGATGTATTACGCCGCGAGTATGCCGTTCGGAAAAGAGAAGAAAAAGTGAGAGAGATAGCGAAGCATCTGAAAAAGGAAAAGCGAAAGTTATTGTGTTTGTATTGGATTATCACTTTTGTAATATTGTTTGCTTGGTTTGGATAAATGTAATGTAAAAAGCACTAACCAGTGTATTATGTAATTTTTGATGTAGACACATTAGATTAAAACCCATGTTGTATAAATTAGGACTTACTCTAATCTGTTAGAATAACAGTTTGAAGCTACTGCTGAGCTCGATTAAATGAGCTGAATCTATTTTTTGCAAGTATCTTGCCTTTGTTTTTTTGGTGAATATTGTGAATTGAGGTATTGTATTCTCTTCAATTGTGATTGGGTTTTCCATATTCATTGTGAAGTATATCTATGGAGATTTCCCTATAATTCTGCATAATTCTCCAAAGGGCGCGCTTTCAATTCCCCATCTCCATTGTATGCTAATTGAATTCACCGGTTCTATTAGCATGTGAATGTCTCCATTTCCTGTCATTTTAATGAAAAATATTGTGAATTGTATTCTTCTTTAAGTGGTAGCACGCCAGAGGCATGAACATCTAATAATTCACAATATTATGATGCTTGAATGAATATTATGAAGAACATCTAATAATTCACAATAAAAGGCCATGGATTTTCCATATGTTATAACTTCAAAATCTGAATCAGGATGTTAACATTTGCTGAATGCATATCTCCAATTAATGTTTTAAGATGATTTGGTCAAAATGCATCAAATGGAGACTTCCTAATTCCGTAATACAATGACCACCCCAAAACACCTCACTCCTTAAACAAAGTAAACTGCAAATTAGCAGGAGCTCATGGAAGCTGGACATCAGGTCGATCTCAGTCTACACCCTCCAACAGCCCTCAGTGAACAGATGCAATGTGTCGGATCAGGTCAACGACACCAGTGCTGCAACAAAAACAACCAGTTTAAAATATACAAAACTAGACACTAAACCTCTACTTTAAACATCCAAAATTTAGAATCATGAGACTATGGCAATAACTCCCCATCAGTTGTGAGAATGAGTGAATTATGTGCAAATGTGTATTACCTATAACCCCATTCATTGTCATACCAAGCGCCTAGCTTCACAAAGTTGTCATTCTGTGCAATTCCAGCCTTAGCATCGAAAATGCTAGTATACTATGAAAGGTCCAATACTAGTTACAGACAGTGGATTATTAATAGATATGGGAGTAATGACCATAATGACCAAGGATTATTTCAAGATAAAAGTGGAACCGTTGACTAAGTAATGGATATGGGAGTAATGAACATTTTCAAATACTTGTACGTACAGCATTCACTTACTATTATAAGGAGTATAATAAACATGACATTGACCCTCAAAGTACAAAAGTATCAAAGTACAAAAGTAGTATTATAAAAGATAGACTAATATAAAAGGCACAATATAAAAGATAGACTAATATAAAAGGCACTTGCTGAGTGCCATGCACCTTTGGCCAGTAGCACCAAAACCAGTGCTGAACTAAAGACCTTACATTGAGTGCAATGGCATGGGACATGTATGCTGAGTGCTGAGTGTCATTAAGTGCAATGGCATGGGACATGTATAGTGAACCAACAGCTAGTAAAATAGTGCTGAACTAAAGAGCATACATTGGTCGAGAAGAGAGAGAGAGAGTATACCTTGGTGCCATGAACAATATTTAAGACACCATTAGGCAAACCAGCTTCCTTTGCCAACTCTGCGAGCATTACAGAAGCCCCTGGAAAAGAAAAAATACACATTCCTTTCAAATAGAAGCATAAGAACCAATTGCCTTTCCTTGGATAACAACATGAAGAAATAGAACATTATTTATGTTGGAAGGAAACTTATTTAAAAATCACCCCAACCACACTATAAACTCATATGTGCAATGAAGAAATGAGATGAATAAGTCAAAGAAAGGGAAGCTGATAGGATTTCTCACCCATTGTTGCCATTGCACAAAACTCATATTACAAAGCAAAAGAAGCCATTGCTGCCTTCCACAGAATCACTAATAAGATTTCTCACCCATTGTCCCATTGAAGTTAATGACAAGAGAGATCACTAACCAGTGCAAAATAATAGGTAATTTAAACTGATATTTTCCTCAGTTGCATCATCATCAACCTCCAAAACTTTGTAGTCGTCCTCCAAAACTTGTTGGCTCATGGTACCAAAACACCTTTGATCTCCAATCTCCAAGAGGTACTAAAAATTACCCGTTGCATCTCCACAAAAAACCTTACCAATGGCATACACCCATGGATACGAAAACTACACTAGGAGGATATAAAGCCACAAAACTACCACCCAACCCTCTAAAAGACACAAAAACAGCAACTCAATCCCGGCGGCAGATCTGAGAAATACAATCATACAATGTTAGAGGATATAAAGAAAAATCAATGAGAAATACAAGTATCTAAAAAGAACACTTTAGAGAAAAATCAACAGAGCCAATCATGCAAAATAATACTAAACGGGGAAAAAAAAAGTGCGAGATAATTAGAATGAGCTACGGCCCCCAGAGTCAAGTTACTCCCTGAACTCCCAAATTACAGCTTCTCCTTAAAAAAACAGAAAGATTGCATCATTTTCAAATAGAAAGATTGCATCATTTTCAAAAGGGACATGATATTTTCCTCTTTAACTACAACATACCCTCTCCAAGAGCTTAAAAAAATGTGGCTTTTCATCACCATGGGATTACAAGTGTGCATCGAGATGGTGACACATCTGAAATAAAACAATGTTAGAGGGCTACAAGTGTGCATCATGATGTCATACATGGTTGTCAGTTATTTAAAAGACACAATTAACCTCTGGAGTTGATTGTGTAAGAATGATGTTTTGTGTTCCAACATCAACCCCATCATCAAATTGGTGTTGTTCAGATCCCGGTGTCTCACCCAATTGTGTTTCATCTACCAAGATTTTCCTGGAAGTCTGAGGTCCAAAACATAAATAGACACATATGAGATTCATAATACTAACTTAAAACAATGCAAAATTAGACATGATGTCATACCGGTTTCTTTCTCTTTGTTGCCAACTTTTCCACTGGTGGAACCTTCCTCTTACTTGGGGGTCTCCCTTTCCCTCGAACCACGTTGGGGCTTAGTATCTTCTTACCCTTATCCAAGACGACATTTGCTTTGGCCTTCGTTTGTTCATATGCCGACGGTAGTGTTGAACCTTCACATTTTGTCTCAAACTCATCAACAACATGCAAGAAATCACTGATTTTTTCATTATCAGAGGATATTTTGGTCGCCAATTTCGAACATCTTTTAAGCACCCTCTCATAATTCCGTGTGTCTGCTCTGTCCCGCTGGTCATCGTAACTACTTCTGACTAATGTGTATGTCCTCTTTAAGTTCTTTCTCCAACGATCCAACACATATACATCTGGCAACACATTAATCTTTTTCAACTGGCAAACTCTAAGTGCATGCCTACATAGAATACCCCTCATCTGAAACAGTGCACATGTGCATTTGACCTCCACCTTCTCTTCGTTATAGTAAACACAGAAATTGAGTGTTTTGATGTGGCCATCAGTAGATATTTCATCTGACACTTGGTATTTTAAAATGCACCCTTCTATGCTTACCAACGAACAATTACAACACATTAGGCCCAGCAACTCTCTTTGTAACTATTTGAACTTTGCAGTTGTATATAACCTTTGAAACTGCTTCTCAATATTAAAATGGGACACGCAGGGAATAGTTTGGTTGTTAGAATTGAAATCAGCCATTGTCTCTAACTCCACCTTCTTTCTAAGAGCATTATCAAATTGGTCGACAAATTCCTTCAACGTGGTACCGGAATGGACATACCCATCGAAAAATGCATTCATGCTTTCTGACCTTTGTGTTGTGCTCATTCCAGCCCAGAATACACTTTTCAAGTAAGCTGGAACCCAAAAAGACCTTTCCTCATATAAGGATTGAAGCCATTTATTGCCGTGGAGATCATACTTCGCAATTACTTGACCCCAGCTCTCCTCAAATTCACCGCTGGTATGTGAGTCATATAATGCAGTCTGAAGGTCAGTCTTCAACTCCGCATTGAATTGCGCATGAGATCCTAACTTCTCTGGAAGTTTGTGCATTATATGCCATAAACAATATCTGTGACGAGTTTCAGGGAATACAATGGCAATAGCACTCTTCATTGCCCGATCTTGGTCGGTTATCATGGCTTTGGGCGCCCGACCATTCATACAATCCAACCACATTCGGAACAACCAGACAAAAGTTTCAATGTCCTCGTTTGAAAGCAATCCCGCTCCTAATAATATGGACTGACCATGATGATTAACACCAACGAATGGCGCAAAAGGCATCCCGTACCTATTTGTTAGGTACGTAGTATCAAATGTTACTACGTCTCCGAAATACTAATACGCCGCTCGACTCCGAGCATCAGCCCAAAATACATTCCGTAACCTTCCCTCATCATCCAAGTCCATGTTAGAAATGAACCCATCATTCCGATCTCTCATTCTTTGGAAATACTGATTAAGTGCTTCGCCACCACCTTTACCCAACCTTAAATGTCGTGCCTTGTCAATGAAATTCCGACAATCTTTCTCTTGAAACTGAAGATTCTCAAAACCCCCTGCATCAACGACAAGAGAATAAAAATTCTTGTTCATTCGTATACCGGCCCGATCATTTAGGTCGAGGATCCTTTGACTGTATTCATCTAGATGTTTGTGAGATCGCAAGAATCTTGTCTTCTTAGGGCTCACAGTTATGTGGTTGTGCACATTTTCAACAGTGGTGAAAACCCATTTATCATTCTTGCTCAATGTCGCATTTACTCTCGCTTTACAATCCGTTCTAGTTGTTGGTCGTGGCTTCAAGATATTATTGTTCGTAGGATTGTACTTTCCGCCACGGGCACAACCAACAGTCACGTACACAGGCCTCCCTTCATCATCTTTCCTAGTCCTTTGTGTCCGTACACCAAAACCCTCTTGCTTCGCATACTGCTTATAGTAGGCTGTAAGATCTTTCATACTGTCAAATTCCATCCCAGATCTTGGTGCTTCAACTCGTACCTCATCATCCTCGACAACAGTGGTACCCTCTAAATATTCATTTATGTCGAAAACCATGTCTAAAAATGGAAACATATGGATTACCATCAAAACAAAATTACAATGATTATAATCAAGGCAAACAAAACTGTACTACCGTCGGCATCAAGACAACTTTCAGCAGTCATCCGGGATGTACTTCCAAGATTTTGTTCAAATGTGGTATCGGTTGGCACAGTTGACGTCGGGGGCACTTCTTGCCTCAAGTCATCTGGATTACTCGGCGGAGGGTAGGACATATAAGGTGGCATATGCTGCAACAGGCACGTTCTTAGGGAAAATTGGATGACTCTAAAAAATTTAACATGTTAACTTCTGAAATATAAAAATTCAAATAAATATACCTCAAATGAATCAAAAAATGGGCTATAGTCTACTGGAGTACTCGGAGAATCCTATTGCATATTTATATCAAAATGATGCATTCCATCTTCGTTTTCCCCCATCACAATAAGGCTAAGAATGTCTTCCGATAATTTCTATCCAGTCTTCCAAGATGGCAAAAGAAGAAAAATAAAGATTAAACTCTCATACATAATGCAAAATCTGAAAATATAAGCACTTTCTACATAAATGAAATACAAACGTACATTTATTGTTTGAACGGAAAAAATAGACACAAATAACTCTCAGTGAGCAGAAACAGATATTTCCAATTCATGGAATCCATCGAATCATGTAGCAAGTATTTAGTCAGTCTATTTTCATGTCTTTCTACCTGTCGAGAACAAAAAAAATGAGTTCAAATATATTCTAATCTCAGTCCTCGGAATAGTTTCTAATAGTGTTTTCATGAAACTATTGCAAGACACTTATTGGACACATTTAGTTTTTTTTTTTTAATTTTTTTTTATGAATATTGCAAAAACAATTACTTTGACAGCATCCTATCTATGCTATAGCCATATTTTGAGACTTCCTATTATTTAAGAAGTCAAAAGTTTGCTTTGTTCTCATACTGTTTAATCAAATTGGTCTTCACTACACATGTAGTTTAAGAGATTTTGTTCTTTTGTTGACATGAAACTGTCTCTTCTATTTTGCCACATTTTCTTCTAATTAATTATACTTTTAAAAAAATATATGTTTCGGACGGGTCAATTCATTGGAATGATTAACTATGATCACTAGTAAACAACTTTTAAAGCAACCAAAATTAAATAAGCTCAAATATTAACTATGATCACTAATAAACAACTTTTAAAGCAACCAAAATTAAATAAGCTCAAATATTAACTATGATCACTAATAAACAACTTCTAATCAAGCTTTCACACATCAGCATAAATATTAAATCTGAAGATTAAAATTTAACCTATTTGTTAATGACAACCTCAGTTGCATCTTGATAACATTAGGAGACAACACACGGGTTTTCCTCAATGTTTTCACATGTAAATACAGATTGTAATAGCAAATATCATTTTCTGGACATTTCTCCATGCCCTAAGCATACCTAAGCATACCCATCTCAGAAAACACAAAAATCATGATGTACATAGCATGTATGGACGGGAAAATGGTAGTACAATATTTACGTACAAAACCATTTGCCGAAACAGAGCACTCTTACCCGTCGTTGGTTTGGTCCGTTCGATCAGCTCGCGCGGAGCGGCGGCGCTGGGCAGTCATACGAGCGTCTCGAGGTGGCGCTGGGAAGAGGAAGCCGTCGCGAGGTGGCGCTGGCAAGAGGAAGCCAACGGACGCGGGTTCGTGGCGAGGAAGGGGGTTTCGCGGGATTCAACCAGTCTTTGCTCCGTTCAAACGAGCTCGCGGAGGCACTGGGCACACGGAGGAGTGCCGCTCGGTGGCACTGATGAGAGAGACGGCGTCGCCGGGAGGTGATGGGTTGTGGAGGGAGACGCGGGTCGCGATGGAGCAGGGTTTCGCGGCATCAATTCGAATGGCAGAAACTCATTTTCAAATACGGTCTTCAATCAAAACGCACGTTTTGATTTAAAAAAAAAAAAAAAAAAAAAAAAAAAGAAATCCACGTACTGAGTGCACAGCTACAGTGGTTTCCGTATAGAAGAACTCTAATTATATACATGTCAAGTTGGGAAAATAATATGAGAAAATATTCAAACCGGAACCGGTGTAACGTTATAATTTACACCAGCCAATAAAAAACTGACACGTTGAGAATATTTCGATCATTTCCCTTTGTTTGTCTCATTATCCCGAAGGCTTCCCCTTCAATCGCTCTGGCTCCCTCTCTCTCTTCCTCTCTCTCTCTCTCTCTCTCATCACCACGACCTTGACAGATCCAGACTCTCTCGCACTCTTTATATCCAAACAGCCATAGGTCGCAAACTCGTTGATTTCCCTCTTCTCAACAAGTCGCAAAGTCGATTTGGAATGACTCATCTTCTTCATGAACCACCCTCAGCACCTCATACATTCATGCACAAAAAAATCACCCAACAAATTCAACCAGTTGACAACATTATGAGTGTATTTGCCTTGATAATTAAAATTCTAGAAATTTTTGGAGTAAATCATTTCTATAGTAGTACTCATGAACTCAAGCATAGTTATCAACTCACACGTACATATAATTCAAAAGTCCAAATTAGTAACTGTAATAGCTAAATAAAACCACAAAGTAATAAATACACTTCGTCTTCAGGAGAGCAAGGGAGAGAGAGGTGAGAGTCCTCGCTTCGACTTGAGAGGAGAGCGACGAAGATCGATTGGGGAGTGAGAGTCCTCACTTCGGCTTAAGGAAGAGCGAAGGAGAAAATGGATGGGGGCGAAAACCAGACCTTCCAATTCGGAGGGGAGAGAGAGAGAGAGAGCACGAGAGATGAGGAAAGAGGGGAGAAGCAGAGATCTCGAGTGATGGGGGAATGAGATATACAAGATTCATTCCCTACAAGTAATTCTACTTTACATTTGCTAAAATCCATATGTGTCGCATGTTGATTGGACGGTGTAAACCCACTATAATCATCGGGACCAGCTCCTAGGCGCTCTCAAATAACATTCAATGACCAGATGCCGAGGGAAAGGGGTGTATTTTTTCTTTCGAGCAGAAAATGACCGTGTTTTGGGAAGTTGGGAGAAAGAGCAAAATTGCCACGTCAGCCATAAATTTGGCACCAAGTGAATGTACGGTAATGAAATCTCTGAGAAAGGCTCTTAACATATTTTCATCTCCACGTTTGGATACATGAACGCACTATGCGAGAGCTTCTTTTTTTTTTCACGGAGAAAATAGATTTAATTAAAATAAGAACCTTGATTTTTGAAGCAGTTCAAATTTGGATTGTTGCAAGACATGGTTTGCAATATCCTGAAAATTGTGTAAGGTGTTTAAGAGGAGAATTTAAAGAGGGTAAAGCAGTATGAGAGCCGACCCATGAGGCTAATCCGACAAGTGAGGCAACGCGTATTGGCAGAGCTGATGAACCAACCCTGCACAAGACCCTCACCAGCACCAGCACCAGCACCAGCACCAGCACCAAAGACGCTTCTCTCTCGCCCACCCTCGTACGCGCCTCCATCCACCGTTACCTTCTCGACGATGAACAAGAACGCAGAACAAGAACATCTGGACTCCGTGTTCAAGCAAAAACGAGCGCTCCGATCCAGGGTCCGCAAGGCCCTCAAGGCTATGGAGCCCGACCTCAGATCCCAAGAAGGTACTTACAACTGTTATTACCCTTCGTTTCTTACATTGTTTCTGGCACATGGGTCCTACTGTCTTGTTTGTTTTGTTCAGACAATGCCATTCAGAGTATTAATTTGGAATCTCCATGGTTTAAATCTAGTAGGAGATTGTGTGCCTATATAAGCTGCAGTGCTTTGCGGGAAGTTGACACATCAAAATTGTTGTCTGAAACTCTGTCAAATCGAACTGGAGGTGTGTGATCTATCCTACTTATTATTTTTTGGGAATGCGACATTCTTCGTGATTACTATGATGAGGGCGTTCAGACTTTATTGTGGGTAAGAAATGGAGTAATTCTCAATCCCTCTAGTTTAGCTGGTGAAATTAACTTGGGCAGCTTCACCCAGATAAAGGGGGTTTATGGATACCATTGTTGTGTAGACAAGCCATTAAATCAAATAAACATGAATGAATCTCCTTCAAGGCTATGTTAATGTATGGGAGTAGATTTACCTGAAGTGGTTGTGATTTGAATTACTTGGCACGAATGACTGCTTGGCTCTTCAGAGATTCTGTACGGAAATGACAAGATGCTCCTAATTTTTGGATACACCTATGTTGTAATTGCTTGAGCAAAACGTGTAGATATGATTACCAGGGGGAAATTTCCTATGAAAGTCTTGTTCTTTAAACCAGTGGATTTTTTATTTTCATGTACTAACCACCACCATCTTTCTCCGGGCTGCAAACCTTAGGTTTATAACTTTCACTTTTTGCATGAAACAAGATGTTGTGCGACTTTACTTTCGTGAATCCTTGCTTACCACGTATTTTTTATCACGTGTTGGGAAGTACTTAACTTTTTATTTTAACTCAAGATGGCCACGCACAGAGAGGAAAAATACTTTATGTTCCACGTGTGGAGGACAAGAATTGTCACATGCGCATGCTGAGAATCTCATGTATTGATGATCTTGTTGCAAATTCAATGGACATCTTAGAACCAGTTCCAGTGGATAGTTATGGAAACTGTAAATGCTTTGTCAATACATTTATTATCTATTGCTTTAATCTCTAATCCTCTTTGTTGTGTCTCTGAATGGTGGACAAGTGGCTGAGCCTGAAAGCTTTGGGGTTTAATACACTGAGCTGGTTACTCACGTGGACTGCACGTGACTTGCATTTTACATCAGAAGCGATCCAAACTCATGCCGCAGGATCTTGACACGTGTTGGTATCTGTTTTATCTTATATATTCATAGCTAACCCGAAATGAAACCAGAGTGGTTGTATGTCATTCATTTCTGAGATTGAGAGGCTTCGAGAGAGAACAGAGAGGGAATACCTAGGGCACGACTTAGGGTTTCACTTGAGAAGAAAATCTGTGCGATTTTCTGTTGTGTGATGAAGGCTGTGTAAATATGTATGGTTCTGAGGCTTCTCTGTGAAAGGATTTTTGATTATCAATAAAGCTCTGAGGCCATTCCTGCCGTGGACGTAGACCATTAGGGTCGAACCATGTAAATCTCCTGTGTTAATTCTTGATTCTTTATTTTTCTTTATTTTCTTGCTGATTATTAGTCTTGATATTATTCTGACTTTCTTGTTATTTTGGATACTGTTCTGAGTTACTATTTCTTGAATCTTCTTGGTTCCGTCTGCATGTTTTAATATCAAATCTTTGGTTGTTTGAGTTCTGTACAAAGGGGACTGTTGAAGTTTTCTTTACAGAAACGAACATGAAGATGGTAACTATTTTAAATTTTATAACCTATCTCTCTTGCTCTCACGAAACAACTTCCGCACTCAATTCACCTGAACCTAGCCAAGCTTTATACATTTTACTCCCGTTCAAATATTTTTTGTAGGCCTAATTTTGCATTTTATAGATGCATCTAAATATATGTAGATGGGCTGACACTTACAAGGATTTCTTTTGGTGCAGTTATGCTAGCAAATGAGCCAGTTGATTTGTTCCTCTTGCCTGGTAGAACTTCCTGTTTTCTGATTTGTTTATAAAATGCTCAGCAGTTTCACAAACCAAAATGTAGATAATAGCATTTTCTACATTCAGGACTAGCATTTGACAGATCTGGAAGGCGCCTCGGTCGTGGTGGAGGGTATAGTTATGAATCCTGGCCTATCATTTAAACTTCTATTAGCCTATGAAATTGTGGGTGCTGAGGGTAGGCGATATCATGTGCTCATTTAGATATAAAATCTCTATTTCTAAGCTCCTAAAGTATCGGTATTCATTCAGACTCCAGATGCATTTATTTGTTGGTATGGTGTAGCCTCCGAAATAATTGGTGAACCAACTTCTGGAACTGCTATTGGTCTTTCCATGACTAAATAAAAAATAACACCAATACTTTTCTAATTCAATGGTGAAAATTAGTACACCAAATACTTTTCTAATTTAATGGTGTCAAATGTGTCAAAAACCCAACCAATTCAATGCTATTTATAGATTTTTCCCTGACAAAACCCAACCACTTCCAGATGGAAACTTCTCTGCTACAACTCGTTTTCTACGTGATCTTCTGGACGTTTTTGTATCCCCTACATCATTTGACTTGGTCGACATGATGTTTGCCTCGGATAAATTAAAATGGTAAAGATGAAGACTTGTGGGGTTTTCAGGAGAGGAAAAGTTCTATATATAGGACCATTATTCCCAACCTCTGGAGTATCCCAGTATCTTCAAATAGGAAAAAAAAAAAAAAAACCCCATTACATCTAAAAACCAAAAGCCGATTCAGCCATGAAGATTCCATCACGTTCACACGTCCACATGCTGTCATACCTCGTCGTGTTGTTGCTTCTCCCCTTGCTTGCCTCCTCAGCCGACCCTGATTCATTACAGGATTTCTGTGTAGCGGATCAAAGTGCCAGCTCTATAGCAGTTGATGGCTTCCCTTGCAAACCAGCCTCAAAAGTAACTTCAGATGATTTCTTCTTTGATGGGTTGACCAAATTGGGTGACACATCAAACATCTTTGGCTCAAACGTCACTGCAGGTAATGTCCTTTCTTTTCCTGCACTCAATACGCTTGGGATTTCAATGAACAGAGTGGACTTTGCTCCGGGAGGAGTTAATCCACCCCACACTCACCCTCGTGCAACCGAGATCGGCGTGGTCATCGAAGGGCAGCTACTTGTGGGGTTTGTCACAACTGGGAATGTGTATCACTCTAAAGTCTTGACTGCTGGGCAGATGTTCGTCATTCCTAGAGGACTTGTACACTTCCAAAAGAATGTTGGTGTAGGGAAGGCCCATGTCATCACGGCTTTCAACAGTCAGTTACCAGGGGCTGTGGTCCTTCCCTTTAATTTCTTTGCTTCAACACCCTCGATTCCAGATGATGTTCTAACGAGGGCCTTCCAAGTAGAAGAAAAGGTTGTCGAATCTATAAAGGCGAAGTTCAGTTCTTGAGCTAAGACCTTCCACTCCAGATAATCTCCCCCCCTCATCTGAAAATTGTGTTGTAGTAAAGCTTTTGATTTGAGGTTGCCTGCCTCCTATTCTTGTGTTGTTATTCTTTGTGTTGATTTGAAGTTCAGTTCTTGTAATGCGCTTGCACTACTACATTATGTGGCTTTTGAGGCGTCTTTTTAACTGGGGATATAAATTCCGTCGCAAACACATGGAATTTAAGATGGCAACTAGATTTGTATTGGGGGCTAAAAGATTCGCGGTCAAAAAGTTATTTGCGGCGACTAAATTTCGCTGCAAAAGACTACTGTCATGCATATGCGGCAATTTCTTTGGCCGCAGAGAAGATGCTAATGCAGCGAGACTAACTCGCCGCTATAAGTGATTAAGTGTGCTGCAATATGCGGCAGCCTTTGAATCGTGGTAAACCAAGCTTTTTATCGCCGCAAAAAGTATTCTCCAGCATTTTATGCGGCAATGTTTCCGCTGCCGTTAAATTTTTTATATATATTTTTCAAATCCCCCCGAATTTGCATGAGCCCCTGCTGGAATTTGGAATCTTGTTTCTGCGAACCCTTCACCACGCCGCAACTGCCTCCAAGAATCTGATCTCTTCTCGGCGAAATATAAGCCGCCGATTGCCACTGTGAGTCTGCGGCCTGCTGGCGTACTTCGAGCTCTCTCTCTCTCTCTCTCTCCCTTCGAGCTCTCTCTTACTCCGGCCTCTCTCTCCATCCATTATTAGGCTGCCCCAACGCCTCGCCAAAGTATTCTCCAGCATTTTATGCGGCAATGTTTCCGCTGCCGTTAAATTTTTTATATATATTTTTCAAATCCCCCCGAATTTGCATGAGCCCCTGCTGGAATTTGGAATCTTGTTTCTGCGAACCCTTCACCACGCCGCAACTGCCTCCAAGAATCTGATCTCTTCTCGGCGAAATATAAGCCGCCGATTGCCACTGTGAGTCTGCGGCCTGCTGGCGTACTTCGAGCTCTCTCTCTCTCTCTCTCTCCCCTTCGAGCTCTCTCTTACTCCGGCCTCTCTCTCCATCCATTATTAGGCTGCCCCAACGCCTCGCCGTACCAGTCCATGGCAGTGCGTCACCACCGGCGGTAAGCTCTATCCTTCTTCCTTTTCCATACTTTCTTCTACGGTAGCGTCCTTGGCTTGGGTAATTGACATCTAAGTTTTTTACCCACACTTTTAATCTATCTAAATTCGTGCTTGTACTCTGATACCCACACTTTTAATCTATCTAAATTCGTGCTTGTACTCTGATATTTTCCCTGATTTAATTATACCCACATGATGAATTGTATGTTATAACCTAGTACAACATGATTGATATAAGGACAGATTTTGGTTCACATTGTTCCTGAGGTTGAAGGGGTTAACCAACTAATGTGGGTAATTTGATTTTTTTTTTCTGTCTTCAAGATGGATTGAAAAGAAACAAATCCAATTATCTCAGTTTGCCTTTGGGTGCACGAAGAACCTATATTTATGGCCAATTTTGAACTCAGTAGTGATGGTTATATAAAGGGTGAAATAAGTGGTAGTAATGTTTTCTTTGTTCTCGATTTACATTACTCTGTTTCCCTATTTTATCAATAAATAAACTTAAGTATTCAGCATGCTTCTCTACTTAGTGGCCTATTATAGTATTTTATACTTTCCATGAACATTTGAGAAATCCCAGCTTTGACACTTTAACGTAAATATGCTGGTATAGCAAACTGTGCAAAACATTTCCCAAATACAATTATCCATTGAGAATTGATATGTCCAGTGAATGTACCTTACTAAATCATTACTGTCTTTTGTAACATTACTAAATCATTTCCTCACAATGGTGGGGTTGTTTGATACCATTTCCTTATTCTTATCTTTGTTAATTATTCGTTTTAATCAGAACCCAAAATGATATAATTTTAGATATTAAGGTTCAAATATCCAAATATCGATTGAGGCTCAAATGGATAAGACTTGGATGCACGTGCCAAACAGGTTCACGTCACGTGAATATGGTGAAGGGATTAATAAACTCCTCACAATGGCAGAAGCCCATGCGCCTGGAAGAACTACCTTCAGGTGTCCATGTCAGAGATGCCATAATAACCTTTTCCTGCCAATAAATGAAGTCGAAAATCATCTTTTCACGATAGCTATTGATCCAACTTATACACATTGGATATTTCATGGGAAGGGTGAAAATTGGATATTCAGGTTGTTTATCTTTATAGTCATGGTTGCTTATGATTAACATTGATTATGGATGACAAACTGAAGTACTAATCCTGCTCCTGATCTGCTTATGCCCACGATACTAAATTGCTCTTTCGAAACGACCACCAACCTGCATTAGGCTCATGTGAGGTTTGAGCATATTCCCTTGTTGCTTGTGATAGCTGAAAATCAAGATTAATTGGTTAGAAAACCTTACAGCATATAATTCCAGTAAAGTTTTGGTGGAAAGTACGTTTTGCATCACTGCGCAGGAAGTTACAGTTCTGCAGCTCTTGAAAGGGAAAAAAATGAAATAGAAAGAAAAATAAAAGGACAGGTTGATCAACATATGACTTAATGTAGATGAGGACAAACAAAACAGGTCTTGTTGCCAACCCCAATTACTTGGAAATAACCTCACTTGAGTGCCCTACCAACAGCTTCAGGGTGTCCACTTCACTATAAGAACCAATACAGAGAAGGAAACCAAGCTGCGGATGTTTTGGCTTGACATGCAAATATGAGGGTGGGGAGACGCTGCCAGGTCGTTGAGGGGCATTATTCGGTTGGACAAAATCGGCTTGCCTAGTATAAGAATTTAATTTACTTGGTTTGATTGTTTTTCTTCGGTTTGAGTTGTATTGTGTCTTTATCGTTTTTGTTGACTGGTTTTTGCTGCTGTAAGGATGGTATTCCTCTGCCTTTGGTGAGGTTTTGAATAAAATGGGAGGCTTTTCTTTTTCTTTTCTTTTTTTAATTTTAATTTTTTAATTTTAATTTTTTTTTAAAAAAAAGAGTGCCTTCCCAACATCTCAACAATATTCACATATTTTCTCCTTTTGTGATGGGTTTCGAAACTACCACAATATTGTCCAACGGGGGAATGAATTCATAACTTAACTACAACTATTGACGGGGAAGTGGTTACTCAAATCTACAGAAGACAAGATGTAACGCCCAGTCCCAACACCGAACTCAGGCCAAGCCCACGTATTATAAAATTTTATTTATTATTCTATTTTTATACATATATATTCTTAATTTTGATTTAATATATTAGGAAGTCTAAATTAGATTAGTCGGTTGATTATAGAAATACCAATACCTCTGGGCCCATAAATTATTGTAGTAGAATATAAAAGTATTATTGGGCTCAATAATCAAATGGAAGCCCATTTAACATTCACAGATCAAATGGGCCCTATATTTAAGCCTAATAAAAATCCATGAGAAAACCTCAAGGCCAGTTTGTGTATAAATTATAAGCCATGGCATGTTTCTTCCTCCTCTTCTCCAGGTTTTTCAGCTTTATATATAGAATAAATATAGATAGAAGTCATTATTGGGAGCATTCATTTTGTACACATGATATGGCATCATCTAGACCACACATCTCTCCAAATGAGTGTTGAGAATAATCAACTAGAAGCAGTCACGCCGTGAGTGCAAAGTGTGCATATATATATATACTAGGTCAGAACTTTGCACGTTTGCCTTGTTCAGCGAAATAATTATTTTTTCAAAATAATATATATTTTATAAAAAAATTGAATTTAATCAATAATTTAATGCATATGGAAAAATATGTGAAATCTAGCAAATATTTAGAAGTAATGATAGTTAAGTAGAGGGCAATAATTACATGCTTGTATAGATTAGATGATAAAAACATTAGTTCAGAATATAATATAGTCCAACACATATTTATAACATTGATAGTTCTAGCAAAGTTATATGCGATAAGTTTAATACAAGCCCAACAAAAGCATTAGTTCAAAATATGACATAGTCCAACACATACTTATAACATCGATAGTTTTAGGAACAAACCCAACAAAAACATCAGTTCAAAATATGAGTCATTTGATATTTTTACTATGATGTATCATTTTGTGTCATCTTGTACTGCATCAATAGAAATGACATTGAAATTCTTGTACTGCTGTTGGTTGAGTCGATTGGGATATATTAAAAGTTCAATCATACATTATTTCTGCGAAACGTATGCTACAAGATTTTCTATATATGGCAGATGCTCCTGCAAATGAGATTTTTAATAGCCTTCCATGATTAATAAAAATTTAAAGAATAGATATGCTGAAAATTGATGTCTTGTAAATTAACACAAATCTTTGAATGCAATGTTGTTAATTAAATTACTATGCATGTTATAAATAAAAATAAAATTGGCATAACAGATCGTACATAAAAATCAATTTAAATGATTTTTGTTATAATTTACTTTTAATAGTTTTTTTTAATATAAAACTCATTGTCCTCATAGATAATGTAGTAAACATGTCAAAAATTTTAAGATAGACTTTTTTACTCACAACAATAAAGGCAATGGAAAATAAGAAAACATACATCGCTAATGTGATTCATAAGTTCAACTGCCGAACAACCGAATGCTTGCTTTACAACTCCACCAAACATAACAGCAGATAGCCTTCTTGTACTATCGTCTAGTTCAACATATGCTCGACAACTATAAATTTTATGGAAATATCATTTTAAGTTAGAATCAATAAAAACTATACATTAAATCTATCACATAAATTATCAAACAAAACAAAAAATTTGAAAGATACATGCCGTGGTTGGGAAATGCATACTTTGGTGTTTGCAATGGTAACAAAGGAAGCTATCATTGTAATCATACTCAGTTCCTTTATTACAGCCAATACATGATATATAAAAAAATATCTAGCGCAAGTTAACCACAATTATCTTCGTCTTTATCCAAAATTTTGCTTTCTACATTACATTAGAAACAATTTTTTAGGTGAGTTGATTGTATAAATATTTGAATTTGTTACAAAGAATAGGATTTTACCTCCATCGGTTGTAAACTTTTGATGAACTCAGCAACATCAGAATTCTTGATTATTTCCCGAATACCAACAGAAGACAGAGATGTAGACGGGTATGTCAAGCATCTTGCAATAATACTCTCAAGTAATAAATCATTAATCATCGCCCTTAAAATTCATAAAAAAATATAAGAAATAAAAATATGGAGATTTCAATATTCAAATGGCATGAAACAAATAATGACTTATTTGTGACGATTACCACTCTTGCAATGAAGTTGCCTCAGGAAGAACATGATTGATCATAAATTTACTTTTCGGACGCGATGAGAGAGACAATCCTTCATTGGAAATACAGATCATGATTAATGCAAGCATATACAATATAAAAGAAAATATAAGATCGTTAATTATTAAAAATATCATTATAAGAACCAACTCTAATTTTTGTTCCAAGTATAACTGGCTTTGTCCAAATTACTTTTGAGATTGTTTTGCATTCATCTTGCACAAATTGACCCCACATAGTTAAACATATGGGGTTTAAGCTACAAAATTAGAATAAAAAAAGAATTAACAGAATATGTAAGAAATAAAGAATCAAACATAATTCTAAAAGAGTGAACTACTCAAAAAATATTTTTACCTTTGATCAATGACATAGATTTCGTGAATAGTTGTCGGTCCATGCGCTGAAGTTATCTCTCCACATGGCTTGATATGGATTGCAACAGTGAAAACATCTGACAAATAAGATTTAAATTTTTAATATATTGAGAATTAAAGATTCTAAAATAAATAGTGAATTACCTATTTCTGCAATCGAGTTTTTGTAAGAGTCTAATTCGTTGAACGGAATGAGTTGGTACTTTGGTGGCTCCAATTGTTTTTCATCCTTCGTAACTTCCTCAATTATCGTTTTAGAATTTAAGATCCATTGATATTCATGTCTTTCAATTCTATACTTTGGATCCAGTGGCCTCACATAAGCATTACTGATGTAATATGACCGGAAAATATGTAAAGTATCATCTCGTGAGTCAATATCGTTATCAAACATTGTCGCTTGCACTCAATTTCCCTGTATAGTATAAGAAATTGAAACAAATAATTTACAAAAAAAAAATGTAATGAATAATTGAGTATAATAATTGTGTTTGATTTTAAATTGTTTTTGGGTTTTAAAAAAATAATATTTTTTTAAATGTAATACGAGAAGAGAACTAAATGAATGAAATATCATCAACATTTAATATAATATGAAAAGATTTAAAAAATCAAACATGAAAAGACCTAACAAATCAGTAGCAAAAAAATAAAAAAACAAAGTTTAATAGATAATGTAACGCCCCGGTCCCGGAAGTCTGGAGAGTTAGCTCTTGTAACCTAAATCCAACTTCCATAACATATTTAAATACTCCAATATTTCCAAAAAGTACAAATCCATTTATTCAAAATCCGAAAATCATAAACCTACTCAATAAGACTCTCCAATAAACTTGTACCCTCAGGCACTTATTTCATTACGATCATAACACCTTACTAAAACTTCTTACTCTTGTTCTCCAACTGAACTATCAAAATTATCTGAAAAATATTTGGAGATAAGGGGTGAGTTATCAACAACTCAGTAAGCAGAGGACATATACTAGTGTGTAAATATGAACATTTATAGAGATCAAAATGCAGAACATAACATTTTCATTTTCAAAGTGTGAAAGCCGAACATGTTATTAAAATATCAGAGCGAAAATTCAAAAATAAATTCATTCAAAAATATCCTTTGGCGTATTCAAATCTGAAACCTCATATTCATCAATCAGAGCATCACATCGGGACATATACCATGTAACACCCGGTATTTTAGTGTATTTTTAATTGAAAGATTTTTTTTGTTATTAATTTAAAATTTATTCTCTTGTTTTAAAATTTGTGGATTTTTAGTTGTGTTATTATTTTTAATTTCTAGTTTACGAAAATTATTTTTGAAGTGCTTTCTCTGAAGTAATTATTTTTTATGCGTTTAAATTTCTTCTCAAATTAAATTAACTTGTTGTGGTATTTAATTATTTATTTTCATTTTAATCGCTGCGTTTGAATTATTTTATTTTACTTGCTGTGTTAAAATCGTTCCCGTTGGATCATTTGTTGTGACCCAAGATATGAGGATTGGACCTCATTTCTTCTCCTACATTTTCTCTTCCTCTTTTCTTTTCTTTCTTTTTCTTTTTCTTTTCTCTTCTTTCTTCCTGCTTCCCGTGCGCCGCAACCCCCCTCCCTCTCTCTCTCTCTTCGTCCGATCCTTCTCCTCCCCAGCCCGCCGCCTTGAGCAGGCGGGGGTCGACACCGCCCGGCTTCCCAGCACCCCCACCCACCGGCGACCTCCCCCTCCGATTTCCAGCCCCAGCCGCGCCGCCGTTAGCCTCCACGCACCACACGAAGCCGCAGCATTCCTTGCGCCGCTGCGCCGCCGTCGCGCCACCTCCGGCCACCATCTTCTCACCACATCATCCTCGACCTCCTAGCAACCCAATGGACCCAACCCCACCTCCGATCTGTCACCGGTGAAGCCCCACCATCAACATTTCCGTTTTGGGTGTTTCTGCACTTCAACCGCCTATTGCGCCGCCACCCACGGCCAACCACCACCACCATTAGCTTCACCGACATCCCTAAGCCCTACCCTATCAATCTCGGGTCTTCGTTTGCACCCTTTCAAAAGTGGGTTTTTGAGACCCACGGCCACAGTGCATTTGGCACTGTTTTGTTGCTGCGTTGCCGCTTCTAGCACCTCCGTGATCTTTCAAAAATTATATTATAGCATTGTAAGTATTTTTTTCAAAGAACTTTTGAGATTTAAATGTATTTATGCGCTAATTCATATTTACTGTGAATTTGTTGGTTGTGCCGGACTGAATCCGAGGAGTAAGGGGGGTCGGTTGGATTGGTTGTTGAGAGAATATTTAGAGGGGAATTTAATTTTCTTTATCACGTGCAGTTTAATTTTTGGAGATATTAGTTTATATTTTCTGTTATGGAGTTGTGAATAGAAAGAAGTGTGCTTTGTTTAGTGTCGGTTAAATTGTTAGTAATTGTTTGGGACTGCGAACTGTTGAAATAAGTGTGAGTTATTGGAATTTGAATTGGCATTGGTCTTGATGCTTGTATTGGACAATACTAAGATTGGTATAGAATATTTTGGGTCGAAGTGTGGGCTGTCCAGATTGTTATTTGGTTGTTTGAGTTGGATTAAACTTGCTGAATTATGGTCTAGAAATTGGGTTTTAAGTTGTCTAAGACCAATTTTGTATTGTTGGACTTTAATATTTAGTTTATATTATTTTTATGAATAGGTGACGAGACGGATAGAGACTGTATTCAAGTCATAGATATTGCGCTGCAGGAGTCAGGTAAGCGAGGTTCCTATGCTAGGCCTTACACGAATTATTTGAGACTGAGGTTGATTTTCTGAAAACTTTGCATATTTTTGTGGTGAAATGAGAACTTGAGAAAAACAAAACCAACATCGGTCGTTTATTTGCATACTCATGAAATCTGTACGAAAAAAGAGAAAAATATGTTCTGACATGCATTGTGTAGACATGAGCTAAATTCTGTCATGTGGTTTCTAAAATCTGGAAAAAGAGCGATATTGAGAATATGAAAAGTTGTGCATTTATTTAGAAAGATGTTCTGGCTTTTGTGTTCAGCGTGTGTAAACTGTCTGATTCTGTTTTGGTACTCTGTATTATTTTGATATAACATCTGAAAACCTTTGGCATGGTGTACTGGTTTTCGTATCTGACTTTGTCTCTGCTTTGCTCTGCTCTGCTCTGTTATGCTCTGCTCTGTTTGGGTTGGTACCAACTTCTTTGTCTCTGAGTGTACCCACTTTGGAAACAAAGTGGTTTTATTGTGGTCTTTCCTATGTGCACACTCAGGGCTCCGAGAAGAATAAAGGAAAGATTTCACCTCTGTCTCTGCCTGGTTTGGCCACCGGGGTTAGCACAACCCTACCACTGGGGTGAAACATGGTCTCTGCTCTGTTTGATGCTCTGTTTTGATCTGATGATGATACTCAGTTTATGTTATGCCAAAGCACTATGGGTTTTACTTGTCTTAAAACCATCGCTCTGTTACTTTTGAAAATATGTTATGTTCTGCATGATAACTCTGGAAAATAATTTGTTCTGCATGCTCTACTTTGTAAATGCTCATGTTTACACGCTAGCATATGATTTCTGCTTACTGAGTTGTTGATAACTCACTCCCTATCATTATAATATTTTTCAGATGATGTGAAGAGTCCAAATGAGGACCTGGATTAGATTGCTGTTTGTGTTTAAGCTGAGGAGATGTGGGTAGAAGAAGGACTTCTGGTGTTCTTAATTTTAATGTCTTTGAGTTTTATTAATATCTTGAGTTTCAGTAAGATTTATGAAATTATTGTTTGGGTTGTTATGACTACCGAGAGATTTCGGACTCCTTAGTTTATTTTAGCTGCAGTAATGACTTTGTGGAGTTTTCAAGGTGGTTATTTAGAACTCTTGATATTGAGTGTTGCTGTTAAAGATTTGAGTTTCATTTTAGGTTTGTTAGAAAATAAGTTTTTAAAAGACAAGTAGTAAGTCTCCAGACCATCCGGGTTTGGGGCGTTACATTTGGTATCAGAGACAGGTTTGAATTCTGCATACTATAAACCTTGGAGGTTTAGATTTCTGTGGATTCATAGGATGTAAAGATTTCAGTGTAGGAACTTGAGGAATTTAAGGATATCTTGTGGATATTTAAGTTTGAGATTCCAAAAAACCTTATAATTGATTTTGATAGGATTTGAGGATTTAGATTTTTGCAATTTCTAAGAAATGATTTTTATAACATATCAGGTTTTAGATCCGGTAAGCTTATTTTGTAGGATGCAGGACATGATTTGGAAATGATCTAAGGTTTAGTTTTTGAAGTTGACCTAAGTTTGACCGAAAGATAGGTTTGAGGTGCTGCTGACTAAAAACATTTGAGTTTTGGATATACGTGGGTTTAGGAAGAAACTTCAGATTTGAGGTGTAGATTTGTATAGAATAAGAGCTGATTTTGTCAATATTTAAGGTTTTAAATTTTGCAGACTTTATGATTGAGTTTTGAGATTTTGAGGTTTAGAGATTTTAGATCCGACAAGCTTACTTTGTGGAGTATAAGAGTTAATCTTTTTAAGATTTAAGGTTTAGATTTTTTTTTTTTTGTGGTTTGGATTTTAAAGATGTACTGGAGTTTAGAGCAATGTTGGGTTTAAAATATGAGATGATAGGAGTGACGATACGAGTTGGTTAAAGATATGGTTAAGAATGGGTAAAATCATGTGTAGTTTAAAGGTTTAATTGGAAATTATTGTTTTTATTTAAATTGAATTTATTTGGTTTTGTTTGATTTTATTTTATTTGAATTGAAATTATGTTATTTTATTTATTAAGTTTATTTTATTTTGTTTGTTTCGTTCGAAGCTGAAAAGCGGGTTAATGATTAAGTTATGGCAGGAAGATGGTACGACTGAAAATGCTATTGTTATATTTAGCAGAGTAAGCTTGAACTTTTATCGACTTGGTGTGCTTTTATAATATCAAGGTTTGAAAGGAACGACATGGTCTGGGTGATCTATTTGGGGAGTAAGATATTTGAGATTTTCGATTTCATGGATGTATGACACGAGGCTTTAGAATAGAAGATTGTAAGTTCAACAAACTTTAAGGATAGATTTACGAAAATTTCACCAAAAGTTTAAGGTTTTGCAGACTTTAGGAAATGATTGTTATCATTTAATGTTTTAGATTTTGAAAGTTTCGGGAGTCGATTGTTTTATTATTGGATATACATTCATCAATCTTACAGATTTCGGAAATTGATTCTTATATAATTTAAGGTTTTAGAATTGCAATTTGAAGGACTGATTTCTAATGAGATTGAAATTTTAATTCTGTTGGCTTGGTGTGTTAGCTTGATTTATTTTTGGAGACTGATTAATCTGTGACCATTAATGGGGTTGATCGAAGTTGAGTTATTGATATAGGGATTTTCAAGGGGATTATTTATTTGAGAATTGAAGGTGTTGGTCTAGTTTGGATAATGATTGTTACTAGTTCGAGGTTTTAGTGGCGGGTTTTAGAATTGATCCATGTCAGATTTAAGGGTAATAGTTGGTGCAGATTCAGAAAGAAATTCTTGGTGATTTTGAGGAAAGTGTGTAGTATTTCATGATTTTGGGAGAACAAGAATTTTTTTTTCTACCAAAATGTTGTAAGAGTTTCTGGTTAGTAGGTGTTGGACTACATTGTACTTGATGGTGTTATGTTGTGATATAATTAAGGATTCAATCCTTGTGTTGATCTTAAGGAATTAGTAGTGTTTGAAAATTTGATATGATACTTGTAATTACAGATTGAACTTTGGTGGTGCGAATTTAAGATATAATTCTTGTTGGTTTTGAGGGAATAGGTTTGGATGATGGAAATGTTTATTGATGGTTAACTTTGGAAGTGGCTAATAGGTTACCAACTTGTAGAATACAATGAATGTTTGTGAGTTTTAACATAGGAGTCGATTGAGGTTAGCGCAGATCGTGTTACGAAAATAATAATAATCATTGGGATTCCTTGGAAGTTGTATTAAGGCTCTTGTGAAAAGATGAGATTTTGGATAGAATAGTCACCCTAGGAATACTGGACGTGTTGTGCCACTGGGGGACTAATACGAGTATGATGGAATTGCCTATGGAGATAGACTTGAGAGAACATTACTCATGCTTGTTGGGAGTTATTGATGGTATGATCCTTTCGAGCGTGTTTTGGGTTGTGTCTTCTATCCTGCTTTAGCGTCATGTTTGACCTTACAAATTTCGAGGACGAAATTTTTTTAAGGGGGGAAGGATGTAACACCCGGTATTTTAATGTATTTTTAATTGAAAGATTTTTTTTGTTATTAATTTAAAATTTATTCTCTTGTTTTAAAATTTGTGGATTTTTAGTTGTGTTATTATTTTTAATTTCTAGTTTACGAAAATTATTTTTGAAGTGCTTTCTCTAAAGTAATTATGTTTTATGCGTTTAAATTTCTTCTCAAATTAAATTAACTTGTTGTGGGATTTAATTATTTATTTTCATTTTAATCGCTGCGTTTGAATTATTTTATTTTACTTGCTGTGTTAAAATCGTTCCCGTTGGAACATTTTTTGTGACCCAAGATATGAGGATTGAACCTCATTTCTTCTCCTACATTTTCTCTTCCTCTTTTCTTTTCTTTCTTTTTCTTTTTTTTTTTTTTTTTTCTCTTCTTTCTTCCTGCTTCTCGCGCGCCGCAACCCCCCTCCCCCTTTCTCTCTTCGTCCGATCCTTCTCCTCCCCAGCCCGCCACCGTGTGCCGGCGGTGGTCGACACCGCCCGGCTTCCCAGCACCCCCACCCACCGGCGACCTCCCCCTCCGATTTCCAGCCCCAGCCGCGCCGCCGTTAGCCTCCACGCACCACACGAAGCCACGACATTCCTTGCGCCGCCGTCGCGCCACCTCCGGCCACCATCTTCTCACCACATCATCCTCGACCTCCTAGCAATCCAATGGACCCAACCCCACCTCCGATCTGTCACCGGTGAAGCCCCACCATCAACATTTCCGTTTTGGGTGTTTTTGCACTTCAACCGCCTATTGCGCCGCCACCCACGGCCAACCACCACCACCATTAGCTTCACCGACATTCCTAAGCCCTACCCTATCAATCTCGGGTTTTCGTTTGCACCCGTTCAAAAGTGGGTTTTTGAGACCCACGGCCACAGTGCATTTGGCACTGTTTTGTTGCTACGTTGCAGCTTCTAGCACCTCCGTGATCTTTCAAAAATTATATTATAGCATTGTAAGTATTTTTTTCAAAGAACTTTTGAGATTTAAATGTATTTCTGCGCTAATTCATATTTACTGTGAATTTCTTGGTTGTGCCGGACTGAGTCCGAGGAGTAAGGGTGGGTCGGTTGGATTGGTGGTTGAGAGAATATTTAGAGGGGAATTTAATTTTCTTTATCGAGTGCAGTTTAATTTTTGGAGGTATTAGTTTATATTTTCTGTTATGGAGTTGTGAATAGGAAGAAGTGTGCTTTGTTTAGTGTTGGTTAAATTGTTAGTAATTGTTTGGGACTGCGAACTGTTGGAATAAGTGTGAGTTATTGGAATTTGAATTGGCATTGGTCTTGATGCTTGTATTGGACAATACTGAGATTGGTATATAATATTTTGGGTCGAAGTGTGGGCTGTCCAGATTGTTATTTGGTTGTTTGAGTTGGATTAAACTTGTTGAATTATGGTCTAGAAATTGGGTTTTAAGTTGTCTAAGACCAATTTTGTATTGTTGGACTTTAATATTTAGTTTATATTATTTTTATGAATAGGTGACAAGACGGATAGAGACTGTATTCAAGTCATAGATAATGCGCTGCAGGAGTCAGGTAAGTGGGGTTCCTATGCTAGGCCTTACACGAATTATTTGAGACTGAGGATGATTTTCTGAAAACTTTGCATATTTTTGTGGGGAAATGAGAACTTCGGAAGAACAAAACCAACCTCGGTCGTTTATTTGCATACTCATGAAATCTGTACGAAAAAATAGAAAAATATGTTTTGACATGCATTGTGTAGACATGAGCTAAATTTTGTCATGTGGTTTCTGAAATCTGGAAAAAAGGCGATATTGAGAATATGAAAAGTTGTGCATTTATTTAGAAAGATGTTCTAGATTTTGTGTTCAGCTTGTGTAAACTGTCTGATTCTATTTTGGTACTCTGTATTATTTTGATATAACATCTGAAAACCTTTGGCATGGTGTACTGGTTTTCGTATCTGACTCTGTCTCTGCTTTGCTCTGCTCTGCTATGTTATGCTCTTCTCTGTTTGGGTTGGTACCAACTTCTCTGTCTCTGAGTGCACCCACTTTGGAAACAAAGTGATTTTATTGTGGTCTTTCCTATGTGCACACTCGGGCTCCGAGAAGAATAAAGGAAAGATTTCACCTCTGTCTCTGCCTGGTTTGGCCACCGGGGTTAGCACAACCCTACCAAGGAGGTGAAACATGGTCTCTGCTCTGTTTGATGCTCTATTTTGATCTGATGATGATACTCAGTTTATGTTATGCCAAAGCACTATGGGTTTTACTTGTCTTAAAACCATCGTTCTGTTACTTTTGAAAATATGTTATGTTCTGCATGATAAGTCTAGAAAATATTTTGTTCTGCATGCTCTACTTTGTAAATGCTCATGTTTACACGCTAGCATATGATTTCTGCTTACTGAGTTGTTGATAACTCACTCCCTATCATTATAATATTTTTCAGATGATGTGAAGAGTCCAAATGAGGACCTGGATTAGATTGTTGTTTGTGTTTAAGCTGAGGAGATGTGGGTAGAAGAAGGACTTCTGGTGTTCTTAGTTTTAATGTCTTTGAGTTTTATTAATATCTTGAGTTTCAGTAAGATTTATGAAATTATTGGTTGGGTTGTTATGACTACCGAGAAATTTTGGACTCCTTAGTTTATTTTAGCTGCAGTAATGACTTTGTGGAGTTTTCAAGGTGGTTATTTAGAACTCTTGATATTGAGTGTTGCTGTTAAAGATTTGAGTTTCATTTTAGTTGTGTTGGAAAATAAGTTTTTAAGAGACAGGTAGTAAGTCTCCAGACCATCCGGGTTTGGGGCGTTACATACCATGTTTAACCTCAGTGGTAGGGTTATAAACCACCATTATAACCCTTGGAAGGGTCGTATCCATTATTATAACCTGTGGTTGGGCCGTATACCATGTTTAACCCTCGTGGTAGGGTTATAAACCACCATTATAGCCCGTGGAATGGCCGTATCCACTATTATAACCCGTGGTTGGGCCGTATATCACTATTATTACCTGTGGCTGGGCCGTATCCACTATTATCACCCGTGCTTAGGCCTTGTCAGAACAGAACAAAACCATCGGAATCAGACTTTAATCAGAATACAGAATCAAAATCTCATGCCAAGGTTTTTAGATGCCACATCATATCAAAACCAAATATTGATTAGCTTCAGATAATTTCACATGTTCGAAATAAACAGAATCAAAACATCTTCATTTATTCACAACCAAAAACTTTTAGCTTTTCATATTTGCTCTTTTTGCATGATCAGAAACAGAATGCACAAATTAGCTCATGTATACACCAGTCATGACAGAAAATATTTTCTTCTTAAACAGAATCTCACGAGTAATGCAGAAACAAATAACTGAGGTAGTTCAAATTTCTTTTCATAACCAAATATGTATATTTTCCAAAAATCAACCTCGGTTCATTTTATTTTAATGTAAAGTTTAGCATAAGAACCCCGCTTACTTAGACTTCTTATCTTTTCAAAAATTTCCTCAAAATGCCGAACAATTATAAATTGTCACCTATAACATAATCACATAATTTTCATAAATTTCCATTCGAACACGTATTTCAATATTTAAGCCTAAGATGCTAAAATGACCTATTTTATTATTCCTCAAAACCTAAAATTCTCATAATTCCCAAAATCCCATCATTTCCCAAAACCATCAATATCCACTTAATCGAATTCATACTTAATAAGAATTTAATCGAGCAATTTTTAGGATAATTATAGAACTCAATAAAAATTAATATTCAAAATATCTAAAATACCAACAACATTTTATAAATAAATAGAATACATTGGCTACTAAAATTTCCATAAAATAAGTCATGAAAACTCATCTCTTAAGAAAAATAGGTTTACTTCCTTTAATTAACAATATTATCAAAATACAATATAATATTTAATGAGACTTAAAGCAAAACCCATTTAAATATAAACCTAAAAATAAAAAATAAAAACTTCTCACCCGAAAAACATTAGGTTAAAACTGAGAACCATCCATATATATATATATATATATATATATATATATATTAGGTTAAAACTAGTAAGTACCCAACCTAAGTTAAAACTTTACATATATATATATATATATATATATATATATATACACGTACATATATATATGTATATAAAATACATTTATGAAGAAAAACTAGCGATGAACATACACACGAATAATAGAAAAGCAGCGGCGGCAGGGACTCACCGAGAAGGTAACGTGCGACGGCGCAGTGTGCGATGGGAGGTGGTGAAGTCGGCGGAGTACTGAGAGAGAGAAATAGAGCAATACGGTGAGGGAAACGAAGAGAGAGAGAGGTTACGAGATGAGCAAGCCGAGCGTGAGAGAGAAAACATAGAAGGTGATTACCGTGCGGCGGACCTAGGGTGACGGAAAATCTCGTCGGTAGTTTCTGGGGCCGCAACATGAAGGAGCTCTCGGTGGGCAGTTGTCGCAGTGGCTCAAGGTAGGAGGAACACCTCCTCTGTTTCAGGAGTGAGGAATAGAGGTTTTTGCGGGATGGCTAATGGTGGATTTCGACGTGCGTGGGTGAGTCTCTCGTCGTGCGAACCTTGGGCTCGGCGTCTCACGTGGTTCAACCCGTGGTGATGATCTTCCTCTGCTGGCTGTGGGTGGTGCACTGCATAAGCGCACGGTGGGGCGGCTGAGTACGCTGTCGGCAGAAGAAACCCGGTGGTAGAAGTTGTGGGGGCTGCACGATGGTGGTTTCCTTGATCGTTGCTGCATGAGGAGTGGCCGAACAGTAGTGCATGGCGGCAGACGGGGAAGACGGCAACAACGGGGTGGCTGAAGAGGGCAGCTATGTGGAGGTGCAGGACTAGGTAAGTGGTACTGCACAGTTGGAGCGGTTTGGGAGGAACTGCGCGAAACTGGGCAGCGGCTACTCTTGGGATCGAAAAGAGACGGTTGTGCATTCTAACGTGTGGTATAAATAGGCGATTGAAAGGCCAAATTAAAACCCCAGATATGGGAGAAAGCGGCGTGCATGCGTAGGGATAAAACCGACGTAAAATTGCGTAGAACGTGGAGTCTAAAAAATAAAAAAAATAAGGTAACACGGGCTTGGGCTTTAAGGTCCATAAAAAAAATGCAAGGAATAAAAAAAAAAATGGGCTCTTCTTTAAATTTTCTCAACCCATAAAAATAGTACTTGAAAAATTTTAACCGGAGTTTTCACATACTTAACCCAAAATAGGTAAAAAAAGACTTGGCGTTAGGCTCGGGTGTTACAGATAAGATGCAAGAATAACAAAATCCTTTACAAGTTTTTAGAACACGGAAAAAAACAAACGACAATTGATAGAAATAAATACTATACCTCTGGATCAATCAATGTTAGGCTTTGGTACTTCACTGGCGAGCGTTGGCCTGTTCGTTTGGGTGATTTATCTGCCACGATCATTTTCATTTTCCAATTTCTTGTATTTGGAGTGATATTTTTTATCGATGTATAAACCGTCCGCATCTTTAAAGCTGTTCATATACAAAAATATTAAACGTGTAAGTATAATAAACTCAATAGTAAATTTAAAAAGAAAATTGCAAAGAGAATTAAAAAATGCAATAAATATTTCAAGAATACAATACTAAACATACAAATAAGAAAATTCTATTAAATGTATAATTTTATTAAGTAGTTAAACTCAAATTATACAATTGAATCATTACCCATAATAACATTAATCTGAACATGCTAATCTTAATAATTATGTATACACAATATTTTTTGTGCAGTTCTTTTCTGATCATTCAGTCGACACTGGCCTTATTAAAACCCTTACTATAGATGCAGTCTTAGCCCTTGATAAAGCCACATATAATTGACCATGTGAGAAAACAGGTTGAGGTAAATATATCCCAATAAAATCCAATTTTTGCCCTTGTGACTTATTTATAGTCATTACAAAACTTAATCTGATAGGAAACTGGGTTCGTTTGAATGTGAAACCACTATTTTCATCAACATTTGGTAAGAATGTGATCCTTGGAATAAAGACTATTTTTCCACTATGATGCCCAACTGCGATTTTTGCATCAATGACATTTCGATCAAAAGCCCGACAAATTAGGCATGTTCCGTTGTATAGTCCTTCTGATGGATTAATGTTTCTAAGCAGTATGATGAGATTGTTTATCTTCAGTAACAATTCATGAGGAGGAAGTCCATTTGGAGTTAGAGTATTTAAAAAATCCTCCATCATTGATTGTTCAAATACATTTATTGCTTCATCAAAGTTATAATATCGCCTAAGCTCACCAGAAAACCTATGAATTAGTAATGCATTTATTTCATCAACATAACTATTTTTTGGTGTTAATATCGCCTGATTCATCATAACTGAAATATTTATTGAATATTCATGAATATCATGGAAAACAACATATATTAAATGATCCAAAGAAGTGCAGTCATCTTCATAAGGAACAAGCATGCCATTAGGAATTTTTATAGTTTCATCAACTGTGATTGGTGGCATTTTGTTGCCTAGATTCTAACACATATTCTGAAAAAATTGGATTCAATCTTGCTCTCATATTTTCAGTCAAATGAAACTTGATCAATGTAGGCCACAAATAGGAAGAAACCAAACTAGAGTCAACTTGTTCTTGTCTTGTTGCTTTACGAACCACAGGTAAACCCTGGCGAAAATCTCCACAAAAAATGACAACTTTTTCACCGAATGTTAACTCTGAATTATTAATGTCTTGTAGCATTTTATCTAATGCTTCGATGTGTTATTTTTTTGACATAGGAGCCTTATCCCATATAATTAACATTGCTACACGTAGTAGCTTTGCAATGGCACTTTGTTTACTGACACAACACATGCTATGTTCATTAGTATTTAGTGGAATCTTAAAGCGCGAGTGTGCTGCTCGACCTCCAAAAAGGATAGATGCAGCAACACCAGATGAAGTAGTTGCAAGTGCCACTAATTTTCTTGATCTTACTGCGGCGAGAAGTGCCTTGTATAGGAATGTCTTCCCTGTCCCACCAGGGCAATCAACAAAGAATATAGTAGCTCTGTTTGAAAAACCATTTCCCAAAACTGAATTATAGACATGTCGTTGTTCACTATTAAGGGCTTCTGATGCAGCAATATCTTCTTTTAGAATTTCAACAGCCAATTCATCATCGATTTCCCTAGATTCGAATTGGTTTTCATCGAAACAAATGTTGTAATCAAGAAGATGGAACGAATTAATGTCTTTTCCCATTGATTCAAGTGTAAAAGAGATTGAGCGCAAAACTTGCATTCTTACATTGAACATATAATCTTCAGTTGACCTAAAATCAACTGATATATCTTGCTCAAAACGTTCTCAAAGCTCTTTCGGATTGGTTGGATTACAATAAACCAATATAGTGGCAAATAGTCGTCTCAAACTAGACGTCATTTGATATAGAGATGCTTCATGTAAACAATCTTCTAAGCTGTTGTCTCTCTGTAGCAAATCGTGCATAGTTGCTGCCTCACGAAATGTTGGAGCCACAACACTATCAATTGTCCTGATATCTTTAAATGACAAAAGTCATCTTACATGATTTAATAATATCCGTAGATAATATCTCTCACCTTCAAATGGATTTGCTGTAACAACTCGACCTGTAACAGTTTTCTTTTTCCGACAAGTCCACTCTTTGTATTGTTGGCTCCAAACATAGAATTATGGAAATTCTTTGTACAACAACAGTCCTAGCATTCTCATCCACTCGGTTTAATGCAAAGAATTCTATTAACATCGATTTTGCAGACCGATCAAAGTTGAGAACATTGATTAAGTCTTCATTTGATCGAAAAGTTACTTGGTGTTGAACCTCAAGATGTAAATGTAAGCTATACACTGCTGGGTACATTTCATTAACAATGAAGCCATATATTCTCCACATAGCTTCAGGCGGAGCAATCCATTTAGCCGGTTGAAATTGTTGGATTTCATCAATTTGTTGATTGTTTTGTTCAGAAACCAAATTGAAAGTAACACGATTATGGCCTTTGTAAATGTACTTATAAAGATATTTGACTACTTTTATCGTAGAACAAATCTCGACGTTAATGTGACAATCAAATGTTGCAAGCAAATACGGGTTAGATGGAACGACCCAACGATTATCCAAATTATGACCTCTCACATTGACAGTTATTCCATTGTTAGAACGCCTATATATTGGGAAGTAATCATTTCCAACAGTCGTAGCCGAAGTAAAATTTTTTGGATAATTGTTTTTGCAATAACCATTTTTTTCATACAAACATTTGTTGGATTCAACACCCCACATGGTCCATGCATCATATGCTTGACAACAACGTTATGCAAGTGCAAATTCGTATTTTTATCAGGTATTTTTGCCGATACAATCTCATCAAAAGATTCAGGCGCATAGATTTTTCAATCCCTCTGTAATATAATTAAAAAAATGAGCTTGTGGAAGCCCACTTTTTTGGTGCTCAATAATGTAAACATATGCTGAGACTTTTCCAAATATCTGACGCTTGAATAATCGATCCTTTAATTCTTCTAATTTTGCACGAAAGTCCCGAGCAACCAAATCAGGCCGATTTTGAATCTCCTCATGCAGGCGTAATTCATTTGAAATTTCTAGCCAGTTTGGATTGCATGTCATTGTTAAGAAAATGTATGGCTTACCATAACGCTGAACTAAAGCCATTGCTTCCATATATCTTTTTCACATGTCTCTTGGACCCCCAATAAACGACGAAGGTAGAATAATTCGTTTTCCAACATTAGAAGCATTAGTTTTCCCAAGCGTAATGGTATCAAAAATACCTTAATATAACTCAGATCGAATATGTTGTTGTTTGCTATGAAAATAATCTAATATCGACGTCTCGATCTTAACATACATATCAACAACAAATTATTACAATAGACGACCAGACAGCAACAAAATTTATCTGACATTTTCTCTGATTTGCAATTTGTAGTAATAATATTCACGGTACGAAACAATTGGATCCTTCATTTTCGGTTTAATGCTACAAAAGTTGAAGAAGAATGAAATATTACAACATTGGACATTTACAAACTAAGTACAGAATGGGAAGATTAATATTACACTCTCACCTCGTTGTTCTCTTGTAAGTAATTCTTCTGCTGACATTGATTGTGAGGATCTATTGATTGGGTTGTTTCATTACATATTAATGTGCTTCCTCTATTGATCATTTGAATGCCTTGATGCCAACTAGTATCCCCAAAAGGAAATAACAGCGGATATTGAAGTGGATCATATCAGCCAAAATAATACTGAACTATATGACTTCCACCAGAATGACTAAAGACACAAATGTCCTATCCTCCAACTGATCTGCATCTTCCTTTTCAACCCATATGTGAAGATGTCGGGACATTGAATACACGCTGATCTAGGCCAGCATCTGATCTTATATGGATTACTTGATTTTTTAAATTTGGCAAATCACCAAGAGATCGAAAAAACATAGAATATGGATTGATGCGAAAAATATCGATGAGTTGTGCTATAATTGATAGATTCATTCTGTCTGAATCAGAAATGCGATTTTCTAATTCATGTTCAGTGTCATAAAAATACAATTGGAGATAAGAAGGACGATCATTTAAAGGGACTAACTCATTGATATAGTGATAGATCTATCCTTGAGTACGGAAGTTATAAATCCCTCTATTCTGTTTGCAAAGATCTCTATCAAATTTAACTCCAAAAGATGTAAAAGCGAACTTGTTATTATAAGTCCGAATATAGGTCTTAAAATACGCGGTTTCATCTGTGTCGGACGTAAAAAGATCATAAAGCTGATCAGGGACATCATTTGTGGCCAAAGAAATTGTTCCCTCAGCACAACAAAATCTGTTTCTTTCATGATAGAATCGCTTTGCTTTACAATGTCTGCAACAAGGCACATATGGCAAAGAATATGCTTCAGATGGCACAACTTTTAATAATTGTCTAAGTCTAGCAGAGCGGGGATGCCCCCCACCTATTGAGTTAAAAAATGAACACAAGACAATAGGCGTAAACCCATTGAATTCTTTGAATGATCTGACTAAGGACACTACTGGAAGAGTGACAAGAGTTGACAATGGAATCAAAAGAATGAATAATATAATTATACTTGTTCCTACCCCTATGAGGTGGCGGTATACTTGTTTCAAAACTTGACTCTTCCCAAACAACATATGGGACCTATTTGAATAGGATGTTCTCAAATTTCAATAAAAAAGAATATAAGGCTGCTTGAACAAGAAAGATAGAAAAATAATTTCAGGAAAACCTGTTGAATCAAAAGCTGATTAGAGACGGTTGTTTCATCTATGTATGTGTTTCCTGATTTACGTGTCAGGAAATCCATAGAATTACTTGGACAATCAGAATGATTCGTCATATTGTTTAATGATGAAGTCGCCTCTGAATCAACCACATAGACATTAACACTAGGAGGAACATATACTTCATGAGACGAACCCAATTCATCGATGTCAACATCAACGCGAAAATTTCGTTATCTCTTTGACACTTTTTGTAGAACAGTGAAGTCCTGAATGATGTTTATATGTTCGACATCATCATTTGAAGGTTCATCAATTAAAGTAGTCATTTGATCACCCCTAAATGAAGCTGAATCTCTAAACTGGATGGAATTGCTTCTAGACGCTTTGTTTTTAGCATATCTTTCTCTCTGTTTTCTACGGAGTTCTTCCTTTTTTTCTTCTGGTAAATCTTTATACGAGATTTTCTTTGCTAGTTGTTTTCCATGATCTTCAAAAACAGTTTCCAAGCTTAACTTTTACAGAATTAATAATACTATTTAAAAACAAATGCTACATAACTCATTAATACAATTTTACCACTTCTCATTATATTAATTAAGCAAACAATTCTTCCAAACGTTGGGTACTGTTCCACAGAACCAAGACTAAATGAATAATTAACAACTGCTTAATGCGAAATGCACACCTACATGGTGTATTTTAAATGCTATAAACAAAATAACACATAAAATAACAAAATACCATGAAAAAAGAATCTATAAAAAGCATAGATCAATATCACATATCAAAATTCATAAAATAAAATATTTCTCAAAATTAATTTTCTATTAGTAAGTACCCACTAAAATATATAAAAAGGCACTTGCAAGTCTTGAAATGAACAGTGGAGAGTCTTTTATATATTTAGATCTCTTGATAAGGAGGATAATTCCTGTATACACATGAATGACATTGTAAGTTTTGATTATATTGTACACACACACATATAAGTATAAGAAGATTGTTCAAATATGTCTTTTACAAACATTTTGGAACGATGCCAAAAAATTTAAACCGCTTTTAAAATTTGTTTCTAGTATTTTATTCAAAACTTTCTCGTTAATCCTAAACTCAATGAGGACACGAGAATTTTTTTACACTTCTCCTATTTTGTCACAATAATATAAACTTCAATTTTCTAATAATATTTTATATTATTATTGGTTCTTTAATTTCAATTTTTTTATTATTATTATGATGGTCTTCATTATTTTATTTTAGTATTGCAAGAGTTGTTGTGTATTTTGTGTTAATGTGTTTTCTTATATATTATTTTTATTTTTTGGATTGAGCCTTCTATGTCACAATAATATATTATATAAACTTCAATTTCCTAATAATATTTTATATTATTATTGGCTCTTTAATTTCATTTATTATTATTATTATTATGATCTTCTTCATTATTTTATTTTATTATTGCAAAAGTTGTTGTGTATTTTGTGTTAAGGTGTTTTCTTATATATTATTTTCATTTTTCAGATTGGGCCTTCTACATCACAATAATATATTAGATAAACTTTAATTTTCTAATAATATTTAATATTATTATTGGCTATTTAATTTTTATTATTATTATTATTATTATTATTATTATTATTATTATTATTATTATTATTATTATTATGATCCTCTTTATTATTTTATTTTACTATTACAAAAGTTGTTGTGTATTTTGTGTTAAGGTGTTTTTTTATATATTATTTTGGTTTTTCGGATTGGGCCTTCTATGCCACAATAATATATTACATAAATTTCAATTATCTAATTATATTTTATATTATTATTGGGTCTTTAATTTCAATTTATTATTATTATTATGATGATCGTCTTCATTATTTTATTTTACTGTTGTAAAAGTTGTTGTGTATTCTGTATTAAATTGTTTTATTATATATTATTTTGGTTCTTCGGATTGGGCATTCTGTGTCATAATAATATATTAGATAAAATTTAATTTTCTAATAATATTTTATATTATTATTGGCTCTTTAACTTCAATCTTTTTATTATTATTATGATCGCCTTTTTTATTTTATTTTATTATTGTAAAATCTATTGTGTATTTTGTGTTAATGTGTTTTCTTATATATTATTTTCGTTTTTCAGATTGGGTCTTCTGAGTCACAATAATATACGATATAAATTTCAATTTTCTAATAGTATTTTATATTATTATTGTCTCTTTAATTTTAATTTTTTTATTATTATGATAGTTTTCATTATTTTATTTTACTATTGCAAAAGTTGTTGTGTATTTTGTGTTAACGTGTTTTCTTTTTATATATTATTTTGGTTTTTCGGATTGGGCCTTCTGTGCTGGGAGGTTGTATGTAGTGTTTGGGTAAGTTTTATTATTGTTGGGCCGAGGGTGTGTGTGTGAAGGGCCCAACCCATGTGCCAAAGGTGAACCAAGCCCCTCTTCTAAAACGCTGCCATTTTGCCACAAATAGGGAAAAACCCTATCTTTTTCTCCTTCACCCCCCCCCCTCCCGGCGCCGCACACTTCCCATTTCATTTCCTTCCTCAATTCTCTCACCTCACTCTCTTATCTCTGCCTCGCCATGCCACCTCACTCTCTCGTCTCTGCCGCCACTACCCCGTCACTCTCTCGTCTCTGTATATTCTCCCCCTTCAAATCTACTCTCTCTTAGCTCTCTCTATTTTTTGCCGATTCTATCTAACCCTCAACCTCCATCTACTTCTCTAACACTCACACACTCACTGTCGTCTTGCGTAGCTTAACTTCACATCACTCGGCCAAACAAACAAGAATCTCTACTTTCTATTTCTTGATTTTTTTTACGAATGCTTACAAATCTGAAGGTTTCCTTTTCACATGTGGATAATTCTTTTGCTATGTATTCTTCTTTCATCTTTATTTATTTTTTTATTTTTTTTTACTTTTGTAGTAGCCCGCTAGAAATTCACTGGTGGAATTTCTATTGACTTTAGGAACCTCGTGAAAATCCCATAAGTTTTTACGAATCGACCAATCGCACAGATTTTAGCCTGTCAACATAGTCAGTGTTATAACTCACTATGGTGCTAGAAATATAAGTTTAATTATTTGAGGTAGTTAGATGTGTCAGAATGTGTTTTGGTCTATGCCATTAGACTCAGTTGATTATTTAGGATTTTATGGCGCAATAGTCCATTTCATAATTGCTGACGAAACGCTTGTTCGAAATTGTGAAATTATTTTTAGGGGCACTTCGGGTTTGAATTTCGGTAAACGATTTTCGCTAGAGGTTAATATGAATATTTAGAATTTTTCAGTACTAAGTTTATTATGCATTTTTTTGGAGTGAATAATAGCCTCGATATGCGTACCAAGTGCAGTGTTTTTAGAATCACAGTGTGGAATGTCCAAATTAGGTTAGAGAAGTTTTATTTGGACACTTGGCAAGATCTTAGCCACACTTAGTAAATAGTACTATACACTTGGCACAAAGAGGAACCATTAGATAGTTTTGTGAAGGAAATCCTAGGGTGAGATCATGCCACCTAAGCAAATCTTTGTTTCATTTGATCAACCAAATTGTGCCAGACCAAAGAAGGTTTCAATCCTAGCGAAACTCTAAATGGTCGGAATCCAATTGAAACCCCAAAATCTTGGTTGAAACCGAAACCCTAAACGGTTTCCCAAACCCTAAAGTTGGCCTCCAAATCCTTTCTAACCCGATTTCTAGCATTATGTTTAATCACCTGATTAAATAACTTCCGCATACTATTAATTAATCAAATCCTTGTTATGACATCATTATCCAACTTTTTAAACCTTGAAAATTTGATTGGGCCAAGAAAAATTAGTTTTGGGCTTGATAGCATGTCAAACCCTAACCAAACCCCCTTTAAACCCCAAATTGAAGCCCACTTGGTTGGAGCCCCCCAAGGCCCACGAATTTGGCCACCTTGGCAAAGCTTCTTGAAGAAATTTTCTCCCCCACATGGCAGACCATCCACTGCCATTGGCTGCACCCAATAGTGCCTTGATGTGAAGGAGAAATCCATTCCATCAACATCCATCTCTCACAGCTGCTGGAGGCAGTCCTTGCCCCTCACTATTCTCCACTTTATGTCACATAGCCAACTCCAATCATGGATCATTCAAGCCCATAACTTCCCCCTCCAGGAGTCTAAAGTCGTGCAAGGCACATTCCACTCCCTTTTATCACTTCTTCACCCCGTTCTTAGAGAGAAAACCCAAAAGAGCTCTCTTGGGTAGATTTCAGGGTCTTTTTGCATGCCAATGTTCGACCTTTTGTAAGTATTTTCGCATGATGGATCCTTCATAAAAGTTGTTCACCTTTGAGTGTAGTTTTCGTGGATATGTTATTTGTCTCATTCCATGCTCATTTGATCAGTCACAATTATTTTTAACCATGGAAAGGTCATTCTAGGCGTGAAACTGGAGAGTATGTTATGTTTCGGAATTGTTGACCAAGCTAATGGACATATCTTGGTCCGAAAATGTTATGGAGTGTTTTCAGCATGTGTTTATAAATGTGCATTGAGGTTTTGTTGCATAAATAAACCTTTTGATGATAGATTTCCTTATATTTAGAAACTTGAAAACTGGAAGTGGAAACACAGTTTTTGTTTTGGGAAAGTTTGAATATTTCATGGTCTGATCTTATTCCAAAGGCTTTGATATTTTTATATGATGATCCTAAGCCTCTTATATACATGTTAGGATATTATTTTGAAGATATTTAGTATTATTTTTAAAAATATGATTTTCCTATGCAAGAGGATTTTAGACCTAAGATTTGATGTTTTTGGGTTAAATCCATGTTTTATTGTGTTTTAGCCATGTGATTTTAAGTTTGATGGTTGGATCTTCTTTAGGACACATTTTTAAACCATGAGATGTTTTAGTTTGAAGATCAAAACTCTTTAAGCCATGGATCAAGAGATTGATCAAAGTTAGTTGAGAGAAAAGTTTTTGTTTTTGGACTAAATGTAAAACCAAAAACTCCAAGTGTTGTTTTGTGATATTGGTGACTTTTGTTTGATGATTTAAATCATGTTTAATCTTAGAATGATGTTATGAATATGTTAGAAGTAAGATTTGATTTTTTGAAATTCTTGGAGATGTTTTTACTAAGGTCAAAACTTGTGATGTAAGGGGTTTACTTTTTTGTTAAAAAGTTTGGGTCTTTTTACAAAAACGTTGGTGTTGATGATTAACCTTTTCTTAATGGATATTTTAAGTGTATTTTTAAACTTAGGATAGGAAGATCCTTGTTACAAAATTTTGGTTTAATCATGGGTTTTGAAGATGGAAGAAATTGCAACCAAAATCAAGAGAAATGGCCTATGAATATTTCGGCCATTGTGAGTTTTCCATAGTTGTGAATGGTTTTAAATTTTTCTAAGTTGATATTTGAGTCTAGGACAAAATTTACATATTTTGGTAATTTTTGGAGTTAAGATGTGAAATCCTTAAGTTAGGGGTAAAATGGTCATTTTTCCACATGTAGAGGGTAAAATGATAATTTTACTCTAATTTGTCCCTTTTTACTTTTGTAATTGTTAGTAATTAAATTTCTTACTTTTAGAATACTCTCTTACAATTCCTCGTGTTTCGCACTTTATTCTCATAGAACGCGACGAACGAGGTAAGTTAGCTCCTAATTTACTATCAGTTTACTGTATATGTGTGATAGGTAAGGGAACTATAGGTTATGTTCCTATGTTGTTATATATGCCATGTCATCACATGTTTATCTATTCCACTAATTATTCTGTCACGAAATACTTATCTGTTACATAATATATTTTGTCTCATGTTACTATCTGTTGCAAGTATGTCACATTACATATGCTATATGTTACATGTATTTCATTTCACGTCACATGTTATGTCATGTGACGGAATGTTCTATGTTATATGTTATGCCATGTTATGAAATATTGTCTGTTACATGTATCCCATGTTATAAAATTTTTTCTTTTACATTTATGTCTCAAAGTATAACATGTATGTCGTCTTACGTTCATGTCACGTCATGTTACAAAATGTCATGTATGCTAGTTAAGTTATTCATGTCAATCACGACCCTAAGTGATAGGATAGGGTAATATCCTAGTGGAACTCCTTTGTTGACGCTGGAGTGTTTAAATAGGTGTGAAATTCCCTGGGTTGACGAAGTACAATCAACAGGTTGCAAATGGGGCCTAACTAGCTAGTCACCGGAGCGCGCCAGGCACTAACGCCGATGGAGCCACACTTTATGTTACGTGTGTCCACAGCAAATGTGGCACAAACAATTCATGGGGCCACAATAATTGTGAAGCATACACTACGTGAGACACAACAATTGTGACACGTAGAATACATGGGGCCACAGCAACTATGGAGTAAGTATTAACGCACTCACAGCTGGTATAGACACATGTGTTGTGATGCAGTAATCGGCAGGGACACACGGCTCAAGGGGACCCGTGTAGCTCCCATATGGTCACTTTTATTAATTAAGTCTATGGAATAAGATTCTAAGTTCATGTATTTCACGTTCAAGTCATGTTTCACGTTATGTTATGTTCAAGTTTACGGTCATGTCAAGTTTCAAGTTTACTCAATCATGGTAACCCCATGAGATAAGAATACGCAATCATGGTAACCCCATGAGATAAGATTACGCAATTATGGTAACCCCATGAGACAAGACTACAAGTTCATGTTTATGTCATGTTATGTTCACGTTCATGTTATGTTCAAGTTCACGTTCATGTTATGTCATGTTCACGTTCACGTTATGTTTCAAGTTCACATATATGTTATGTTATGCTCAGGTTCATATTATATTCAAGTTCATGTTTAAATTATGTATGTTCATGTTCATGCTATGTTTCAAGTCCATGTTAAGTTTTAAGTTCACGTACATGTCATGTCACATCAAGTTAAGTTTCAGTTCAGTTCAAGTTATGTCATTTATGCCATGCTATATGTCAAGTTACGTTATGCTTACTTACGACTTTGATTATGCATTCATTCTTTTACTGTCATGCATGCATCATTAACCTGTGTGGAAGTTTCCTGTTAACTTGCTGAGATTTGTAATCAAATCTCACCGTGATAGTTTCAACTACCATTCCCCCCAAATGGTAGGCGATGTGTCAGGATCAGAGCAGGGAGCAAACACTGGCAGATTGGAGGAGGTTGACTAGACGCCGTAGACACAACACGGAGCTTGCAGCCTCCATAGTTGTAACACCCGGGCCAAGCAAGGAATTCACGTCCGAAGTTTTTATGACAAAGCCCACTGGAAATTTGCAATTATTGTTGGAATAGACTACGAGCTCAAATTGTTTATATTATTTTTGATGGATATCGAATAATTTATGGGATTTTGCCGAGTAGGTTTAAATCTTTAAATACGTCAGATTAGGTGAAGTTTTTATTGGACTGAAAATTAGTGGGACAAGTTATATATATATATATATATATATATATATATTTAGAGGTTAATCGAGATCCAAATTTTTTTTAAGGAATAACGCCCCATCCAAAACGCAAGACGTGAAAATCCCTTTAGTCTCCATGCCATGCACGCCACGCCCCTGTTATTTTCACTTCATGCATGTCTCTCCTTCCTGCTTTCTCTAGGGTTTTATTTTTCTGTTTCCTATATATATATTCCAAAGTTAACTTCATAGTTCACGCTCTTTCCTCATGATTTTATCGTTCATCTTCAACCCTAGATTAAGTAGCCATCCTGTTGCTGCTGTCTTCCCCGTCTGCCACCATGCATTGCTTTTCGGCCACTCCAAATGCAGAAATGATCACATAACCACCCAGTTGCGGCTCACCTAGCTGCCGCACAAAATCAACCTCCACAAGCCACGACGCATGCCATCCCAGCATCACCGCAGCCCGTCCTCACTCACTCAGAAAAAAAAAAACACCATCCCCACGTGAAAACTGACGCCACCACCATAGCATGGCCGTGAACCCAAGTCGGAAAACACCACCATGGAAGCCGCTGCTCTGACAGTGCACCACCCACAGAGACGCTGCTTAACCATCATCGAGAGCCAAGAACAAACCGAAACTACACCGTAGCCTCCCACGTAGTTGCATCCTCACGGCTTCCCTGCAACCCACAGCCTCTGTTACATCCAACAGCCTCGCCGCCCCGAAGCCAAGCCAACCTCGTCACTGCTTCTCCCTCAAATCACCACCATGCTCAGCCCACACGAAATCTTAAGTACCTCTATTTCGGTGTTCAAAAACAGAGTATCTTTGTCTCAAATACCCACTGCCCTTAAGCAACTACCCACGCAGCCGCATAAGAGGCCGTTGACAGCAGAAGTCGCCGAAGGTCAAGCCTCCACCGTTGGACGCTGCCTCGGGTGACCCCAGTTCGCCGCACGTGGCCTCAAGTTCCCCCGTAAGCTCACGCCATTTCTGGTGGGTTCCTTTGTTTTCTCTCGGTCTCTCCCTCATTCCCTCACCGTGTGTCTCTCTCTCTCACTCACCTCTCCCTTTCTTTCTCTCGTGCTCAGCCCAGCTCGACGACACCTCTGTTGCACTCTAGTCGCACCACCGTAGCTCCTCCAACTAGCCGTAGCGCCTTGCCCCTCCACGCATACTCTCGATTTAGTCGTAAGTCATTGCCGCTGCACTTCGTTTCTTTTGTTTTTCATGTTGCTGACTATATATATATATATATATATATATATATATATATATATATAGGTAAGTCTGTAACTTAATAGAATAGGAGTAATAACTGTTATGCCCTCTGATCATGTTTTCAAATGATGAAGAATTTCGTAAGCTATTGCATAGTTGATCTAATAAATAAATAAATTTAGATTGTTACCTTTGAGATTACAAGTTTCATTATTGTGTTTTAAACCTTTAATAAGTATTTGTAAATTTTAAAATTTTCCATGTTTACATAAATGATTTTGATAAGTTGGTTTTTTTTAAGAGACTGATATTTTTAACAGAATATTTATCTTGTAAATGTTGATGAATTTCTGAAGTGATCGGTAAGTGCAAAATCTTATTTTGAATCCTTTTAAAAGAATATTTTTGATTTAAACAAAAGTATGATTATCTATTTATAATGACTTCGATATAGTTATGTTATTTTAGTTTTATAAATTATAGTAAGATTTCAATCGTAAATAAGTTAGAATTTAATGTTTTAGTCGGAGTTATTATGTTGGATATTGATGAGTTTAGAAAGCGATGTTGGTATTTTAGGAATAATGAGAATTTTGAGTTTGAGGAATTAAAAATAGATTATTTTAGAAGTTTTAGGCTTGAATATCGAAATACGAGATTGATTGGAAATTTATGGAAGTTTACGTGATTATCTTATAGGTGAAGATTATTTTTTGTTCGACATTTTTGAGGAATTCTGAAAAAGCTAAGAAGTCTAGGTAAGCGGGGTTCCTATGCTAGACTTTGCATTAAAATAAATGAGATGAGATTGATTTTTGGAAAATATACATATTTGGTTATGAAAATAACTTTGAACTACCTCAGTTATTTGTTCTGCATTACTCATGAGATTCTGATTAAGAAGAAAGTATTTTCTGTCATGACTGGTGTAGACATGAGCCTATTTTTTATATTTTATTTCTGAACTATGCAAAATAGAGCGAATATGAAATTTTGTGCATAAATGATGTTTTTGTGATATGATTCTGTTTTGTTCTAATTCTGTTCAGTACTCTGTTTTGATAAGATGTGGCATCTAAGAAACCTTTGGCATGACAATCTGATTCTATTTCTGCTCTGTTTAGTTAGAGACCCTACCTCGGGGGTTTTCCATGGCTTCTGTTTTGATATGATATGGCCCTACCACGAGAAAGAATAGTGGTATTCTGTTTCAGTTCTGATATGCATCTGCTTGGTTATCCGCAAATGCACAATCCTACCACGGGGTTTAAACATGGCCTCTATTCTGATATGATGCTCTGATATGATGATGATGATGAATCATATATGTTATGCCAAAGTACTTTGGAAGATTCACATTCTGTTTCTGCTAAGTTAGCTACCGGGGTTTGCACAACCCTACCACGGGGGTTAAACATGGTATTTGTTCTGATATGATAAGATAAGATGTGATGTTTAGTTTATGCTATGCCAAAGTGATTTTGATCATGAATATTTTTGAACTTTCGCTCTAATATTTTTTATAACAGGTTCTGACGCTGCATTTTGAAAACAATATTCTGCATTCTGGATTCTGAAGGAAAATATTTTATTCTGCATTTTGAACTCTGTAAATGTTCATATTTACACACTAGTATATGTCCTCTGCTTACTGAGTTGTTAATAACTCACCCCTTATCTCCAAATATTTTTCAGATAATTTTGATGGTTTAGCTGGAGAACAAGAGTATAAAATTTTAGCAATGTGTGATGATCATAGTAAAATAAGTGCTTGAGGGTACAAACACTTATTTGAGATTCGTAGTAGTAAATTGAGTTATTTTCGGTTATTTTGATTTGATGAATTAAGGATATTTTCGAGTTTTTGGAGAGTTTTTAATTTATGTTATTGAGAATTTTTTTATTGTCCTTATGAAGGAACAGAGACTTTTGGGTTGAGTAAATGAATTGATATTTTTTTGAAAGTTTCTGGATTTCATAGTTGTGTTATTGAAGTTGATATTAAGTATTAAAAGCTAACTCTCCGGACCTCCGGGATCGGGGCTTTACAATAGTTAGGTCTTTGGATAGTATTCCGGTATCGTTAGTCTAGTTATGCGAGTTACTCAACGAACTAGCCCAATAGTGTATTTTGATAGTGTAATTATGGAGCCAGGTCTCCGTTATTTTGAGATTACAGTCTTCTGAGACCCGTGCTGTAATCGTGGATGTTTTAAGTATGCATGGTTTATGTTTAAACTATTTGAGATATTATAAGTTTGGTGCAGAGTATTGCTTAAAAAAAAATTATGCGCTTCGAAATAGTTAAGTTTGGTGCGTAGTATTTGTCATGAACGGGGGCAGGTAACCTTGTGTTGCATGTCCCGACGCTTCGAATGTCTGTTCGATCCCAAGCGGAATCTGGGGGTGTCACAACTTTCTCGTTGGTCTGTATTTTTTTTTAAGTTGTTTTATTTCTATCATCTTTGTCTTTTCTTAGTGTTTTCTACTTATAAATCGGACTTGTTTTCCTTTTTTATTTTATAAAATTGGTGTATGTCTGAATATTTTTTTCTCTATAGCTCTACTCTCTTGAAAGCCCTCTGTTTGACCTCTTGAAGAAATATCAATATTTTTTTTTCATATATTTGAAGAAATCCTCTTCAGATCTCAACGTTCTTGGGTTTTTTTATCCGATTCTGTTATTCGCATCTGGAAATGTTTATATTTCTTATTTTTGTTAGTATATATATATTTCTTTCATTTTTTTGGTTCGATATGCATTTTCTAAAACTTGGAAAGAATGAGAAAATGCAAATCCAAGCCTTTCTAACGGATCTGAAGCCTCATCTTTCAGATCTGTTTTTTTTCAGCTAATGCGTGTTGATTATCTCTGCGTGCTTATTTCTTTTTTTTTTCTTTTTTTTTTGTTAGTACATACAAATCTGAGATTATATTTATCAGAAATAGCAATATGTGTTTTTTTTCCTTTTTAATTTTCAGTGATCCAGTTCTTTGGCTCGATATATTGAGAAATCCGCTCATGGGTTTGATGAATTTTGTTGTTTATGCATTTTTTGGTGGGAAATTCGTGATGGATTTGTGCATATGAGTCACGTGGCTCTTTAAGTTGCTTTATTTTGTTTATATATTAGTGTACTTTGTTTTAAGGTTTTGGAACTATACTTCTGTTATTCTGGGGTTTGGTATAGACATGGTCAAGGGTTTGTTTGGACTGCTTTGATGTAGAATGCATTTTATACATACATGGTGATTGTTTTTATGTGCTTTGAGCCAAAAGTTTTGGGCTTCAACTTATTGTTTGGACTGCAATCTGCCCCACTCCCTTCCTCGGCCTTACCTCACCCTCTCTGTCTTCGATTCCCTACGGTAAGTTGTTTTTGTGTTTTTAAAATTATTTTGAAATCTCAAATTTGGTAGATGATATAATGCATTTGTTTTATTTGGGTTTTTGAATCCGAAATTTAGGATTTTTATGATTGTGTTTGTGATTGTGGTATTAGGGTTTTGTGATTGGGTTTGAAATGAAATTGATATATGTAGACCATCTCTTCAAATATGTGATATATGCATACCATCTCTTCAAATATGTGATATATGCATACCATCTCTTCAAATACAGATTCATAGTACAAAAAACAAAATAAGGATGAAACAAAAAAAAAACAAACAAAAAAAAAACAATAAATCTGGAGATAGAACAAAAACAAAAAACAAGGGAAAAAGATATAAACATCTATTGAGTTTATATCAATAGGAAAAAGAAAACAGAAAAAGACACATCAAACAAAAAAAAGGAAAAAGAAAGAAGAATAGAATCAAAGTAAAATAACTTTAACTTTAAGATTGTGTTTGTGTTATTAGGGTTTCATGATTAGGTTTATAACCTTAAGAAAATGGGATAATTTCATCTGGTTTGCCTCACATTTTCTGCTTTGTACCTGATCTGAATGTTACCTTCAACTGTCTTGCCTTTTATCTCAGATTCTTATAGATTTGTCAAATATAATATTATTTTGTTGCAATCAATCTAATTTTTGGAACATTAGAAAATACTAAATAACGAATAGAAAACACTACACTAAATAACCATGCACTCACAATGATCAAACACCAGAAAGTTCCAGCTTTGGAAATCTCCAGCCAAGAACACCTTAGACAGCTGGGAAAGCAGCTAAAAAGAAATTAATAGTAAACATTAAAAACCAGTAAAAAAAAATGAAAGAGAAGAGAAAAGATGAGAAGTCAATAACACAAAAAAGATTTCCAGAAAACCACCAATAATGGGGGAAAATATCCAGAAGGAAACAAAGATGAACATCGAACACTGCCAAAGATGAACACTTATAACAAATGCCAAAAACACATTGCCAACTCCTCAAACAAAAGGCCAAAAGGTATCAGATGGTTTGGTTTCACCTATGAAAATATTAGGCTGTATAGATGTAAGGTAGCTTGGTTTCGCCTCTCAAAACACATTGTCTTTTAAAGTGCAATGTTCCCTCTCCTCCCAGGCTACCTATCACATATAAAAAACTGCAAAACTAGCCAAGCCAAACAGGAGAAAATAAAAACTCCCAAACCAGATATGGAAAAAAAACTCCTCAAACCATGCCTGCATATGTTTTTTTGTGTTCAGTATTGGAGTCAGGTATTTTTGTACAGTTTTTTTTATCCACTTAGATGTAATCTTCTTAAAAATCTCTTTGACATGTATTTTATTTTACTTTGTAGGAAACTGCAATAACAGGAGCATGAACGGGCAGAATAGATGCATGGATTCGATTATATTTTTTTCAGTAATGATGAAACTTTTTTATACACTGAATAAGAATATTTTTTTAATGGTTTTGTGTTTTTTATATGTTTTTTAGATTTTGATTGATTTTTTTTACAAGTTTTTTTAATGTTTTATGTGTTTTCTTATTTTTTTTTTGCCATTTTTTTTCTTCTCCTGTTGCATGCACCCTTTTTTTTTATTTTTTTTTTCAAAATTTAAAGATATAAAAGACACAATTGCCTATACGTATGCACCCAATTTGCAGAAGAGAAAAGGCATACAGAGAGTAGTGTAAAGAGAAAAATCATAAGAATGGTGTACTGACTCAAAAGTATACCAGCTGCTGTCAGTGCATCAGAAACACCAATAACATCACAATCTGACAGCCTACAGAAGAGAAAAATCAAACAAGACAGCATACAGAGTCAGCGACTAGAAATCCCAACAATATCACAATCTGACAACCTCGAGAAGAGAAAAAGCATTCAGAGACAGCAAAATAGTGTACTGACATAACTGGCAAAACATAAAAGATAAAAATAATAAACTCAAAACATCCTAACACTCAACGAATAAATATGTGAAAAAGTAAAAACTGACTGAAGGACAAAAAAATCACTGTTCTCAAAGCTGCTGCAGCAAGTTAACGTTAATTTAACAGAAACTTAACAAAAAACAAGAATTTCCGTTTGAGTCATTTCATATCCACTTATATAATAGAGAAAGAATATATTTATATATATCTATGCACACAGTTGAGTATACAAAACCACTCACAGCAAACCTCATACATTGACGGCCGCACCACCCCAACAACTTCGGGATCCTCTCCAGTTTCCCATGCCTGAAACCGCTCACCCTCCACGTTCCCTCCCCTACGTCCAGGAAGCACCACAAGCAGTCAACAACTAGCAGCCTCCTCCTGCAGCCACGTTGGAGTAATACCTAACAAGCATTATGAACCAGCTGCATCCCACGTTCACATGCCAAGGCCACGTCCCACGTCTGCCAACCCCACACCCACCCGACGGTTGCTCCTCCCCATCACTTTATCTCACATGTTTTTATTTTTCTTCTCACCTAACGCGTACACCTCTCTAATTTCTGTGAGTTTTGCCGCCCAAGCCATAGCCTAGCCCAACGCCTCTCTCTTCCACCTCTGTCTCCAACCTCGCTCATGCACCTCTTGCCAACCAAGTCCGCCTTCCAACTCCTCCTTGCACACCACGCAGTGTTGCTTGACGAATACACCGATGAAGGAAGTAAACCCGTGACCTTCCAACCAATAGTCGTGTAAGACATGACAACCATGCCCAGCCACTACTCCTGCACAACGGAAGCTGCCCTAGCACTGCCCAGCACCAAAACGCCAGCCTCCACCCATGGCCAACTAGTCTCCACGTTGCCACCAAGTCCTCTGTTCGACAATGTCAAAAACAGAGTGAGCTTTGTACTGCCTTAAGCCCCGAACGGAAACCACTCCACACATGCCCAGCAAGCCATATCACCTTCTCTTTTACTCTCCTCAACCACCAGCCACTTAAACCTCTACTCTACACCACTGTCGCCTAGCCACCGGAAATTTCTAACAAGAGTACTCTGTTTTCACCACACCGAAACCGAGGATTTATTTTCCCCACCTTGAGACAGAAACCAGCCACCGCACGTCGCCAACCCCCTCCATGTCATCACCACCTGCACAGAAAATGTCGCCGGGAACTTCACGCCACCTCAAGTCCATCGTCTTTCTCTCGGTAATCCCTCTCTTTCCCTCTCAACATGCTCTCTCTCTCTCTCTCATCACTTTTTCTCTCCCTCCCACAGTGCACTGTCATAGCCTTAGCCATCTCGCCGCCGCTTCGTAGTTGCTCTCACGGTGAGTCTCTGTCGCACGACCCTGGGTCTCTCTAGTGAACATTTATCCTTACAAACTAAAATGTGGCTTTTGCATTTTACGTAAAGCTCCTTACGCAGATAGTAGAGAAGACTTGTTTTATGATATTACAACGTTGCCATCTAAGTTACAAGTGAGGTATTTGAACTTATATTTCAGTTGGGTTTGATTTTACGATGGGCATAAGCTTGACTGTAGAAAACTATTGTGTTATTTTAAGGGGCTTCATCTCACTTTAAATTAGCCTACAAAGTGGTTAACAGAAAATATTTAAGGATTTAAATTATATTAGTTGGTATTAAATTTAGATAGTTAGATTTCAATAGTAAATAATTTAGAGTTTATTGTCTTAGTCGGAGAAATTAAGGAAAAAAATAGGCTATTTTAGTATTTAAGTTTAAATATCGAAATACGTGTTCAAAAAATTTACGAAAGTTACGTAACTATTTTTATAGGTGATGATTAATATTCGTTCGGTATTGTTGTGGAAAAATTATGAAAAGCTAAAAAGTCCAGACAAGCGGGGTTCTTATGCTAGACTTTGCATAAAAAAAATAAACTGAGCTTGATTTATGAAAATGTGCATGATATGTTTTGAAAAGAAAAGTGAAAAGCAACCTCAGTTATGTATTATTGAGAAGTCTCACATGGTTTAGGAACAAACTCATCCGGGGCTTTATAAGGAGTTATCTCACTCCTCCTATCAGGCCTTTTATGGGGAGAAATGAGTTTTACTACATGGTGTAAGAGACAGGTTAACCTATGACTGATGATGAGCTCCTGCGACCTATCCACGATGATGGTACCGGAAATACCGACCCACACGTGAGGGGGCATATTGAGAAGTCCCATATGGTTTAGGAACAAACTTATCCTGAACTTTATAAAGAATTACCTCACTCCTCCTATTAGGCCTTTTATGGGGAGAAATTGGTGTTTCTACATGTCATGTGAGGCGGCGTATTGAGAAGTCCCACATGGTTTAGGAACAAACTCATCCTGGGATTTATAAGGAATTACCTCACTCATCCTAGTAGGCATTTTATGGGGAGAAATGAGTGTTTCTACATCTACATTACGCATGAAATCTATATAGAAGAGCAAATGTTTCTGACATAATTAGTGTAGACATGATGAATATTTTGGCATGCTATTTTCTAAAATGTGCAAAAGAACGAATATGAAATCTGAAAATTTTGTACATGTTATATGAAAATGTTTCGAATCCATTTATGACTATGCGAAAATGATATGAATATGTTCAACACTCTGTTTGATATGATATGCATCTAAAAAACTTTTGACATGGCTCTCTGATTTTGTTTTGATTCTAATTCTAGTTCTGATATGGTTGGTACCAACATCTCTGGTATGAGTGCACCCACTTTGGAAACAAAGTGCTTTTCTATGTGTTCTTTCCTATGTGCACACTCAGGGTTCCAAGAATGAATAAGGAAAAGTCTCACATTCTAATACTGCCTGGTTTGGCCACTGGGGATACCACAACCCTTCCACGTGGTTAAATATGGTATATGATATGATATGATGATATGATATGATACGATATGATATGATATGATAAGATGAAGATATTCAGTCATGTTATGCCAAAGGGACTTTGAATATGAACAGTTTGAAATGTCGTTTTGATGTTTTGATAACATGTTTTTGGGATATGCGTTCTGAAAATAAAATGTTTTGTTTCCGCATACTGAACTATCTGAAAAGGCTTATATTTAGATACTATCATATGTTCTTTACTTACTGAGTTGTTGATAATTCACCCATTATCTCCACAATATTTTTACATGTTTGAATGTTTCAATTGAGGATCAAGAATAGAAAGCATGTATAAGGCTATGCGAGCATAGTGGATTAAGTACAAAGACAGTACTTTGGGACTTTGGGTACCTTGATTTTGTTAGAGATTTATGCAGTAGTTTTATTTGGTTATGTTGATGGAAATTTTGAAGGTGATGGTTATTTTGAGACTTCATGGTGTCTTAGAGTAATTATATTAAAGTTATTGGTCGTAATAATAATTTTTATTGTTTAAAGAGAATTTGGAATGTATATATTGTGTTGTTGGGAGATGATGTTAGGTAATATGAGATAACTCTCTGGTCTTCCGGGACCGGGGTGGAAGACCAAGGACTTACACAAGACATAGAACACGGTGATGATGGGAGTTTCAAGTTCTGCCACACAAAATTTTGGTTAAAAGAGTAGAGCAATCACTACAACAAATGATGTTTTTAGCGGCGCTAGAAAATTGCCGCAACAAGCTTCTGTTCCACCAAAAATACCCTTCAGCCACGATTATACCATCGCATACAAAACGCCGCGATTTTACGCTGACATTTGCTCTGTTTTTCGCCAAAACTAGAACCGCCGTTGATGTGAAATATTTTAGAAGATTTACACGACATAAAAGCCATTAACCCGATCGCTGTTATTACCATCTGACGGAATGGTTTGGTTGCCACAAAACCGTTCCACTGTACTCTGCGATCTGAAGTTCATCGAGATGATAAACTCCTTTGTGGCGATTTAAAAAATCGCCAGGAAGTTACCTACGGTGTACTCGACCACCGAAGGAAAGTTGGGAACCCGTGGGCCACAGGTAATATGATTCATGACGTCTGTGCAAAACGCTGATTCTCAAAATCTACGAGGTAAATTTTTTTAGGGTTTATTCGGTGTATTAGGGATTTAATTTAGGTTTCTAAATTATTCCATAATCTAACGATTGTTAAAGTAATTCCCTTAAGTTGGCTCTAAAATTTCACAAAATTTCATAAATCTTATCAAATTTCTTATATTTTATAAAAGTTCTATATTCATGATATGTGGTGTTTTAGCAAACCATGCTCACAAAATCATGTTTGAGCATGATTTGCGCATGCATATTGGTGTTTGAGCTTGATTTGCACTGGATGGATTACAAATCAATTACTTACAAGTAATGGTTTTCATAAACATTTAAGGTACGTTTCTGTCATGTTATTCTTACTTTTTTAGCTCCATTGGTTCTGCAGATTATATGGTAATTCCTACACATGATGATCATGACACACACACACACACATATAGGCCTTATATAATTTACATCCTGATCAATCTTGCCGCTTATGTTCTGGCCATAACCAAGCATACAAACTATGGTTTAAACCAATGCCTGCATTTGGTTTTAAAACATGCCAAAAATCAATATTAATCCGTCCTGTAGGTACAACATTCAACCAAATTGCATGCATGTAAAACCAGTAGAGAGGATGCTATATATAAATGAAACTGGAGGGCAATTTCTACCTAATGAGATCATCATCTCATCAGCTACAAATTACTCTTTCAAACATTTATATTTGATAACTTATAAGTTTCTTTGGCCACAATGCATCCATATGTAACGCCCTGACCCCGAGGGTCCGGAGAGTTAACTCATATAACCTGATAATCAACTATAACAAAGCTAAAGTACTTCCAAATTCAATAATATATATTTCCAAAACTTCAAATCAAACGTAAATACTTCAAATTAATAAAACATATAAACTCATTTATCCAATTTTCAATCCAACAACCCAAATAAAATATCAACTCTTCTTCATGTCTCAAATAACAAACTAGAAATAAGCTAACATTAACATAAGTCTCCATAAACCGCCTAAATCCATTGAAGCCAACTTAAGAAAATATAAATAACTTTCAACATTAGCACTAATACCACGAGATACCCAACAACAATTCACTGCCAATCTTCTCCATAAACTCTAATACTGATCCTCAGCTGAACCATCAATGTCATCTGAAATATTATGAAGATTAACGGGGTGAGTTATCAACTACTCAGCAAGTAGAGAACATATACTAGCATGTAAACATGAGCATTTATAACATTTGATAAGCAGGACAAAACAATTTCTTTCAGAATACAGAAAATAACATATTTTCTTTCGTAACGCATAAACAAAACTTGGTACAAAAACATTAGAGCGAAATTTCCAGAGAAATAAACTTATTCACAAAAAAAATTCCATTGGCATTTCCAAACTGAAACATTATAATCATATCATCTCTTAGCATCACATCGGGACTAAATACCATGTTTAACCCCCGTGGTAGGGTTATAAACCACCATTATACCCGTGACTGGGCCATATACCATGTTTCACCCCCGTGGTATGGTTATAAACCATCATTATACCCGTGGCTGAGCTGTATACCATGTTTCACCCCCGTGGTAGGGTTATAAACCACCATTATACCCATGGCTGGGCCTTAACAGAAAACAGAACATATATTATCGGAATTAGATCACAATCATATACAGAATCAGAACTTCATGCCAAGGTTTTCAGATATCAAATCATATCCAAACAAAATACTTATCAGCTTTAGATCACTTCACATGTTCGAGATAAATAGAATCAAAATATTTTCATTTGTTCATAATAAAACCTTTAGATTTTCATATTCGCTCTTATGCATAGTTCCGAAACAAAGTGCACAAAACTAGCTCATGTCTACACCAGTCATGACAGAAAACACTTTCTCTTATATTGAATTTATGCATATGCAGAATAAACATCTGAGGTTGTTTTCAGATCATTTCTTTTAAAAAACAAACATGCTTATTTTCAAAGTCAATCTCATTTTATTTCTTTTATGCAAAACTAGTATATAAACTCCGCTTACCTGACTTCTTCGTATTATCAACACCTTGAGTCAGAACTCTAGTAGTAACACCACCTAAACAAAACATATATCCAACATTGAATAACCAAACTAGTAAGTTACTATTTATTGAGTAATAAATCAAAACGGTTCCTTCACAACTCAATAACTATCATAACAATTAAACCCGAACAACTCTCTCTTCAAACCATTCGCATTTAAAATCCAAAACAGCCACCTTTTATTAACACTGAACCAACCATAATCACTTCCAAAACCAACAACAACAACTCCAATGATTAAAACATAATCCAAACCTAACTTCACCTCCATCCTTCAACTAAAATTTTTCAGTGCAAGCATCAATATTTTAGTCATTCAATAATTCAAGACTTGCATAAAAATATCCAAAACAACTATCTCAAAACACCCATCAATTTACACCAAATAGTATCAATTAATAGTCCAAAACAGTCTCACAAATCCTTCCAAAATCAGACTCCTCAACATCCAGAGTTCCATCACATTCCACCACAATCCAACATATAAAACATCAACACAATCCAAATTTAATACTATAACAGATTGTTAAAAGTCATTGCAGCAGTGCAACAATCTTACCCATGCTATCAACAAATCAGCAACATCGCTACATTTTACAAACAACCACAATATCCAACCCCTACCCAAAGCTTCGGAAGAGACTTACCAAGAAGAGTCACCAAAGTTCGAACCTCCTCGAATTCAAGCAACCTCCGAAGTATACACCCAATATTGTCACAGAAATCTCTAATGAAAATGCTAGTAGTCTACGCAAAGAAGGATTTATGTCTGAGTGCAAGCACGACAAGCCAAGACAGCATGTGTGTGTGCGATTGACAAACCGAAGGAAAAGAAAATAAACGAGGATCTATGGAATATGTACAACAAGGTATAGGATAAAGAGAAAATTTTCAGTGAGTGGGCGGGGGTTACTGAAATTAATTTCAAGAACCCAGAGGAAGGATCCAACCACGACACCCAGACTTTCGGTACCCACAAAATGTTGCAAAGTGCCAAAGCCCAAAGAAAATAACTCATGAACTGCTGGTGAAGACAGGAAAAGAAAATAGAAAACGAAAGGGGACGATGGCTCACCTTCGAAGAACCAGAAAGTTGAGACCCACGGAACTTGAAAACGCCAGCCAAGGTGAAATCAAAAGTCTGTGCAAGAGAGAGTCTGAGTAGTTCGAAATTGTGGTGAAGGAAACACTTCAAGTGCAGAACCGAAATTAAAACCGTGGAGACGTGGGAAGCAGTTACGCGGGAAAGGAAATATTCACGGAACTGCATAACAGAGGAACCACTGGAGAAGAAAAACAGTGCAGAAGCAAAAAGGGGAAATTAATCCCTCCCAAAACGACGTCGTCCGTCTCTCATCAAGTGCTCGTGGGCTGGGCTTCAAGCATCCGGGCTAACTTCAGGAATACTGGGCTTAGAGCCCGAGTATTACACCATACTTGCTATTTCAACATGCCAGCAGTTCTACTATCTCTACATGTACATCATGTATATACTCCACATGAATTTTTACTTCTAGAAGTTGTTTGGGATATTGGCTAGCACATGCTAGAAAAGCTTTACCCTTAGAAGGTGGATTGACATGTTACAAAACACATCAATCTCATAAAATCAATTAATATCTTGCATTCAATTCCATACAACCACCAACCTATAATGACTCATTGGTCATCCCTATACCATGCATCATGAACTAAAACATCCTAAACAAAATTCCATAAACAAAATTCCTTGAAGGGGCTACATGTCATTTAGTTAGAAGCTGGAAATTAATGGCCTTTTCGAAATTATAACTAATGATGAGATAATTTGAAACTCATGAGTTTATATTGACCTGCTAAGTTGCCAAGGCCATTACCAACCTCTTGTGTACCACCTGAACTGGAATCATAACTTGTATATACAAGAACCCTGTGTATAATAGCAGTAATGTAAGACTAATTCTGGTTTTATAAAATTGGCTAATGTTATATATCAAACTCCATTTTACTAGAGCACTATAAAAATAGTTCTGATTTAATTACACTTGTCTATCTTATACAGCATTAAAGCAGACCTACAAATGACACCTACTTAAATAATTAAGAGGATATTTCCATGCAATAGGCTATAAATTCAAAGCTGGCCAATTTATCTACCACCTATGACCTATGAATTAAATAGCATGAAAGCATATATGTGGGCCAATTTCTGTAATCCAGTTAGACTATACAACATGTTATTCTCAAGATATTCTGTGTAACAACCGAATGACTCATGCATGAGCTGTCAGAGCTGGATATAATAGTAGTATCCCTATTCTTACTACTTTTTCTTCATTCATCAATGAAATTGTAAGACCCAGCCCACTACAAGCCCAGGCCCGTGGAAGTGTTTCCAGAACACGTCGCATGGTTTCGTGCCCTTTTGCCATTTTCATGCATGCCTTTTTCATCCTCTTCCTCTAGGTTTTTCTCTTTACTATTTATATCTTAGATATATATATATATATATATATATGTGTGTGTGTGTGTGTGTGTGTTATCATCCTCAACCCTAGTTTATGTGCCGCTTGTCCTCCTCTTCATAGAAGGTCAAACGAGAACTTCACTTCATTGTGCTAGCAAGGGACCTTGCCGTCAACCACAACCTCCATCACCGAAACAGAACCTCACCTGCAGCCACCCAAACTGTTCGGTAATCCACTCTCCACTGTGAATCTTTGGCCAGACCTCACCACCGTGCTCAGCCACATGAAGCTGCTGCCCAGCACCGCCGTAGCCTTTGTTTGCAAGCCTTGAAATCCTCTATTTTTGTTGTCCAAAACAGAGCATCATTCAGCCACCTTAAACTGCTGCTATCACCCTCCACTGAAAGCTCATCCGCTTGGTGACCCCCACAGAAACTGCCGGCGAGGACTTCCCTTCACCCCAGTCCACCGCACGCTACCTCAAGTCCCCCGGTAAGCTCATGCCTTTTCTGTTTGGTTGTTCTTCTCTCTCGGTCTCTCCCTCATTCTCTCACCGTGCATCTCTCGTTCGCTCATCCTCTCTCTCTCTCTCTCTCTCTCTCTCTCTCTCACCAGTGCTCAGCAGCCCCTTTTTCTGTCGTAACCACCGCCCTCACCATCGTAGACAACCGCCCAACTCACCGCCCGTCAAGCTCTCAATCTCTCGGTGAGCCTCTACCTCACAAACTGCTATTTTTCTTTTACGTAACATGAGTTTTTGTCTTCAACTAACAAAGCTTCTACTAAAGCTTGTGTAATGTATTTTTTTAATTAAATAAAATTACATTATTACCCTTTGAACTACAAGTTGCGTTGAGGTGTTTTAAACTTTTAATATGAGTTAGTAATCTCTAATATATTTATGTTTACAGAGATATTTTAAGTAATTTAAATTGGTATTAAGTAAGGTTTTCTTTCAAAAGTAAACGATAATGTTGTAATTTTATTATGATCTAGTTTATTAAATAATTGTTGTTATATAATTTAAAATATTTTGGTATAATTATTCTATTTAGTATTAAATTTGATAGTTTGATTCTTCAATAGTAAATAAGTTAGAATTTAATATTTTAGTCAAAGGTCAATTTGGATACTGAAGATTTTGGGAAGTGATGATATTTTAGGGATTGGAAATTTAGGTCTTTGAGGAATTAAAATAGGTTATTCTAGCATTTTAGGCTTAAATATTGAAGTACGTGATCGACTGAAAATTTACAAAAATTACGTGATTATTTTATAGATGACGATTAATTTTTGTTCGGCACTTTTGAGAAAATTTTTGAAAAGCTAAGAACTCCAGGTAAGCGGGGTTCCTATGCTAGATTTGCATAAAAAGAAATGAACTGAGGTTGGTTTGTAAAATTGTGCATGTTATTTTAAAAATAAAAGGTGAAAAACAACCTCAGTATATGTCTTGCATTCACTCATGAAATATGTATGAAAGATTAAAGAAATGTTTTTGACATGAAAAGTGTAGACATGAGCAATATTTGACATGTTTCTGGAATATGCAAAGGAGCGAATATGAAAATTAAGATTTTTATACATGTGATATGAAATATGTAACACCCCGTATTTTTAGTGTATTTTTAATGAAGGAATTATTTTTATTGATTCAAAATTTATTCTCTTGTTTAAAAAATTATTTTTGAAGTGCTTTCTTTAAATTAATTATTGTTATGTGTTTAAATTTCTTCTCGAATTAAATTAACTTGTTGTTGGGTTTAATTATTTATTTTCATTTTAATCACTGCGTTTGAATTATTTTATTTCACTTACTGTTTTAAAACCGTTTCCATTGGATCATTTTTGTGACCCAAGATGTGAGGATTGGACCTCATTTCTTTCCCTACATTTTCTTTTTCCTCTTTTCTTTTTCCTTCCTTTTTCTTTTCTTCCTTTCTTTTCTTTCTTTTCTTTTTTCTTCTTCTGGTTTCCTCCCGCCTGCGACGCCAGCCCCTCCCTTTCTCCGTCCAATTCTTCCTTCGCCCCCAGCGCCGCCGTGCACCGGCGGTGGTCGACACCACCCAGCTCCCCAGCTTCCCCAGCCGCCGACGATGCCACCTCTCCATTTCCAGCCCTAGCCGCGCTGCCGTTAGCCACCACGAACCCATTGAAGCCGCGGCATTCCTTGCGCCGCTGCGCCGCCGTCGTGCCACCTCCGGCCACCATCTCTTCACCACATCATCCTCGACCTCCTAGCAACCCAATGGACCCAACCCCACCTCCGATCTGTCACCGGTGAAGCCACACCATCAATATTTCCGTTTTGGGTATTTTAGACTTCGACCGCCCTCTGCGCCGCCACCCACGGCCAACCACCACCACCACTAGCTTCACCGACATCCCTAAGCCCTACCCTATCAATCTCGGGTCTTCGTTTACACCCGTTCAAAAGTGGATTTTTGAGACCCACGGCCACAGTGCATTTGACATTGTTTTGTTGTTGCGTTGCCGCTTCTAGCACCTCCATGATCTTTCAAAAATTATATTATAGCATTGTAAGTATTTTTCCCAAAGAACTTTTGAGATTTAAATGTATTTCTGCGCTAATTCATATTTACTGTGAATTTATTGGTTGTGCCGGACTGAGTCCGAGGAGTAAGGGGATCTGTTGGATTGGATGATAGAGTTGTTTGTGTGAGATTGGTTTATGCTATGAAATTTGTTGGCTGTTTCGGGTTTAAATATTGATATTTTGAGTTTGAAGTTAGTCATGGTGAATATTGGTGATTTTAGGAAGTGATGATATATTTTTGGATTATTGGTTTAGTGTTTTGGAAATGTTTAGAAGGGTTTGTTGGGGCCTTTTACCATCTAGAGTGTCGAGATATTTTTTTTTCCTGTTGTGGAGTTGGGAACGGAGAGAGAGTAGTGTGTAGTGTCGTCTTGGTTAAATTGTTGACGATTGCTTGGGAGTATGAGCTTCTAAAATAAGTGTGAGTTAGTGATAATCGGAGTTGACATTGGTTTTGATGCTTGTATTGGACGATACTGAGATTGGTATAGAATATTTTGGGTCAAAGTGTGGGCTGTCCAGATTGTTATTTGGTTGTTTGAGTTGGATGAAACTTGCTGAATTATGGTCTAGAAATTGGGTCTTAAGTTGTCTAAGACCAATTTTGTGTTGTTGGACTTTAATATTTAGTTTATATTATTTTCATGAATAGGTGACGAGCCGGATAGAGACCGTATTCAAGTCATAGATAATGCGCTGCAGGAGTTAGGTAAGCGGGGTTCCTATGCTAGGCCTTACACGAATTATTTGAGACTGAGGTTGATTTTCTGAAAACTTTGCATATTTTTGTGGTGAAATGAGAACTTGGGAAAAACAAAACCAACCTCTTTATTTGCATACTCATGAAATCTGTACGAAAAAGAGAAAAATATGTTTTGACATGCATTGTGTAGACATGAGCTAAATTCTGTCATGTGGTTTCTGAAATCTGGAAAAAGAGCGATATTGAGAATATGAAAAGTTGTGCATTTATTTAGAAAGATGTTCTGGCTTTTGTGTTCAGTGTGTGTAAACTGTCTGATTCTGTTTTGGTACTCTGTATTATTTTGATATAACATCTGAAAACCTTTGGCATGGTGTACTGGTTTTCATATCTGACTTTGTCTCTGCTTTGCTCTGCTCTGCTCTGTTATGCTTTGCTCTGTTTGGATTGGTACCAACTTCTCTATCTCTGAGTGCACCCACTTTGGAAACAAAGTGGTTTTATTGTGGTCTTTCTTATGTGTACACTCGAGGCTCCGAGAAGAATAAAGGAAAGGTTTCACCTCTGTCTCTGCCTGGTTTGGCCACCGGGGTTAGCACAACCCTACCACGGGGGTGAAACATGGTCTCTACTCTATTTGATGCTCTGTTTTGATCTGATGATGATATTCAATTTTTGTTATGCCAAAGCACTATGGGTTTTACTTGTCTTAAAACCATCGCTTTGTTACTTTTGAAAATATGTTCTGTTCTGCGTGATAACTCTGGAAAATATTTTGTTCTGCATGCTCTACTTTGTAAATGCTCATGTTTGCACGCTAGCATATGATTTCTGCTTACTAAGTTGTTGATAACTCACCCCTATCATTATAATATTTTTTAGATGATGTGGAGAGTCCAAATGAGGACCTGGATTAGATTGCTGTTTGTGTTTAAGCTGAGGAGATGTTGGTAGAAGAAGGACTTCTGGTGTTCTTAGTTTTAATGTCTTTGAGTTTTATTAATATATTGAGTTTCAGTAAGATTTATGAAATTATTGGTTGGGTTGTTATGACTACCGAGAGATTACGGACTCCTTAGTTTATTTTAGCTGCAGTAATGACTTTGTGGAGTTTTCAAGGTGGTTATTTAGAACTCTTGATATTGAGTTTTGCTATTAAAGATTTGAGTTTTATTTTAGTTGTGTTGGAAAATACGTTCTTAAGAGACAGGTAGTAAGTCTCCAGACCATCCGGGTTTGGGGTGTTACAAAATACTTTGTATCTGTTATTGATCATCTGAAATTGATATGAATGTGTTCAGCACGTGGTTTGATATGATATGGATATGGAAACCTTTGGCATACTTATCTATTTTGATTCTGATTCTGAATATGGTTTTGATATGATGATATTGGTGCACGTGATATGGTTGGTACCAACATGATATGATATGATATGAGTGCACCCACTTTGGAAACAAAGTGGTCTTTTATGTGTTCTTTCCTGTGTGCACACTCGGGGCTCCGAGATTGAGAAAGGAAAAGTTTCACAACATGATACTGTCTGGTTTAGCCACTGGGGATAGCACAACCATACCACGGGGGTTGAACATGGTATATGACATGATACGATACGATATGACATAATAAGATGAAGATGTGCAGTTATGTTATGTCAAAGTGGTTTTGGAATATGAAAATGGTTTATGAATATGAAAAGATTGAAAAATCGCTCTGATTTTTTTAATAATACGTTTTGAGATGTGCATATGAAAATGAAATGTTTTATTTCTGCACACCAAAATTTCTAAAAATGGCTCATATTTACATATTAGTATATGTTCTCTACTTACTGAGTTGTGGACAACTCACCCCTTATCTTCATATATTTTCAGATGACATTGATTTTCCAGCTGGGGGTTAGGATTAGAAATTGGAGCTTGGCTAGATATGGATAGAAGGTCCATTACCATTGTTAGTAGAAGGGTATAACTTGAGTATTTGAAGTACTTTGTGTTGTTTGGACCTATTGAGATCTAAAGATGTATCGTTTTATTTCGTTGAGATTATTGGAAAACTGTGGACCCCTTTGGCTTATGTTATTTTGTAATGATGACTTATGGAGTTTGTAATATAGTTATTTGGGAAATATGAGATTGTGTGCTATTTATGAAGTCCTTGGAGTTTTAGATGCTTGGAGAGACAGGTTTGTAAGTGACATGTAGTAATTCTCCGACCCTTCCGGGTACTGGGCGTTATAGAAATAGTAGTTTCCCTCACTTTTTTAAGCATCATTTAAAAGACGTTAAATTATTTACCCATTGACTGATCACAAAACCAAGTAACCAGGATAAATATTAGGGAAAAATATATTTAACTTTTCAAGTTCCACATTACCTCCATAAGCTTCCTTCATCCTCTCCAACAAGAGTAGAATAGAGTAGAATCTTAGACAAAATTAATATACCATCTTCATTCTCCCCACGACAACTTCATCAAAAAAGGTTAGCAAAAGTGTAGGACAAAATAATGATAGTAGTTACTGCTGGCTTACAATGGATGCCTAAGGAACTTCAGCTTGAGTCTCTCTTTGAGACTCTACTTCTGACATTCTCATGTTTAAACGTGTTTCATACTCTCGCATATGCTCTTGCATTTCCATTAGACCACTTTCAAACTCTTTAAGCCGATTTTGGTAATACTCTGCATTTTTTCTATTTTGTTCATTTTCCTCGGCAAGCCGTTCATACTCCTCATTAGATACTCCAGGAACTTTAGGAGATTCGGACATAACAGAGTGGCCTAGGCCTCGGGAATACCCTGGCCTATGTCCCAAAACCTCCCTAAATATTCCTACTGCTGCTTCATTTGTGCGAGCATCTGGCTCAATAGCATTCATCTTTTTTACCATCTGATTCTGTTGCATGAATCAGAACCACCATTATCACCATATCACTAACAACTTAACTTATAACCTTACACGCGTATGTATGCTTGCTAACACCAAATCAGTTCACTCGCTAAATAATAAACAAGTAAAATTAATACTAGTGCAGCTATATTTGCTTAAACAAATAGATGCTCACATAATTGTCTTCTATTGTTGGTGTGATAAATCTCCCCTTTTTGTTTGACCAATGCACATCTTTGTAGAAATCAATCAAATTCTTGTCCTTCTACTTGTCATAAAAAAACCAGTCACATTACTATAGTATTCCACATATTGACCAACTAGAGTTCTCCACTAGTACAACAAATGATGTCCTTTCGCTTGTGTGGTTGACTTTTCGTTTACTCCTATTTTCTTTGTTTTGCCTAGACATTTTCTGCAACAAAATAGATTTTTCAAAACTTTCTTAAGTTCAAATGAATGGATGCCAATAGGAAAAAGGTTAAACTTAAAATAGTTATTAGACTTGGGAAATTATAAAGTAACTTCTCCATATCTAGAATCTGTCCAAAAATCTATTTTTCTAAGTAATATAGCTATATAATCACATTGGCTACCCAGTTATGTATCTGTTTTATAACAATTCATCACTTAACTATTCTCTACTTAAATTAGTCTTTTCAGATTGTATAGGGATTGGAAATTCTATATGTAATAGTTATCTAATAGACACAATTATAAACTTATAGCAATAGCAAATTCAGTGTTAACCAAATCTGTACAGTTTTTCCCATCTTACCATTTTTATTAGCTATATGTCATCCACTAATGGACACAAGTCTAAACCACCTTCACAGTACTTAAGTATAAGCATACAGCCACATTATCACAATCTTAAACATATGAATTTTGATTTGAATATATAGTTCTTACCTTGAATGAATCACTCCCCCACTGGTTGCATAGCCACTCCCAAACTGGCTGTTCTACCAACCCACCTCCATTAGCTAGTGTCTCCTCATGTCTTGCATGACTCAAGTATTTAAGGTGTAGCTTGTAATGAAACGTATTATATGCACGAGATAGCTGACTTGTGACTGTCCGACGATGATTTTTCTTGGTCCAATCCAAGACAAAGTCAGCCTATCAATGTCATTGAGTTAAAAACCCATCTCAGATTTTTTTTATTACTTTGCACAATTGTGTCAATAACTCATAGCAATTTTTTAAACCCAATATCTGCATAGTTTCTTCCAAAATCTAATGGGTAACTCATAGCTTTGTTCATTTACTTGCCATTTGGGAATTCAGAATAAGCATATATAACTTCTAATAAGCAAGAAAATTCTTATAGTAGTTCTTGTTCAAATTACAACAAGCTTATATTGTGAAATACCATCAAAAGAACTTATTGAAATTATTTAATTACTAGCACTTAGCAAATCAATGGTATGAACCAGAAAGATGAAAGCCATACTCGAACAAATTTAATAAGTTCCTCTTTCTCTTTTTCATCGACAACACTCCAGCTAACATGCCTCATTTTCGCATAGTGCTACACGATCCATGTAACTCTCGTTGTGTAGACTGTTCTGTTGTTGCATGATGGACCTATCTTCCCATCTTTTATCTCAAATGATATCTTGCCAAACTTTCGCATCCTCTCAAACTCTGTACCTTTCGATACACCCCTACGACGTTGGCTAGTGTTTGCTACTATACCAGCAACACAAACATTCAGATTTGCTATTAAACCTTGTAGTATATATATATATACTACCTCTAGAGGAGCAACACAAGCATAGAAGGATGTAACTTATACTTACCATTGTCTGTGGTATTCACCTCTGCAGGAGTACAAGGATGCAAAAATGATGGATGTAAGTCATCTGGGGGTTGAGTGGAATCATCAAAGTATACGACAACAGCTTCATCTCCCAAACTCCAACCTGCAGGTTCTGGCTGTGGGTTTCTTCCAACAGGCTGCAACACTCCACCTCGCATAGGTCCAGAAGCTCCTCGTCCTCTCCCTCTGGTGCTATGAATCATTGCTACTGCACTATGGCCATGGAACCAGCACATGTGAAGCAAGTAAATAGATGCTCTGTAAACTCCAGCTAACATACATAAACTAGAGTTTGGCTACCAAGGCAGTAGCTGTACAGAATGGGAAATCATGTACCTTTGAAGATATGCAGAAATGGAGGGTAATGAAGATAGCTTCTCGCAACTTTGCAGCTCCACCCAGCAGAAATGGGAAAAAACTTATCCCGCTTAAATGTTCCAAGATATTAGAAAGACAGATGACAATTGGTAATGAAAAACAACATTCCTGCTTAAATGTTTACCCATCTCCCACTTAGATAATTAGACCCAACGTACTAATTAGTAGATCTAGTCCGTAGCTTCTGTAGTAGTATGTCACTTAAGAAGGACATACATCAGCAGTAGTTAGCCATCATTTGGTATTTTTTTTTTTTGATGCAAACATATACTTCCTTCATTAATATAAAAAATAGTCATTACAATGTTTTTCCACAAGAAAATCACTTGCAATTTCTATTGGACTATCCTCTATCCATACCCTTTCATCAACAAAATTAAGAGCTAACCTTGCTAGTTTGTGCGCTATGTTGTTTGCTTCTCTATACACAAAACGTAAATCCCAGCTCAATCTCCCATTCATAACTCTCCTCACATCATCAATAATGGAACCATACTCAACCCCTATCTCTTCCCCACTCTTAGTAGCATTCACTATTAATAATGAGTCCCCTTCCAACAATACATCTGATAATCCCAATTCAATACAAAAGATTACTACCCTCCTTAAGCCCAGGGCTTCAGCTACATTCGGGTTGATGTTATGAGCGAATCTGGAGTAGAGGCAAGCAAGAATCTCTCCCTTTGAGTCCCTGACAACCACTCCAATTCCCACCCAATTATTCTTGGCATCCACAGCAGCATCCCAGTTTGCTTTCATCACCCTTTCGTCTGGTTTTTCCCATTTAGTCGCACTTCTATCAACATTGCTCCTCACCTGGTTTTTCTGTATTTGGTCCTGGGCCATCTTGAACTCTCTTAGTCCCTGCATTGCAGCACAAATAATAATTCTCGGGTGATCAAATTTTCTTTTCATACAGCATTGAGTTTCTTCTCATCCAAATCTTCCTCATAATACAAGCTACCATCTCCACCTCTTCTACTTTGAGAACATCATTGAGTTTCCCCCACAAATCTTCAAACACAAAATCTGAAACACACCATTTATGCACTGGACTATCACATTCAGGCCACACATCTGAGGCAGCTGGGCAGCTCCACACAGCATGCATAATTGATTCAGGTTCACTCTCACATATTGGACAACTATCAGACTCGGTGATCTGTTTTTTGTACAGGTTTAGTTTTGTAGGTAGCAAATTATGAGTTGCCCTCCATAGGAAATGCTTCACCACATTTGGGACATTTAACCCCCATATCAGCTTCCATCCATTCCCAGCTTTATTTCCCCTTGAAGTATCCCCTTTCCTCTTCCTCATACTTTCATATTCTAGATGATAACCACTCTTAACAGAGAACTTTCCATTCTTTGAGCATCCCCACACCAATCTGTCTATTTTTCCCCATTTACTCAAGGGAATCCCACATATAGTTTCAGCTTCCTCACCGTTAAAAGTGTCAAAGATCAGGTCCTTTTTCCATACCCCTGCATCAATATCAATAAGTTGCTGCACTTTTGCATCAGCAGACAGATTTTTAATTGTTGATTGTACACAGTGGGAGGTTTGAGTTGGTAGCCATTTATCCTTCCAAACACTTATATTACTTCCATCTCCTACTCTCCACAAAAGCCCCTTTCTAACTAACCCCAATGAAGACCACAAGCTTCTCCAGATAATGATGACCCATACCCTAGATTTGCATCAACAATTCCCACCTTCTTAAAATACTTCTCTTTCATTATCTTTGCCACTAGGGAATCAGGTTGTTGCAACATTCTCCAGCATTGCCTTATTAAAGCACTCAAAATCTTGGAAGCCCAAACCTCCATTACTTTTTGATTCTCCCATATTAAACCAACTTCTCCATTGAATCTTCTTCTCATTCTGTTTATGGCCCCACCAGAATCTTGCCAAGAGGGATGCTAGTTCCTTGCAAAGTCTTTGTGGAAGTATAAAAACACTCATAGAAAAAGTTGGAATTGCTTGAACCACTGCTTTCAATAATATTTCTTTTCCTGCCTATGAAAGGAAGGAGTTCTTCCAGCTGCTCAGTTTAGCCCACACCCTTTCCTTCAAATTCCTGAAAGTATTATATCTTGATCTACCAACCATGGTTGAGAGACCAAGATATTTTTCATAACTTCCACAAATAGAAACCCCTGCTGCCCTCCGAATAAGTGCTCTAGAAGCTCCAGCAGTATTTGAACTAAAAAACATAGAAGTTTTCTGCATGTTTAGGCATTGACCCGAGGCTTGTTCATACTTCTTCAATAGATTTTTAATTCTCATCCACTCCTCTACCTTTGCTCTTCCGAAAATTACATAGTCGTCAGCAAAGAGTAGGTGACTGATTCTTGTTCCCCCTCTTGAAACATTCACTCCCCTTATTTCCCCTCTAGCATCAGTTGCATTAATCAAAGAACTTAACCCTTCTGCACAAAGGATAAATAAGTAGGGGGAAATAGGATCCCCTTGTCTTATTCCCCTTGTGGGTTTCAAAATTCTCCCGGGTTCCCCATTAACAAGGATTGAGTAGGTCACTGACGTAGTACATCTCATAATCAGAGATACCCATCTATCTCCGAATCCCAACTTTCTCATGACTGCCTCCAAGTATCTCCACTCTATCCTATCATAGGCTTTTGACATATCTAGCTTAAGAGCCATGCTACCAATTCTATCTTTTTGTCTTGTTTTCATCGTGTCCAAGGATTCATAAGCTATCATCACATTGTCCGTTATAAGCCTTCCCGGTATAAAGGCGCTTTGGTTGTTGGAAATGATGGCAGACAATACTTTCTTCAACCTATTAGCAAGTGTCTTTGAAGCAAGCCTATATAACACATTACATAAGCTAATAGGTCAGAATTCACTTGGAGCTAAGGGGTTTTTCACTTTAGGGATCAAAGTTAAGAAAGTATTATTAACATATTCATCCAATGCTCCCTCCCCATATAGGATATTCAATACAGCCCTACTCAGGTCCTCCCCCATAGTGCTCCAATAGGCTTGATAAAAGCAAGCACCATAACCATCAGGACCAGGGGATTTCAGAGATCCCATGTGTTTCAATGCTTCCTCCACTTCAAGCTTTGTAAATTCCTTCTGTAGCTCAGTATTCATCAACTCTGTCACTTTCGGATCCAGCTCCTTCAGACACTCTTCAATAGCTTCTGATGTTGGTTGTGTAGAGCAGAAAATTGAATGGAAGTAATCATAAAAAACCTCTTCAATCCCTTCTTTCTCTGTCACCATTCTACCTTCAACATTTCTTATTTCCTTTATTTGGTTCTTTTTCCTCCTCTGAGTAGCACATGAGTGGAAAAATTTTGTGTTTTTGTCACCCAATTGATACCATGTTTTCTTAGCTCTTTGTCTCCATTTTAGATCTTCCTGCTCCAACAAGGACCCCATCTCCTCTTGTAGCTTTCTGATTAGTTCAACATTATGTGGCCCTTCACTTTCTTGTTCCCTCTTCAACCTCTCGGTTTTCTGCTTCAGAACAACCTCTTTCTCTCTTGATTTACTCCATCTAATTAAGTCTCCTTTACAACCATTCAGCTTTCCTTGGATATTTCTACCTGGATTTGGATCTGTTTCAGCCCTCCTCCACGCTCTTTCCACTACATATACTTCATCCTCATCCCTTATCCACTTTTCTTCAAATATAAAAACCCTTCTTTTCTTTTTATTCTCAAAATCTTGTTGTCTCAAATCGAGCAGTAATGCCTTATGGTCTGATTGAGATACTGTCAGTGCTTCCACCACTCTATCACAAAAAATTTCAGACCATTGGAGGTTAGCAACAGCCCTATCAAGCCTCTCCTTGGTAAAAGTATTATCCATATGCTTATTACTCCAAGTGTATTTGTTGCCCTTCCACCCCAAGTCAAAGATACTATTGTCTTCCAAAGCTTTCCTAAAATCAACCATCTGAGCCTCTGGCCTAGGTCTTCCACCCATTTTTTCATCTTGACACAAGATCTCATTAAAATCTCCTATTACACACCATGGCTTATCACTAGAAGGATTTAACAAAGACAAGAAATTCCATGTGTTTTTCCTTTTACTAACCTCAGGATGCCCATAGAACCCAGTGAGCAGCCATGGCAGCTTCTTCTCTTCACTCATGACCATAGCATTAATATGGTGTTGAGAGTAATTGAGTATCTCCACATTCGTATCCTTGCACCACAACATTGCCAAGCCCCCTCTTCTGCGCAGCAAGTCAACAACAAAGCATCCTTCCCATCCCAATCTCCTCTTGATTCCCTCAACATTACATGCTACTAGTTTAGTCTCCATCAAGAAGACCATATTGGGTTTCTTGTCCTTCACCAACAGGAGAAGGTTTTGAACTGTCTAGGGGTTCCCAAGCCCCCGGCAGTTCCAACTGAGTATTTTCATTGTTGTTGATGGGGCTGACTAGCAGCCTCCACCAAAATCACATCGTTTCTAGAAGCCCCATCCTCCGCATGTACTTTTCCTTTTTTCAGTACTCCCTTACTGCACTCATCAGGTCTCTCACTTCTCAGTCTGCGTTTTCCTCTAATTACTAACTCTCCTACATCCTTCTTAACCATTACTCTGGCCCTTCGCTTCCACCTCCTTCTCTCCACTCCCCCATAAGATTCAGACATCTCTTTGTCTTAGTTTAGTTGCTGGAATCGGGTCACTGCACAACAATCCTCAACTATCCTACTACCCTTGTCTACCCTCTTTATTCTCTCCCCTGTCCCAGAGTTTTTATCAAGCACCTGTTGTGCATCACCACCCTTTAAACCCTGTGACTCATTCCCTACATCCTCAGTCTCCTTCTCTCCCACAGTATCAGACACATGATGAAAATCACCATCACTCTCACCCATTTTCTCACTAAACTTGTTACTCGAAGACTCAGAGGACTTCCCCCTTCCCTAATAGTTAGCCCGAAGCCATACTCCATATTGGGATTTATCACTACTGCCTTCCGTCTCCAGACAACCTTCTACACCATGATAAATTTTACCAGATTTAAAGCATACTTTTGGGAGTTTCTCATAGCTTAGAAGAATCCATATTCTGTTACACACATTAGTAGTTCGACCCCTTGTAATCTTCTTCCTCAGATCTATCTCTATTTTAACATGCAGATAACTTCCCCAACCAATCCCGTCTTCCCTTATGTCTACTCCTTTCACACTCCCAACCGTAGCTCCAATCTGCATCCCCACTTCTCTTGTCATACATGCCAATAGTAGATTGTTTAGGTGTACCCAAAACTCCTCATAGTCGAAGCTCATTTTCTGTGGGGGAGTTAAACCATCAAACGGCTTCAAGACAAACAGTTGATTATCGAACAACCACGGCTTACCCTCCAAAACTCTCTGTCTATCCTTCTGATTCTCAAACGATATTACAAACATGTTTGGAACAATATTATAGAAAACGAACGAGCCTCCCAATCTCCAGATTTTGTTCATAGTAGATCTAATCACCTCTTTATTCACTTTTCGGTCCGATAACAACTTCCCTACCAAACTTTTATTCCCCTTTTCTGTCCCCTTGCTCATATAATTTGCACTCACCTCAACCACTTCATTTTCCTCTTCTGTGAGCTTAAGTTTGCCCCATCCTTTCTCCAAATCCTCCATTCTCACCTTACCCCAACCTTCCTGGAATAGAGCTAGAGCAGAGTCGTCCTCCCTCACTTAGCAGAGCAAGCCGAGACTGTTTCCTTCACCAGGTCCTTCTCCACCGAGAAGAGCACAGAGAAGAGTTCGTCTGCTGACGATGGTCCTCATACAATCATTTGGTTTTATACATTACTTTTGTATTATAAGGAGAAGCTACCATGTTGAGCCAACTGTATTTACAACTGGCGAGTAAAAGACACGCCATCTTTCCCAGATTTAATATATATATATATATACTTGCATATATGTAAATAGATGCTCAGATGGGAAGCTACGACACCATCTATATTAAGCAATTCAAGTCATCATACCTGTATGTGTAAAAGTTTTTATCAAATTGTCATTTTTATTGGAAGCTACGGGACCATCACATACATTTTTATTGTTTCTAATCAGGTCATCATCACACGTGTGCATGTGATAAAAGCTACGGCATCATGACATATATAAAAGAGGCTTATATTATATGTGCATGTGGATAGAGAAAAGTACAGCATGTGTATTAAAAGCTTCCAATTCGGCATGTGTATTTATGTGTGTTACCAACATAAATGTGTAATTTTGTCAAGGAGGTCAGGTATTGATAAGAGTATATTAAATATTCCTCACAACATAATTTTGTCACGTGTATTAAATATTCCTCACCACACGTGTATATATCTCATCACATTACTTCCATATCCACAATATCATCATATATAAAACCTTGTAAATTAATTAGCATATATATATATATATATATATATATATTCTTCCTAGTAGTGTCGTCCCAGATGCCATGGTCAATTCTTAATTAGCATGTATCATCATTTGGCCAATTGCAATTCTTTATCAACAGACCATCAAGAGTTATTATTCTTTATCGACAGACCATGTGCATAGTGTTCAAAAGGAATTGATTTATTCATCTGTATATTGGAATTTAAAGCATCAGCAGCACACAAATGCCCTATTCTCCTTTTTTTTTTTATCATACTAGCTAGCAATTTACAACACCATCTATACAATAAACCATCACAACTCAAGTATCAGGTGAGGTCTCACGCCATTACTGTGAACATCTTCACCTTCACTTCAAACCACAACTCAAGTATCGCGGACTACCAAAAATATGTCCTTGCCCTTGCTTATTGCTACTTTTGGCAAACGAACATGATATATAACGCTCAAGTCCACAAGATTGTTTAAACCTGTAAAAATTGTAGAGAAATTAAACATCAAATAGAAGCGGAATTACGACAATATGGTGACACTCCCGTGAGGGTATTTGTCCCACAAGTTGGTGATGAACAAAGGGAATTGAGTGATTTCATTTCTGCACCAATGATCCCTATTTATAGGCCATCTTGCACCGGTTGGTAAAAGGCACATCCATTGGTTTAACCAATGGTAACCCAAAGGTCACATCCTTAAGAAGTGACACAACCTATTGAAAAGGGCACAACCATTGGTAAACCAATGGTAACCCAAAGGCCACAACCTTAAGGAGTGACACAACCTTTTGACTAAATCAAAAGGTTGTGTCTCTTGACACTTTACCAATCACATACAACCTTTTGACTTAAATCAAAAGGTTGTGCCTATTGACACTTCCTTAAACATCACCCCTCATGGGAACCATCACCATGTTAGAGGATATAATTCCAAGGGGTACACCGTTTGGTGATCACACCCCTTAGAATAACATCTCCCACTTGATCACAAAACAGTGATGATCCAGTTGAGTATTTTACCTTGATACCAATATGAGTTTCCACGACTCAACTCTCATCTGCAACTCTTGCAGATCGGCGTCAGAGCATGACAAGCCTCTACGTGCACACGTTTTTGTCGTTACCTTATCTGACCGCACCCTTTACCATATGTGCTCCCACTGATCACATATTAGGGGTGACTACATTTCATTAAAAAATTTTTAGTGAACGGCATCAATTCTCCGTGACTGGATCAACAATCCATACCTCTGTCACAATTGACGACTTCAGCCGAATACATAACACATGTATCGACCTGCGCTAAATTTTCGTTAAGTACTTCCTCTAGAGGCTATTCCTGAGGTTTTTCCCTAATCACCTTATCAACGACTTTGCAAATGATTAACCATTTACTTGGGTAATAAAATCACATTTCACTAAAACTTTAGTGAATGACACTGAATTTTCGTTAAGTACTTACTCACCTGAGTCTTTCCTTAATCACCTTATCAGCGACTTTACCATGATCAACCTTTTACTTGATTAATCAATCTGCACTGAAATTTTATCAAGTACTCACCCTAAGGCCATTCTTGAGGCTTTTCTTGATCACCTTATCAGTGTCTTTACAAATGACCAAAATTTTCATTTTTTGGGTATCTTCATAACTCCAATTTTCTAGGCGTCCCCAGAATTTGTTGAGTTATGCATGTTGACCATGAGATTTCTTTACCTAGGTTTCTTTCAATCCTATTCTAGTCACATGTTCTCTGAATTTCTCCAGAGATAAACCTTTGGTCATTGGATCTGCTACCATCTCGGTCGAGGAAACAAAATTAACCTTGACCTCACCTCTTTCCACTATATCTAAAATATAGTGATAATGCACATCAATGTGTTTTCCCTTGGAACTTTGTGTTCCACTTTTTATCAAAGAAATGACAGACTGATTATCACAAAACACATTGATTGGTTCTGTGGATATACCCAAATTTAAGTTTTCAACAAAGCGTTTTATCCACACCGCATTACTCACTGCAGTACTACAAGCAATATATTCTGCTTCCATAGTAGACTTAGCAACACAGCCCTGTTTCTTACATAACCAAGAAACTGTTGTTCCACCAAATAGAAATATATATCCAGTTATAGATTTTCTATCATCTACATCACTTCCAAAATCAACATCACTATAGCCGATTAATTCTAGATCACTGTTTCCAAAGCACAATTTCAAATTTTTGGTACCTTGTAAATATCTCAATATACGCTTCACTGCTTGCCAATGTTCTTTACCTGGATTGGATTGAAATCTACTTACCAAACTAACTGCATGACAAATATCTGGTCTGGTACTTGTCATTGCATACTGAGGCTTCCCACAGCTTGAGCATAAGGAACTTTAAGCATTTCACTTATTTCCTCATCATCTTTTGGGCACATACTTTTATTTAAAATATGAGCTTTGCAAACAGGCGTACTTAAAGATTTACAATTTTCCATACCAAATCTTTTAAACACTTTTTCTAGATATTTTTCTTGATCTAAATATAATAGATTTGAATTTCTATCCCTAGAAATTCTTATACCAAGAACATAAGCGGCTTCACCCATGTCTTTCATTTCAAATTTAGATTTCAAGAATTCCTTTGTTGCATACATCATATCTAGACAATTACTTGCCAGTAATATATCATCAACATACAATGATAATAATGTTAATTGATTATCATTTTTCCATATGTATACACAGTGATCTAGTGGACTCATTTCATATCCCATTTCCAAAATGGCTTGGTGAAATTTCAAGTACCACTGTCTTGAAGATTGCTTAAGTCCATACAGTGACTTTCTCAACCTGTAAACTTTCTCTTCATGTCCTTTAATTTGGAATCCTTCTGGTTGAATCATAAAGATGTCCTCTTTTAATTCACCATTGAGAAAAGCTGTTTTTACATCTAACTGATGTAATTCCAAATTCATCCTGGCAGCAATGGACATGATGATTCTTACGGATGTGAACTTCGCCACAGGCGAATATGTATCCACAAAGTCTACACCTGGTTGTTGAGTATATCCCTTGGCTACTAACCTTGCTTTGTACCTTTCCAAACTGCCATCAACTTTAAATTTTCTTCTGAGAACCCATTTATAGCCAATAGCTTTTCTATCTTTTGGAAGCTCTGTTAACTCCCAAACATTATTTTTGTTTATTGATTCTATTTCATCTTTCATGGCCTCAAGCCATTTATCTGAATCAATACTATTGACTGCCTCAGAAAAATTTTCAGGATCATTATCTAAATTTTCCAAACTGGTATTTAGTGCATAATGATCTTGAAATAATATTGATGGTCTTCTGGATCTTTTACTCCCACTGTCTCCAACATCAATGCCTGAAGATTGATTTTCATCTGACTTTTTTTTATTATTCTGGATTTGAATAATATCATTATTTTCATTGTCAGATTCTGTGGAGATCCGTTGATTCTCTAAATCATTTAATAAATCTATTTGATCAACAGGAGTAACAAGGTTCGTGTTTTCCAAGAAAACGGCATCCCTACTTTCTATCAATCCTTTTTCAGAATGATAAAATCTGTAGCCACTTCCGTTTTCTACATACCCAATAAACCTGCATTCCCAAGTTTTACTTTTTAATTTATCCCTTAGTGGCCTTGGGATAAGCACTTGTGCCTTACAACTCCACACTTTGAGCTTACTTAAGTCTGGTTTATGTCCCGTCCATAATTCGTAAGGTGTAAGAGGTTTCGCTTTAGTTTCAACTCTATTTAATATATATGTAGCAGTCGATAATGCTTCACCCAAAAAATGTATTGGTAGATCAGCATATGCCATCATCGATCGCACCATATCCAATAGAGTTCTATTTCTCCTTTCTGCAATGCCATTTTGTTGAGGTTTATATGGCATAGTATAAATATGTCTTATACCATTCAATTTGCAGAAATTGTCTAAAGCTTCAAATTCTCCTCCTCTATCACTATTCAAACTTTTAATGGGTCTACCCAACTGGGTTTCTACTTCTAATTTAAATTCTTTAAATTTCTCAATTGCTTCAGATTTATGCTTGAGTAAGTAGATATGCCCATATCTTGAATAATCATCAGTGAAAGTAATAAAGTACTCCATTCCTCTATGAGTTTTTGTTTTAAAAGGTCCACACACATCAGAATGTATAATTTCTAGTAAATCCGTGGATTTCCAACTTTTTGAAAAGGATTTACTACTCATTTTTCCTTTGATACATGGTTCACATATATCAAAATTATCTGAGTTTATTTGTGGTATTAATCCACTTTTATACATTCTGATCATCTTATTTTTATTTATATGACCTAATCTTAAATGCCATAAATATGCACAATCTGTAGACACATTCAAATACTCAGAAATAGGTACTTTATTAATATCAACATTCAGTACATACATATTGTGATCTTTCACGCCTTTCACTGACACATTTCCCTTACTTATTACAACGGTTCCAGACTTAAACCTTTCTGATCTAGTACAGGCACAGATACTAAATTCCTACGAATACTAGGTACATATAGAACATCACTAAGTAAAATAATGGAACCATTCACTTTGAATTTACATGTACCTTGCCCCAAGACATCGCAATATGTATTGTTGCCCATATAGACTTTGTGCTCTCCAGTTTGTTTATCTTCAAGTTTGACAAACATATCTTTGTTCCTACATATATCTCTTGTCACTGCAGAGTCAACCCACCATGAATCTGTCACTAGTTCCACTAGCATTACTTCTAAGATTGTCATCAAAATTTTCTTGCTTTCTTGTGCTTTTCCTTTGTTAGGACATTGTGATTTGTAATGACCCTTCTTTCCACACTTAAAACAGTTTCCAAAAAATGGTTTATTTTGTTTTCTTTTTAACCATTTCTTTTTCTTGAGCCATTAATAAATTGGATGACTCACCATCTTTATTCCTTCTTTTCATCATTTCTCCTTCAAGTACTAAAAGTACTGGAAGCGATATCATTGTTACTTCATTTCCATTGTATGTTAAAGAAGTAATAATGTGATCCCAAGATGAAGGAAGACTATTTAGTATGGTTGTAACTTGCATTTTATCAGTGAGAGGATGACCGGCATCATTTAATTCTTTCGCCATCAACTCCATTTGAAGTACATGATCGTCAATATCATCATTCTCTTTCATACAAGTCCGGTTATACTTATCCAATAATAACTGTATATAAGTATCCAACCTTAAACCATACTTTACTTCAACTGCATCCATAATTTCTTTAGCAGTTTCATAGTCTTCAAATAAAGGAATAATGTGATCACTCATGCAATGCAAAATTAAAGCTTTTGCCCATGCATTGTGTTCTATCCATTTATCTACATTTGAAACGCTGCTTCCACTTTCACTTTCATCATTTTCTACAATTTCTTCCCATGGCTTTGGTGTTGTTAATGTATATAAGGTTTTTTCATGGGTTAGAAAAAAAGTTATATGCCTTTTCCAGGCCCGGAAATTTCTTCCATTCAATTTTTCTATCCCCGAGGGATCAATACTTTTCTTCGGTGCCATAAATAATAAACCTTAAAAAATTAATCAACAAGAAGAATGTAGAAATAATAAATGTGTACTATTTAAATACAATAGTTCAACTGTGAAAAATTAAAATTATTACAAACTTAATTAGTAATAATAACCCTTGGATTTAATCCAAGGTGGCAGCCTAGAAATTCTCCTATTATATTTTATGTAAGGAGAATAATGAAAGTGACGCCCCGATCGAGGATATCCACGACCTTTCCTTGATGTTTCACCTTTTTCAAAGAATTTCTGGTGATAATTTCGACCAACAGGGGCTTTGTAATATTTTGGCTTGAAATTTGGAGCACAACGACTTTTGAACGGACGAAATCGGGCTTGAAATGATCTCAAACGGCCCGATTGAAAAATTCTGCCCTGAACCGATTCAGGAAACCGGGTGAACCGGTTCAGCCGGTTCAAGCCGGGTTCTGGAGATCGGCTTGGTCAACGGCTCGGTCAACGGCTCGAGAGTCGGCTCGGCTCGGAAATCGGCTTGCGGATCGGCTTGCAGCTCGGCTCGAAGGGCGTGAAACGGTGCCGTTTGGAGGTGTCTGTTGTGGTTCTTCAGTGCCGAAAACGACGTTGTTGTTTTGCTCCTTAGGCTGAACGACAATGTCGTTTAGTCCAGGTGGAATTTCAAATTCCTTACCGTTGGACAAAACGACGTTGTCGTTTGGATCTACGGGCTGAACGACACTGTCGTTTAGCCCCTCCCGAATTCGAATTAGACGACCGTTGGACGAAACGGTACCGTTTCGTCCTGGGTCGTCTTCAACCTCGCGCAGAGGCGTTCCAGCGTCCGTGAAGCTGGTGTCTTCACTCCTGTCCGACCAGTTGGTGGCCGGTGACGACAACTCCGACGTGCTCCTGAGGTCGACGAAGTCCGGCGGTGGTGAGAGGCTCCGGCGGCCGGCCGAAACAGTGACTTTGTGTGCAAATGGGCTATTTAATTCACTATTCCTTTGTGTAAAATAATACCAATAATTTTCTTCAAAATAGTAACAATTTACTAAATTTTGAAGATTACCAGTATATTCTAAACCTCCCACCGTGATCTGAAAGAGTTTCTCTCTCGGATTTTCAAGCAAACGAAGATGATTAAAATATGCAAGTGTGGTTGCCAAACCAAGCACTTGCCTATTTATCGTCTTTGTAATGCGTGATAAAATTCCCTCTGACATGACCAGGCTCTTGATACCACTGTAGAGAAATTAAACAGCAAATAGAAGCGGAATTACGACAATATGGTGACACTCCCGTGAGGGTATTTGTCCCACAAGTTGGTGATGAACAAAGGGAATTGAGTGATTTCATTTGTGCACCAATGACCCCTATTTATAGGCCATCTTGCACCGGTTGGTAAAAGGCACATCCATTGGTTTAACCAATGGTAACCCAAAGGTCACATCCTTAAGAAGTGACACAACCTATTGAAAAGGGCACAACCATTGGTAAATCAATGGTAACCCAAAGGCCACAACCTTAAGGAGTGACACAACCTTTTGACTAAATCAAAAGGTTGTGTCTCTTGACACTTTACCAATCACATACAACCTTTTGACTTAAATCAAAAGGTTGTGCCTATTGACAATTCCTTAAACATCACCCATCATAGGAACCATCACCATATTAGAGGATATAATTCCAAGGGGTACACCGTTTGGTGATCACACCCCTTAGAATAACAAAAATAGCATGATGTTAACCACCAAAAAATTACATATTATAGCATGTAACAAACATCTCAAAGCAACTTGTTGTTTTTATTTTTTTAATAAACAAAAAAACACAGATAGAGATGCAATAGACATACTAGCCCCAGTTATTAACTTATCACCATGCATGTCCATCTTGAGTAAAAGTAAACACAGAATTATTGCACTGCCAGCACTTGGAAGTATACAATTAATCACTGAAAATCTCAACCAACTCATAGCAACTTATATATAAAAGAAAATACAAGAAGTAAATAATTTCAAATGGGGGTTTGAAAATTGATCAATTTTCAATTAATTTGTAGTTTACAAAATCTGTAGTTTGTAAACAAAAAGGAGTGGGGAAGCCTAGGAGACACGGTGGGGATGCCGAATCCCGGTGGGGAAGCCTAGGGAGACACAGGGTCGGACGACTCATAGAGAGAGAGAGAGAGATCAGAGAGCGAGAGGGAGGGAACCCATAAACATACCAGACTCGACGAGGAGATAAATCTGCGTCAGAGTGTTGGTATGCCGGCTAGGAGACGACGGCGCAGTAGAGGCTAACTTGACTAGGAGTGTCGGCGCAGCAACTCGTCGAGAGAGATTCGTAGGCGCGGCAGGGGAAAAATTAGGGGAAATGTTTGCTACGATTCTGAGCCACTTCTGTCGAGTTCGCTACGATAGAAGTAAAAAGACTATAGCGGCGCATGGTGTTTCGCCACTAATAAATCGAATCTACCTACAATCGTCGCAACATACATATAGCTATGTGTTATTGCAGCGATCATGAAGTCACCGCAATAAGTCCATTTATTCGTTGTGTCTAGACTTTCGCCACATATGATTAAAATTGTTGCGGCCGTTTTGTTGGCTGCCAGGAAAATCACAGCTAATGGTTAATTGCGGTGTAATTGTAGTCGCCGCAACATGGAATTGACTGTTTTATGTTTATGGACTTATTTTCGGCAACACAGGACCGCAAAAAATAATATAAACATTCGACAGTGATGGAAAGCGCCGTAGAACCTCAACACTATTTGCGGAGCGAACATTTGCTACGCCAATATTTCGCCGCAAAAACAAAAAATTTCCAGTGCTCTCCTTAGGCAACAGAATAGCATTCGATGCTGATGAGTTGGTGTACATTTGCGACCAAATCCAGCTGCGGGAAACAAAAAACGCAGCAAAAGTTAGGTTATGCTGTAGTGGATCAAGTTGATCCAGACCTTTGTTGGGCATTTCACACTTTCGTCATGAGTTTTTTTTTTTTTCCTTGCACCGGGGGTTAGATATCTATTGAGTTAGACAACTCATAGTAATTAATAAATTACATGCCTAACAAATATTAAAATCACATAATGAATAGCAAATAATTTTCAAAATTTAGATTAATCAATAATTCTTTACATTTTTGGAATTTATGTAAAGCCGTAATTATAAAAAAAATTGAATTTTTTATTATAATATATATATCATTATAATTATGAATTATAAATTATTAAATGCGGTTCATTATTGCATTTCCAATCCCATTAATATAAATAGGTCAATATTAAAAATAATGGATGGGTTCGGGAAAAAATTAACAGTCTAGTCTTCGCATTACAACAACGAAAAAGTATCACTATTTTTAGCGGAAAAATTACAGTTTATATCTAAGCACCGTGCATATACAATAGTACCATTATGATTTGGAATATTGGACATTAAAATTCTCAACGTTAGCTTATTCCAAACCTATTTAAATTCCAATAAAGTTTATAAAATACCAAGATTCAAAGGTCGCTAAGAAATTTGAAATGTACTTGTCAAATGCTAAAAAAATTCAAATAAAAGTACACCTTTACTGTGAGAATAAAATTACATACATGTCAAGTTGGGAAAATAATATGAAAAAAGCTTCAAACTGGAACGAGTGTAAAGTTATAATGTACACCAGCTGATAAAAAACAGGTACGTAAGAGATTCACATAATTTACTGTGGGTGTGAGTTGAGAACATTTCCATCATTTCCCTTTGTTTCTGTCTCATTCTTGAAGGCTTCCCCCTTCAATCTCTCTCTCTCCAAACAGCCAAAGGTCGCGTACTCGCCGATTTCCCTCATCTCAACAAGTCGCAAAGTCGATTTGGAATGACCCATCTTCTTCATGAACCACACTCAACACCTCAAACATTCATGCACCAAAAATTCACCCAACAAATTCAACCAGTCAGCAGCACTATGAGTGTGTTTGCGTTGATAATTAATATTCTAGAAATTTCTAGAGTCAATCATTTCTGTAGTAATACTCATGAACTCACGTATAGTTATCGACCCACACGTACATATAATCCAAAAGTCCAAATTAGTACTTGTAATAGCTAAATAAAAACACATAGCACTAAATACATTTCGGCTTTGGCTTCAAGATAGCAAGGGAGAGAGAGGTGAGAGTCCTCACTTCGGCTTGAGAGGAGAGCGACAAAGATCAACTAGGGAGTGAGAGTACTCACTCGGCTTGAGGGAGAGCGAAGGAGAAAATGGTAGGGGGCAAAAACCAAACCTTCTAATTCGGAGAGAGAGAGAGAGAGAGAGAGAGAGAGAGGGGAAAAAGGGGAGAAGCAGAGATCTCGGGTGAGGGGGAAAGGAGATCTACATGATTAATTTCCTACAAGCAATTCTACTTTACATTTGCTGAAATCTATACATGTCGCACTTTGATAGGACAGTGTAAACCTATTAGAATCACCAGGACTAGCTCCTAGGCTCTTTCAAATAACATTGAATGACCAGATGTCGAGAGAAAGGGATGTGTTTTTTCTTTTGAGCAAAAATGACCGTGTTTTGTGAAGTTGGTAGAAAAAGCAAAATTGTTGCGCACGTCAGCCATAAATTTGGCATCATGTGAATGTGCAGTAATGAAATCTCTGAAAAGGCTCTGACATATTTTCATCTGCACGCTTGGATACAAGAGGCATCTTTCCGCATAAAAAGAGTTGGTAGGAGATGAGAATTTTGTATTTTTTTTTAGTGTTTAAAATATTATATTTTAATATTATTATTAATTTGAAATTTGAAAAAGTTGAATTGAAATTTGAAAAAGTTAAATTATTTATTATATTTTGTATGAGGATTTAAAAAATGTGTAATAATGAGATGAGATGAGAATTTTATATCTTATCCCACCCCCAAACCTGCCCTTAATCTCAACTCTCAATCCAAATCGAGCCTTAATATGTTTTCTTTTGTTTTGTTGTTTTCTTTTTTTTACATGAATGCACTACGCCAGTTTTTTGTTTTTTTTGTTTTGCAGAGAAAATAGATTTAATTAAAATAAGAACCTTGATTTTTGAAGCAGTTCAAATTTAGATTGTTGTAAGACATGATTTGCTCTTTGCAATATCCTGAAAATTGTTTAAGGTGGTCAATAAAATCTTATATTGGTTAAGAAGAGAAGTTTAAGAGGCCAGTTAAGAGCATTGACATTGCTAAGTCTAAAATTTGGTTAGAATCTTAATTTTTGGCTATAATATCAATTTTTGACTAGGTGAGTTCACATTGGACTAACCATTATAAAGTTAAAATAATAATATAATATTTTATTTTATTTTTTTTTAATTTTTTTTTTTGCAAATACAATTTATATATTTCTTAGATTTTCATGTTTTGTAGAAATAATGTGTCTACTCTATCAATAAGTAGAAATAATGTGCATGCCATGTATGTTTTACCATTCAAAGAGAGAGGGAAGTGATGAAATAATTAAATATTGCTTTTCATTGTAAATAGTAGCTAGTCATATTTGGAGAAGACTTAAGATTTACTATTCATCAAGTCTTAAGCTTTGGACCATTGGCTAGTCCAATGTAAAAGTTTTCTCACATCTAGCTAAAGTTTAGACTTGCATTGACATTTAGCTAGTCCATTGTCAATGCCCTAAAGCAGTATGAGAGCCGACCCATGAGGCTAATCCGACAAGTGAAGTAAAGCGTATTGGCAGCGCTGATGCACCAATCCTGCACCAGAACCTCACCAGCACCAGCACCAGCACCAGCACCAGCACCAAAGACGCTTCTCTCTTGCCCACCCTCGTACGCGCCTCCATCCACCGTTACCTTCTCGACGATGAACAAGAACCCAGAACAAGAACATCTGGACTCCGTGTTCAAGAAAAAACGAGCGCTCCGATCCAGGGTCCGCAAGGCCCTCAAGGCTGTGGAGCCCGACCTCAGATCCCAAGAAGGTACTTACAACTATTATTACCCTTCGTTTCTTACATTGTTTCTGGCACATGGGTCTTACTGTCTAGTTTGTTTTGTTCAGACAATGCCATTCAGAGTATTATTTTGGAATCTCCATGGTTTAAATCTAGTAGGAGATTGTGTGCCTATATAAGCTGCAGTGCTTTGCGGGAAGTTGACACATCAAAATTGTTGTCTGAAACTCTGTCAAATCCAACTGGAGGTGTGTGATCTATCCTACTTATTATTTTTTGGGAATGCGACATTCTTCTTGATTACTAAAATGAGGGCGTTTAGACTTTATTGTGGGTAAGAAATGCAGTAATTCTCAATCCCTCTAGTTTAGCTGTAACGCCCCAATGGAAGGCCCAAACCACATGGCCTATACTCCAAAAGGACTAGTCAATGATACAATTGGAGCCCCATTAGAACCTTATAAAGAGCAAGAACTTCTCCTTCCCAAGCAATGTGGGATCCCATACACCACCTACCCTTACTCATATCATATGGGGTATCACAATCTACCCCCCTTAAATTCCCGACGTCCTCGTCGGGCCTGTCCATTGTAGGTGGCACGGCTCAAGTCCCACATTTCTGGTTGGGATAGGCTCTGATACCATTTGTAACGCCCCAAACCCGGATGGTCTGGAGACTTACTACCTGTCTCTAAAGAACTTATAATCCAACAATTTAAAATGAAACTCATATCTTTAATAACAAAACTCAATATCAAGAGTTCTAAATAACCACCTTGACAACTCCACAAAGTCATTACTGCAGCTAAAATAAACTAAGGAGTCCGTAATCTCTCGGTAATCATAACAACTCAGCCAATAATTTCATACCTCTTTCTGAAACCCAAGATATTAATAAAGCTCAAAAACATTAAAACTGAGAACATCAAAAGTCCTTCTTCCAACAACATCTCCTCAGTTTAAACACATTCAGAAATCTACTCCAGGTCCTCATTTGGACTCTCCACATCATCTGAAAAATATTATGAAGATAGGGGTGAGTTATCGACAACTCAGTAAGCAGAAATCATATGCTAGCGTGTAAACATGAGCATTTACAAAGTAGAACATGCAGAACAAAATATTTTCCCGAGTTAACATGCATAACAGAACATATTTTCAAAAGTAACAGAGCGATGGTTTTAAGACAAGTAAAACCCTTAGTGCTTTGGCATAACATAAACTGAGTATCATCATCAGATCCAAACAGAGCATCAAACAGAGCAGAGACCATGTTTCACCCCCGTGGTAGGGTTGTGCTAACCCCGGTGGCCAAACCAGGCAGAGACAGAGGTGAAATCTTTCCTTTATTCTTCTCGGAGCCCCGAGTGTGCACACAGGAAAGACCACAATAAAACCACTTTGTTTCCAAAGTGGGTGCACTCAGAGACAGAGAAGTTGGTACCAACCCAAACAGAGCAGAGCATAACAGAGCAGAGCAGAGCATAACAGAGCAGAGCAGAGCAAAGCAGAGACAGAGTCAGATACGAAAAACCAGTACACCATGCCAAAGGTTTTCAGATGTTGTATCAAAATAATACAAAGTACCAAAACAGATTCAGAACAGTTTACACACGCTGTACACAAAAGCCAGAACAAATAAATGCACAACTTTTCATATTCTCAATATCGCTCGTTTTCAGATTTCAGAAATCACATGACAGAATTTAGCTCATGTCTACACAATGCATGTCAGAATATATTTTCCTTTTTCACACAGATTTCATGAATAATGCAGATAAGAGACCGAGGTTGATATTTGTTTTCACAAGTTCCCAACACAACACAAATTATGCGAGTTTTCATAAAATCAACCTCAGTCTTATTAACTTGTATAAAACCCAGCATAGGAACCCCGCTTACTTGACTCCTGCAGCGCATTATCTATGACTTGAAAACAGTCTCTATCCGTCTCTTCACCTATTCATAAAAATAATATAAACTAAATATTAAAGTCCAACAACACAAAATTGGTCTTAGACAACTCCAGATCCAAACTCTAGATCATAATTCAGAAAGTTTAATCAAACTCCAACAGCCAAATAACAATCCGGACAGCCCTCACTTCGACCCAAAATATTTTATACCAATCTCAGTATTGTCCAATACAAGCATCAAGACCAATGCCAATTCAAATTCCAATAACTCACACTTATTCCAACAGTTCGCAGTCCCAAACAATTACTAACAATTTAACCAACACTAAACAAAGCACACTTATTCCCATTCACAACTCCATAACAGAAAAATATAAACTAATACCTCCAAAAATTAAACTGCACTCAACAAAGAAAATTAATTCCCCTCTAAATATTCTCTCAACCATAAATCCAACCGACCCCCCCTTACTCCTCGGACTCAGTCCGGCACAACCAACAAATTCACAGTAAATATGAATTAGTGCAGAAATAATTTTAAATCTCAAAAGTTCTTTGGGAAAAAATACTTACAATGCTATAATATAATTTTTGAAAGATCACGGAGGTGCTAGAAGCGGCAACGCAGCAACAAAACAGTGCCAAATGCACTGTGGCCGTGGGTCTCAAAAACCCACTTCTGAACGGGTGCAAACGAAGACCCAAGATTGATAGGGTAGGGCTTAGGGATGTCGGTGAAATCAATGGTGGTGGTGGTTTGCCGTGGGTGGCGGCGCAAGGGGTGGTTTTAGGCCAAAAATGAACAAATCGGAAATGGACTTGGTGGGGCTTCACCGGTGACGGATCGGAGCTGGGGTTGGGTCCATTGGGTTGCTAGAAGGTCGAGGATAATGTGGTGAGAAGATGGTGGCCGGAGGTGGCGCGACGGCGGCGCAGCGGCGCAAGGAGTGCCGCGGCTTCGTGTGGTGCGTGGAGGCTAACGGCGGCGCGGCTGTGGCTGGAAATTGGAGGGGGAGGTCGCCGGCCGGTGGGGAGCACGATGGGGTGGGCGGTGTCGCGCACGGCGGCGCGACGGCGGCGGGCTGGGTGAGGAACGGTTGCACGGCGTGAGAGAGAGAGAGAGGCGTCCGCGCGGGAAGCGGGGGGGGGGAAAAAAAAAGAAAAAGAAAAAAGAAGAAAAGAAGAAAAAGAAAAGAGGAAAGAGAAAAATGTAGGGAAAGAAATGAGGTTCAATCCTCATATCTTGGGTCACACAAATGATCCAACGGAAACGATTTTAAAACAGCAAGTAAAATAAAATAATTCAAACGTAATGATTAAAATGAAAATAAATAATTAAACCCCACAACAAGTTAATTTAATTTGAGAAGAAATTTAAACGCATAACAATAATTAATTTAAAGAAGGCACTTTAAAAAATAATTTTCGTAAACTAAAAATCATAAAAATAACACAACTAAAAATCCAACAATTTTAAAACAAGAGAATAAATTTTTAAATTAATAACAAATAATCTTTCAATTAAAAAAAAAACACTAAAATACGGGGTGTTACATCCTTCCCCCCTTAAAAAAAATTTCGTCCTCGAAATTTGTAAGGTCAAACATTACGCTAAAGCAGGATACCAGATACAACTCAAAACACGCTCGAAAAGACCATACCATCAACAACTCCCAACAAGCATGAGTAATGTTCTCTCAAGTCTATTTCCATTGGCAATTCCATCATACTCATATTAGTCTCCCAGTGACACATCACGTCCAGTATTCTTAGGGTGGCTATGCTATCCAAAATCCCATCTTTCCACAAGAGCCTTAATACAACATCCAAGGAATCCCAATGATTATTATTATTATCGTAACACGATCTGCGCTAACCTCAATCGACTCCTATGTTAAAACTCACAAACCTTCATTGTATTCTACAAGTTGGTAACCTTAGCTACTTCCAAAGTTAACCATCAATAAACATTTCCATCATCCAGACCTATTCCCTCAAAATCAACAAGAATTATATCCTAATTCCGCACCACCAATAGTTTAATCTCTAATTACAAGTATCATTATCAAATTCTCAAATCACCACTAATTTCTTAAGATCAACACAAAGTTTGAATCCTTAATTATAACCAAAAATATCGCGCTCCTGCTGCGCACTCTGATAATTTGCCACACGCATAAAATTTATGTCCTCATAAAGCAATACCATCAAGTACAAGGTGGCTCCATACCTACTGATCAGAAAACTCTTATGACATTTGGTAGAAAATTCTTGACCTCTAAAACCATACACTATTATACACTTTCCTCAAATTCATCAAGAATTCATTCTTAAACCTGCACCAACTATTATCCTTGAATCTGATATGGATCCAATCCCAAAACTTGCCACTAAAATCCCGAACTAATAACCATCATTTCCTAAAGTCTGCAAAACCTTAAACTTTTGGTGAAATTCCCGTAAATCTATCCTTAAAGTTTGTTGAACTTACAGTCTTCTATTCCAAATCCTCGTGTCATACATCCATGAAATCGAAAACCTCAGATATCCTACTCCCCAAATAGATCACCCAGATCATGCCGTTCCTTTCAAACCTTGATATTATAAAAGCACATCAAGTCGATAAAAGTTCAAGCTTACTCTGCTAAATATAACAATAGCGTTCTCAGTCGTACCATCTTCCTGCCATAACTTAATCCTTAACCCGTTTTTCAGCTTCGAACGAAACGAACAAAATAAAATAAACTTAATAAATTAAATAACATAATTTCAATTCCAATAAAATCAAATCAAACAAAACCGAATAAATTCAATTTAAATAAAATAATAATAATTTTAATAATTTCAAAATAAACCTTTAAACTTCTCTGGTACTGCACACATGGTTTTACTTATTCTTAGCCATAACTTCAACCAACTCGTACAGTCACTCCTATCATCTCATATTGTAAACCCAACATCGCTCTAAACTCCAGTACATCTTTAGAATCCCAAACTTAAATATCCACAAGATAATCCTTAAATTCCCCAAGTTCCTACACTGAAATCTTTACATCCTATGAACCCACAGAAATCTAAACCTCCAAGGTTTATAGTATGCAGAATTCAAACCTGTCTCTGATACCAAATGTAACGCCCCAATGGAAGGCCCAAACCACATGGCCTATACTCCAAAAGGACTAGTCAATGATACAATTGGAGCCCCATTAGAACCTTATAAAGAGCAAGAACTTCTCCTTCCCAAGCAATGTGGGATCCCATACACCACCTACCCTTACTCATATCATATGGGGTATCACATTAGCTAGTGAAATTATCTTGGGCAGCTTCACCCAGATAGAGGGGGTTTATGGATACCATTGTTGTGTAGACGAGCCATTAAATCAAATAAACATGAATGATTCTCCTTTAAGGCTATGTTAATGTATGGGAGTAGATTTACCTGAAGTGGTTGTGATTTGAATTACTTGGCACGAATGACTGCTTGGTTCTTCAGAGATTCTGTATGAAGAGGACAAGATGCTCCTAATTTTTAGATACACCTATGTTGTAATTGCTTGAGCAAAACGTGTAGATATCATTACCAGGGGGAAATTTCCTTTTTTTGATAGGTAAACAAGTATTATTAATTCAATAAAGGGCAACAAAGTGCCAGTTACAAAGGTCATTATGCCCTATCTACGTAGGCGCATTAGATTACCAGGGGGAAATTTCCTATGAAAGTCTTGTTCTTTAGACCAGTCGATTTTATATTTTCATGTACAAACCACCACCACTTTCTCCAGGCTGCAAACCTTAGGTTTATAACTTTCACTTTTAGCATGAAACAAGATGTTGTGTGACTTTATTACTTTCATGAATCCTTGCTGATCATGTATTTTATATCACGTGTTGGAAAGTACTTACCTTTTTATATTTAACTCAAGATGGCCACACACACACAGGAAAAATACTTTATGTTCCACGTGTGGAGGACAAGAATTGTCACATGCGCATGCTGAGAATCTCATGTATTGATGATCTTGTTGCAAATTCAATGGATATATTAGAACCAGCTCCAGTGGATAGTGATGGAAATGAACGTGAAGATGGTAACTATTTTAAATGTTATAACCTATCTCTCTTGCTCTCACGAAACAACTTCCGCACTCAATTCACCTGAACCCAGCCAAGCTTTATACATTTTCCTCCCGTTCAAATATTTTTTGTAGGCCTAATCTTACATTTTATAGATGCATCTAAATATATGTACATGGGCCGACACTTACAAGGATTCCTTTTGGTGCAGTTATGCTAGCAAATGAGCCAGTTGATTTGTTCCTCTAGCCTGGTAGAACTTCCTGTTTTCTGATTTGATTATAAAATGCTCAGCAGTTTCACAAACCAAAATGTAGATAATAGCATTTTCTACATTCAGGACTAGCATTTGACAGATCTGGAAGGCGCCTGGGTCGTGGTGGAGGGTATAGTTATGAATCCTTGCCTATCATTTAAACCTTTATTAGCCTCTGAAATTGTGGGTGCTGAGGGTAGGCGATATCATGTGCTCATTTAGATTAGAATCTCTATTTTAAGCTCCTAAAGTATCGGTATTCATTCAGACTCCAGATGCATTTATTTGTTGGTATGGTGTAACCTCCGAAATAATTGGTGAACCAACTTCTGGAACTGCTATTGTATAGGAAATCTCTCTCTTTCTCTCTCATGCATTTTAAAGGAATTTAACTACTTTTAGTCCTGGATGAAATTTGACCTTTTATTCTTATACGCCAATTACAATCTACATGTCAAAGTCATGCATAACTAATGTTGCTTTGTTTGATGAAAATCAATAGTTATTATGATACCTTCCTGAAGAAATACCAAGAGCTTGCAAAGGCAAGGGATTGAAAGCAACCCCTCCTTGGTATGTATGAATTCTTTTTTATTTTTGGATAAGTAGCTGGTGAATTCTAGTTTTAAACAATTGCTCAAGGTCTTGTAGCCTGGTTATAAGGGTATGCTAGTCACTTGAAATGATTGCGTCTGTTTCTGCAGTTGTGCTGTCATATTCTGTGCAGATAATGGATGAAGGAGTTATAGCATGTAAGGCCCAGCCTCTCTAAGTGGCCCGAACCCTGTCTGAGGGCCCAGCCCGTATCCGGATGGTGCGAACGACGTCGTTTGGAGGTTAGTTATTTCCCTCCTCAATTCTTCTCTTTTTCCCCCTCTTCCTCTTACGGTTTCTATTTCTTTTCTTTCCTTCTGGTTTTCTGGGTTTCTCTCGTGCAGACGGACTCTCCAACAGGTAAACCCAATCTCGCCGATCATCTCTCATTGTTTGCTTTGGGTTGATTTCGTGATTTCGAATCACATGGCTTTACCTTCTCTCTTGCGCTACATCTGTTTCAGTGGGTTACCGATTTCTACACTTCCTCTTCCTTTTTTTTTTTCCGTTCGGTACTCCCTCTTCGAATTAGTGAGCATTATTTCTCAGCCCTTCGTTTCGACTGTTTCTGTTTTGGTCGTGAGTTTCAGTGTCTTTTTTTTGTGAGTTTTCTGGTTGCTGTGCGTGGGAACATTTCGGGTTGGTGTTTCGGGTGGGCACTATAAAGCTTTGCTGGAAGTTCTCTTTTTGCCGTGATGTACTCTTGCAGTTTCTCCATCGATTTTATGTTGATGTTATCCTCATTTCTGCAGCTTCTTGTTGCCGTGAGTTGAGTTTGCATTTGGTCAGTTCTTGGGCTTCCGTGACTTGTGATTCCAATTTCTTGGTCACTTAGGTGAGTAAGCCATGCTCGGTCTCAGTCTTACACACACGCACACACACTTTCACTTCAAGTCAGTTTATTCCATTTCAATGAGATATTTTGGAAGTGTAGTTGTGAGTTCTCGGACACTTTTTGTGATTAATCAAACACTTTGCATTGGAATGGTCTTGGAATTGTGGATTATATTGGGTTGGTCGAGCAATAAATTGAGCAATGTTTGGGATTGTTTGGGGACTGTATTTGTACTATATGGGTTCTATTTGACCGTTGGGAGTGGAGAATAATAGTTGGAGCTGCATTGTGGTTGAATTGTGATTATTACTTGGAGTTAGGGGCAGTTGAGGGGGGGTTGATATTTTGGTTATTTGTGTTTGACGTGGTATTTGGTGGGTGTTTTGGTAATTGTTAAAATTAGAATATGGTATTTTTGGGTTGAAATGCGAGCTGTCCAAATTACTATTAGTAGTAATAGTGAATTGTTTTTGCTATATTATGGGTTGAGATTATGAGTATTAATTATTAGATGGACGTTATGTCAATTATCGTTTAATACTCAGTGTATATTTTGTTTTATGAATAGGTGCCGAGGCTAATAGAGGTCATTTTCGAGGCTTAGATAATACGCTACAAGAGTCAGGTAAGCGGGGTTCCTATGCTGGGTTTTATACAAGTTAATAAGACTGAGGTTGATTTTATGAAAACTTGCATAATTTGTGTTGTGTTGGGAACTTGTGAAAACAAAGATCAACCTCGGTCTCTTATCTGCATTATTCATGAAATCTGTGTGAAAAAGGAAAATATATTCTGACATGCATTGTGTAGACATGAGCTAAATTCTGTCACGTGATTTATGAAATCTGAAAACGAGCGATATTGAGAATATGAAAAGTTGTGCATTTATTTGTTCTGGCTTTTGTGTACAGCGTGTGTAAACTGTTCTGAATCTGTTTTGGTACTTTGTATTATTTTGATATAACATCTGAAAACCTTTGGCATGGTGTACTGGTTTTTCGTATCTGACTCTGTCTCTGCTTTGCTCTGCTCTGCTCTGTTATGCTCTGCTCTGTTTGGGTTGGTACCAACTTCTCTGTCTCTGAGTGCACCCACTTTGGAAACAAAGTGGTTTTATTGTGGTCTTTTCCTGTGTGCACACTCGGGGCTCCGAGAAGAATAAAGGAAAGATTTCACCTCTGTCTCTGCCTGGTTTGGCCACCGGGGTTAGCACAACCCTACCACGGGGGTGAAACATGGTCTCTGCTCTGTTGATGCTCTGTTTTGATTTGATGATGATACCCGGTTTATGTTATGCCAAAGTACTATGGGTTTACTTGTCTTAAAAACCATCGCTCTGTTATTTTGAAAATATGTTCTTTTCTGCATAATAACTCTGGAAAGATATTTTGTTCTGCATACTCTACTTTATAATTGCTCATGTTTGCATGCTAGCATATGATTTCTGCTTACTGAGTTGTTGATAACTCACCCCCTATCTTCATAATATTTTTCAGATAATGTGCAGAGTCCAAATGAGAACCTGGATTAGATTGGGGAAAGTGTTTAAGCTGAGGAGATGTGGTTAGAAGAAAGACCTTTGATGTTCTTAGTTTTAATGTATTAAGTTTTAAAGTATATCTTTGGGTTAGTAGGACCTATGGTTTAATCAGTTTTGGTATGTTACTATTACCGGGAGATTGTGGACCCTTTTATTATCATTATTGCATTAAAGATTGTGTGAAGTTTGTAATGACATTATTTTAGAAGATATGAGATCGATTTCACTTATGAAGTCTTTGGAGATTATTTTTTTGATGTGTTGGGAGACATGTTTATGAGTGACAGGTATTGATTCTCCAAGCCACCCAGGTTTGGGGCGTTACATTTGGTATCAGAGCCAGGTTTGAATTCTGCATACTATAAACCTTGGAGGTTTAGATTTCTGTGGGTTCATAGGATTGAATACTGTTGAAGTGGGAAGTCTTAGAATTTGCAGGGTTTGAGAATAGCTATGAAGGGTAGTATATCTAAGGTCATGTTGATTAAGGTTTAGTCTAGTGACGGGGCCTTCTTAAATACTCAGAGGGAGTAAGATGTTAAATTTTTAGAGAGATTGACTATTACTACCATTGTGCGTTCCTCTCTTGTCTCTGTTATAGATATTCTTATATATTTAGATTCTAATATATATAGTTATTTTGTCAGGATGCCACCTCGTCGTAGAGAACGAAGCATGTCGGATCTGAATGCGAATGAGAATGAAAGGGAAGCAAATCCGAGTGCTTCCGAAGTACTGCGAGCGGCTGCACATCAATTGATTGATGACCTTGTTCAGAATCCCGCGGGTCGCCAGGGTAACTTCAATGAAAGGGGTTGCACCCTCCTCCTTTGTTTGATGGGAGAGGCGATCCAACTTTGGCAGAGGATTGGATACAGGACATTGAGGAGATTTTTCGAGTCCTAACCTGTACTGAGGAGCAAAAAGTGGCGTACGCCACATTCAAGCTTACTGGAGAAGCAAAGAGGTGGTGGATCTCTGAAAGATCTATCAGAGAAGCAGAGGGGACAGAGATAGTCAGCTGGCTGCACTTTAAGCAGATTTTTCTTGAGCGCTTTTTCCCTAGCTCATTCCGTGAGGACAAGGCTATGGAATTTGCTACCCTGGTTCAGGGAACCATGACGGTTCATCAGTATGCTGCCAGATTTACGGAGTTATCCCGCTTTGCTATTTATTTGATTCCGGATGAGGAAAAGAAGGCACGCAAATTCGAGCAAGGACTGAATGAGAAACTGTACGAGCGTGTGGTGGGTTTCCAAATTCGAAACTTCTCCGAATTGGTGAACAAAGCAACAGTTTTTGAAAGAACCCTTCAAAGAAGTGCTGCGATGCACGAACAGAGGAAAAGGACTACTCCCACCGAGTACCATTCTGGCATGGACCAAGGACCGTGGAAGAGGAGGAGTGAAGGTGGTAGTTCGGGAAAAAGGCCAGTTCAGAGTAATCCACAGCCCTACCAGTGTAGGACATGCAATCAAGTGCACTCCGGAGAGTGCAGGAAAGGAGCGGGATTGTGTTTCCGTTGTGGCAAATCAGGACACTACATCAGAGATTGCCCAAAGCAAAATAGAAGCAACCAGAGGTTCATACCGCCACCTCAGAGGAATGAAGTATCAGCTCGGGGCAGCAATCAACGCCCTACGGCGTCTGCTCGAGTCTTTGCACTAACACCTGGAGAAGTTGAGGGTAGGAATGACGTGATCACTGGTATGACTCTTTTGTTTTACTTTAAGGATTTATATTTTCTATTATTTTCTTTTCTTGGTTTGGTTCTGGTTAAGACTTGAATATTCTTGGTTCATGGATGAGTTCGATTGTGATCACAGGTACTCTCTCTTTGTTTTCTAATAATGCTATTGTGTTATTTGACTCTGGAGCGACACATTCTTTTGTTTCCACGGCGTACTCTAGATTTTGCACGTTAGATATTGAAAGATTGAAGAACAAGTTAGTGGTTGCGACCCCAACAGGAAATTCTGTAGTCTGTAGTGAGATTCTACTTGGATGCCCCCTTTCTATAGAGGGAAGATTGATGCCAGCAGATTTAATAGTTTTCCACATGGTTGGGTTTGATGTTATTTTGGGTATGGATTGGCTGGCTTCCTACCACGCCACTATTGATTGTGCTAAAAAGAAAGTGGTATTCAGACCCCCTAATGAAAGTGAATTTCGGTTCATAGGGTCAAAAGTAAGGTTGACACCACCCATCATTTCTGCCATTCAGGTTGGAAAACTGTTGCGTGATGGTTGCCAGGGATTCTTAGCCTGTGTGGTAGAAGCGCCAAAGGGGGAAGTGATGTTGGAACAAATACCTGTTGTGAGAGATTATCCAGAGGTCTTCCCTGAAGATTTATCGGGAATTCCACCCGAGCGGGAGGTAGAGTTTGCTATTGAGTTAGTTCCAGGCACGGCACCTCTTTCGAAAGCACCTTATCGCATGGCGCTTTCTGAATTAGCGGAACTCAAAGAGCAGTTGCAAGATTTGTTAGACAAGGGTTTCATCAGGCCCAGTGTGTCACCGTGGGGAGCGCCAGTTCTTTTTGTGAAGAAGAAGGATGGATCGATGAGAATGTGTATCGATTACAGGGAACTCAATCGGGTGACCATAAAGAATAAGTACCCGCTACCCTGTATAGAATATTTGTTTGACCAACTCCAGGGTGCTCAAGTATTTTCAAAAATAGACCTTTGATCGGGTTACCATCAGTTGAAGATCAGAGCTGAAGACGTGGCTAAGACGGCGGTCAGAACCCGTTATGGCCATTATGAGTTTTTGGTCATGCCTTTTGGCTTGACTAACGCCCCAGCAGTATTCATGGACTTGATGAACAGGGTGTTCCATGAGTTTTTGGATAAGTTTGTGGTTGTCTTTATTGATGATATACTGATATACTCCAAAAGTGAGACCGAGCATGAAGAACATTTGAAGTTGGTACTTGGAACACTTAGAGACAAGCAGCTGTTTGCTAAGTTGAAGAAGTGTGAGTTTTGGCTTGATTCAATCACGTTTCTGGGACATGTAGTTTCGAAGGATGGAATTTCAGTAGACCCAGGGAAAGTGGAAGCAGTGGTTAATTGGTCGGCACCGAGGAATGTTCATGAGGTTAGAAGCTTCTTGGGATTGGCGGGGTATTACCGTCGTTTCATCGATGGGTTTTCCAAGATAGCAGTTCCTCTCACTGCACTCACCAGGAAAAATAATAAGTTTGAATGGACAGCAAAGTGTGAAGAAAGCTTCCAAGAGTTGAAACAGAGATTAGTGACAGCTCCGGTGTTATCAGTTCCCTCAGCTAGAGGCGGATTTGTTGTCTATAGCGATGCTTCTAGGCTTGGTTTGGGGTGTGTACTGATGCAAAATGGGAAGGTTATAGCTTATGCCTCACGCCAATTAAAAGGGTATGAGCAGAATTATCCCACTCATGATTTGGAACTTGCGGCAGTCGTTTTTGCACTTAAGCTTTGGAGACACTACTGGTATGGGGAAAAGTGCGAAATTTATACGGATCACAAGAGTTTGAAGTATTTCTTTACCCAAAAAGAATTAAACATGAGACAAAGGAGGTGGCTTGAGTTGATCAAGGATTATGATTGCACCATTAATTATCACCCAGGCAAAGCTAATGTAGTAGCTGACGCTCTGAGTAGAAAGTTAATCGGACCGACAGTTGCAGCCATTACCACTCAGCATAGGTTGTTAATGGATTTAGAAAGAGCCGGTATTGATGTTTTTTCTAGTGATACGAATGCTGTCATGGCCAGTTTAGTGGTTCAACCTGCTTTGATAGATAGAATCAAAGTTGCTCAGAAAGTGGACTCAGAGTTGGTGAAGCTAATGGAAGGGATCGGAAACGGGGACAAGCCTGATTTTTGTGTTTCCAAGGATGGAGTTTTGAGGTTTAGGGGTAGAGTATGCGTACCTGCTGATGATGAACTAAAAAGGTTAATTCTTGAAGAGACACACCGTTCTTTGTACACTGTTCACCCAGGGAGTACCAAGATGTATCGGGATTTGAGAGAGTCCTTTTGGTGGAATGGCATGAAAAGAGAAATTGCTAAATTTGTAGAACAATGCCTGACTTGCCAACAAGTGAAGGCGGAACATCAGAGACCTGCAGGATTATTACAGCCACTTCAGATTCCAGAGTGGAAATGGGAACATATCTCCATGGATTTCGTGACAGGTCTACCAAGGACCGTAAGCGGACAAGATGCTATATAGGTGATCGTGGATCGTTTAACGAAAACCGCCCATTTTGTGCCTATTAAAGTTTCTTATAAATTAGAGAAATTAGTTGAACTGTATGTGCGGGAGATAGTGAGGTTGCATGGAGTGCCGGTATCCATTGTGTCGGATAGAGATCCTCGTTTTACCTCTAAGTTCTGGCGAAGCTTACAAGAGGCAATGGGTACTCAGTTAAGTTTCAGTACTGCTTTTCACCCTCAGACAGATGGACAATCAGAAAGAACTATTCAGATCTTAGAAGACATGTTGAGGGCATGCTTGATGGACTTCAAGGGATCTTGGATGCAACACCTGCCATTGGTTGAGTTTGCATATAACAATAGCTTCCAGGCTAGCATTGGGATGGCACCTTATGAGGTTTTGTATGGCAGGAGATGTAGGTCTCCTTTGTATTGGGATGAAGTAGGTGAAAGAAAACTTCTAGGGCCAGAGATTATTCAGCAGACCACAGAAAAGATAGATATCATTCGGGCTAGAATGAAAGCAGATCAAAGCCGACAGAAGAGCTATGCAGATAAACACCGCCGTCAGTTAGAGTTTGCGATGGGAGATAAGGTATTCTTGAGAATTTCACCAATGAAAGGAGTTATGAGATTCGGAAAGAAAGGTAAGTTGAGCCCTAGATACATTGGACCGTTTGAGATTCTTGATCGGATTGGACCAGTGGCGTACAGGGTGGCTCTACCACCAGCATTCTCGAGAGTGCATAACGTGTTCCATGTGTCCATGTTGAGGAAGTACATCCATGACCCTACTCACATCATAGATCATGAACCCTTACAGATTCAAGAGGACATGACCTACATCGAGGAACCATGGCGGATTCTGGACAGGAAAGAGCAAGTGTTGCGGAATCGAACTATTTCTTTGGTTAAAGTATTGTGGAATAATCACGCTATCAATGAAGCATCTTGGGAATTCGAGGAAGAGATGCGAGTAAAGTATCCTCACTTGTTCGAAGGAATTTATTATAGCTTGTAGCGAATTCCGAGGACGGAATTCTTGTAAGGGAGGGAGGATGTAAGGCCCAGCCTCTCTAAGTGGCCCGAACCCTGTCTGAGGGCCCAGCCCGTATCCGGATGGTGCGAACGACGTCGTTTGGAGGTTAGTTATTTCCCTCCTCAATTTTTCTCTTTTTCCCCCTCTTCCTCTTACGGTTTCTATTTCTTTTCTTTCCTTCTGGTTTTCTGGGTTTCTCTCGTGCAGACGGACTCTCCAACAAGTAAACCCAATCTCGCCGATCATCTCTCATTGTTTGCTTTGGGTTGATTTCGTGATTTCGAATCACATGGCTTTACCTTCTCTCTTGCGCTACATCTGTTTCAGTGGGTTACCGATTTCTACACTTCCTCTTCCTTTTTTTTTTCCGTTCGGTACTCCCTCTTCGAATTAGTGAGCATTATTTCTCAGCCTTTCGTTTCGACTGTTTCTGTTTTGGTCGTGAGTTTCAGTGTCTTTTTTTTGTGAGTTTTCTGGTTGCTGTGCGTGGGAACATTTCGGGTTGGTGTTTCGAGTGGGCACTATAAAGCTTTGCTGGAAGTTCTCTTTTTGCCGTGATGTACTCTTGCAGTTTCTCCATCGATTTTATGTTGATGTTATCCTCATTTCTGCAGCTTCTTGTTGCCGTGAGTTGAGTTTGCATTTGGTCAGTTCTTGGGCTTCCGTGACTTGTGATTCCAATTTCTTGGTCACTTAGGTGAGTAAGCCATGCTCGGTCTCGGTCTTACACACACGCACACACACCTTCACTTCAAGTCAGTTTATTCCATTTCAATGAGATATTTTGGAAGTGTAGTTGTGAGTTCTCGGACACTTTTTGTGATTAATCAAACACTTTGCATTGGAATGGTCTTGGAATTGTGGATTATATTGGGTTGGTCGAGCAATAAATTGAGCAATGTTTGGGATTGTTTGGGGACTGTATTTGTACTATATGGGTTCTATTTGACCGTTGGGAGTGGAGAATAATAGTTGGAGCTGCATTGTGGTTGAATTGTGATTATTACTTGGAGTTAGGGGCAGTTGAGGTGGGGTTGATATTTTGGTTATTTGTGTTTGACGTGGTATTTGGTGGGTGTTTTGGTAATTGTTAAAATTAGAATATGGTATTTTTGGGTTGAAATGCGAGCTGTCCAAATTACTATTAGTAGTAATAGTGAATTGTTTTTGCTATATTATGGGTTGAGATTATGAGTATTAATTATTAGATGGACGTTATGTCAATTATCGTTTAATACTCAGTGTATATTTTGTTTTATGAATAGGTGCCGAGACTAATAGAGGTCATTTTCGAGGCTTAGATAATACGCTACAAGAGTCAGGTAAGCGGGGTTCCTATGCTGGGTTTTATACAAGTTAATAAGACTGAGGTTTATTTTATGAAAACTTGCATAATTTGTGTTGTGTTGGGAACTTGTGAAAACAAAGATCAACCTCGGTCTCTTATCTGCATTATTCATGAAATCTGTGTGAAAAAGGAAAATATATTCTGACATGCATTGTGTAGACATGAGCTAAATTCTGTCACGTGATTTATGAAATCTGAAAACGAGCGATATTGAGAATATGAAAAGTTGTGCATTTATTTGTTCTGGCTTTTGTGTACAGCGTGTGTAAACTGTTCTGAATCTGTTTCGGTACTTTGTATTATTTTGATATAACATCTGAAAACCTTTGGCATGGTGTACTGGTTTTTCGTATCTGACTCTGTCTCTGCTTTGCTCTGCTCTGCTCTGTTATGCTCTGCTCTGTTTGGGTTGGTACCAACTTCTCTGTCTCTGAGTGCACCCACTTTGGAAACAAAGTGGTTTTATTGTGGTCTTTTCCTGTTTGCACACTCGGGGCTCCGAGAAGAATAAAGGAAAGATTTCACCTCTGTTTCTGCCTGGTTTGGCCACCGGGATTAGCACAACCCTACCACGGGGGTGAAACATGGTCTCTGCTCTGTTGATGCTCTGTTTTGATTTGATGATGATACCCGGTTTATGTTATGCCAAAGTACTATGGGTTTACTTGTCTTAAAAACCATCGCTCTGTTATTTTGAAAATATGTTCTTTTCTGCATAATAACTCTGGAAAGATATTTTGTTCTGCATACTCTACTTTATAATTGCTCATGTTTACATGCTAGCATATGATTTCTGCTTACTGAGTTGTTGATAACTCACCCCCTATCTTCATAATATTTTTCAGATAATGTGCAGAGTCCAAATGAGAACCTGGATTAGATTGGGGAAGGTGTTTAAGCTGAGGAGATGTGGTTAGAAGAAAGACCTTTGATGTTCTTAGTTTTAATGTATTAAGTTTTAAAGTATATCTTTGGGTTAGTAGGACCTATGGTTTAATCAGTTTGGGTATGTTACTATTACCGGGAGATTGTGGACCCTTTTATTATCATTATTGCATTAAAGATTGTGTGAAGTTTGTAATGACATTATTTTAGAAGATATGAGATTGATTTCACTTATGAAGTCTTTGGAGATTATTTTTTTGATGTGTTGGGAGACATGTTTATGAGTGACAGGTAGTGATTCTCCAAGCCACCCGGGTTTGGGGCGTTACATAGCAGTCACTCCAAATGACATTCCTGTGGATGCTCTCGTATCCCCAATTGGTGTGATTCCTATTAGCCAAGCTGCCTTAGACAGGTAACACTATGTAAATCCTTCATTCTACTGATATTTAGATTAGTTGTGATTCTTTTCTGTGTCAGTTAAGTTAAGTATGTACCGGATGAAGCTTTGACATGCTCTTGGAAGTTGGAAACCAAACCAGTTGATTGCTTTCTTCGATAATGGGATCTTCATCCTTCAAGAAATTGGAGTTTGGTTATGTCATAAGCAGTCCAAGAATTGTATGGTCTCGATTGTTTGAAATAATACGATTATACTATCAAAGGATTGGGATTTTATGTCATGATTGGTTGTAGAAGTGCCATTCAAGCTTTATTCCTTAATAAATCAGTTTCATTAAAAGCAATAATATTCCTATATGTATTTATGTACATGCGCATGTGTACACCAATAATATTGTTTGAAAATAAATATAAAAAAATTTGACTTTTGATTGAAGAGCAACTGCCATTTTGAAGTCCACAACTCCTGGTTCAAGGTATCTTATGCTGATTCTTTGGGCATCTGATGTAAGGTTGCTTCTAACCCCCATCCCACCTTTAAATATATAAGCGATTCAAACCAGGCAATGCAGAAGTGTTCAGTTAAGTGAGGTATGCTGATACATCATATATGAATTGAGCCACTAAATAAATAGAAAGACCAAGTTGTGATTTCTTCAGGTAAATGATTATTGTATTGCTGGTTCTGTTATTTATATATCATAGCAGATAACAGTCCATGGAGTACTTGCTAGTATCAGCGTATAACTTCTTAGGAAGCACTTCATCAGCTACTTCTCATTGAAGAGAAGGCCCAAGTCTATCAGGAAATTTAATAATTTGTCTTGCATCACTAAATATTTCTATAAAAAAAAGGCAATATCAGTTTCACAAAGATGAAAAAGTCCATAAATAGCCAACAACAAGAACAAACAGGCCAGGTCAACTGAATGCCATGAAATCACGAAGCTGCCTAACTATCCTGTGAAAAGTCGTCTATATTAAAAATTATTACACAATTATTTTACAACTTGGAAATAGTATAAACACAATTATTTTACAATTTTTAAGGTCTTTCATTAAAAACTTATTGCCTTTGGAATTTAAACCCATCAAAGTCATACAAAATTCAATTAAAATCAAAGAAGGAAAATGATGGTATGCTCCATGGATTTGTTCTCTCATTTTGACCACTCATGTATTTAATTTTTCTTTTTGCTTAATAGTTAAAAAAGTGACTATTGGTATATTTGTTTAATTTTTATATTTTTTAGAAATATTTAAAGATGTTTAAACAATATGAGAAAGAAAAAGGAAAAAAATAAAAAATAAAAAAGTGTAATTTACATTAGAGGGCACGCCCAGTAATCAAACCTGGCGGCATACTAGCAATGTCCAATCAAAGAATAGTAATGTTTTATGGAAGAGTTGTAAAATGGTTGTGTATATATCATTTTTTTAATTCAAAAAGCATATCTAAGAGATGCTATTGAAGAGAGCAAATAGCTATTTTGGTTTCCAACTTTTTTTTTATATATATATAAGTAAGAAATCTATTAATAAACGTAATTTGGCATAACCCAAATACATAGGAAGTGTACATAGAGAGACACTTAATTACAAGCTAATCCTGAAAAATATTACAAAAGTCATTAATCCCATCCAATACAATAACCGAATCCCAGAGCAACAACTGTTGTCTAACTTTTGTCTCAGCTATGGAGTGATTAAACACTCTCATAAGTCATGCCCATCTTGTCAAATGAAGGAAGCCAACCACAATATGGTGTATGGCTACGGGCTCCTACTGCAAAAGACAGTGAGATTAACCAAAAAAGGTATGGAGGTAAAGAAGGTCACCCTGCAAAGGAAGAAAGTCATGCATGGAGGGCTGGTGATCGGGACAAGGATGAACCTCAAAAAGGAAAGCCTATAAATCAGGAGGAAACCAAGGAAACTGAAAAGGGAAGCGATGAGCAGAAGGAAGGAATAGCAAATATGGAAGGAATGTAGGAACTAAGGGTCAAAGCAAATCCAAATCGTTTTTCAAATAAGGGAAGAGAGGGAATTAGAAATATGGAAACTGCCAAAATTTTCTCATCAAAGGAAAGGATTTTAATGCCTAACCAAGGTGATACTGCAATCAAAAGATAAGATCCTGCCAGTGGGAAAACAAATGCTTTCCATATCAAGCACAATAGCTCTGCTAGGGACCTTGGTACAAAAATTGATTTGATCTTCAAAGTAAATTCTCTTGACAAATTCCTGAAAAATTAGGTTCAAGTTTTGGAACAATCAAAGAAAAAGGCCAATTGGAAAAGGAGAGCAAGGGACAAGTGCTTTGCAGCATTAGTTAAAGAAACTAGTCAGAAGGGTGAAAGGACTGAGAACATAAAAAGTTGTGGGGTACACTTAGATGACGTGGATTTTACTAAAGAAACAAAAAAAGAAAAACTAAAAATTGAGGTCATGGAAGCTATGGACTCAAACACAGAAGAATTAGTGGTGGCTGGTGCACAGCCCCACCAGATGCAATGAGTTGTCTAAGTTGGAACTACCGAAGGCTTGGGAACTCAGAGACAGTCAATGATCTGCACCTCTTGGGGAAGAGTAAGCTCTCATCCTTGAGGTAGAACTGATCAAAAGGAGATTGAGGTTTGAAAACAGTTTTGTGGTAGACTGTAAAGGTCTTTGTGGGAGGATTGCATTTTTATGGAAGGATGATGTGGAAGCTAAGGTGGAATCCTACGCTTAGAATCATATGTCACTTAGTATAAAAGATGTCAATGAAGGAAAGAACTGGATCCTCACAAGTTTTTATGGTAATCCTTTAATTGCTAAGAGAGATGAAGTTGGAAGCTCTTTAAAGCTCTGAAACCTAAGAATACAATGGGGTGGCTATGTGTTGGGGAATTCAATGAGATTCTGAATAATAGTGAGAAATATGGAGGTGCTCTGAGATCCTATAATCAGATGGAGGCATTGCGAATAATAGTGGAAACATGTGGTCTAAGTGATATGGGTTTTGTTGGGAATAAATTCACCTGGTCTAATAACAGGTTTGGAGAGGCTTTTACCAAAGAAAGGCTTGATCGAGCCTTTAGTAATAATGTATGGACAAATATTTCTCCTAGCTCTAAAGTCCATGTACTACTTGATCAAAATTCTGACCACAATCCAATCTACATCACAATGGAAAAAATTGATTCTGATATGGGCAAGGTTTTAAAACCCTTCAGGTTTGAAGCTAGCTAGACACATAGAGATGAATGTTATAAAATAATGGAGGATGAGTGGAAAAAACCAAGAATGGCAAATAACAAGCTCAGCTTCACCACTGAAGGCCTCAAAAAATGTCAACAACAATTGATGCAGAAGACTAAAATGAAGATTGCAAACTCAAAGAGAGAGATAAACTCCAACCTTGCACAGATCTCGAACTTGTAGAAACTGAATAAGGGGCACATGAATGACATAATTAAGTCCCTGCAAAAGGAAGTGGATAGATTACTTGAAGAAGAGCATACAAAGTGGAAGCAACGAGCTAAACAAAGGTAGCTGAATGAAGGGGATAGAAACACTAAGTTCTTTCATCAGTGTTATCCAATAAGAAGATTGCTAGATGATACTGGTCAGGAGGTAAATACCAAAGAAGGCATATGTGAGCAGTTTCAGAATTTCTTTTAGGAACTTTTTTCCACCTCTAAACCTAGCAACATTGGAGAATGCCTGACTAATATGGAACCTCGAGTTAGTGAAGAGATGAATCAAGTGTTAATCAAGCCATACACATACAAGGAGGTTGAAGATGCCTTTTTTCAAATGAATGGACTCAGCTCACCAGCTCCAAATTGCTTCCCAGAAGCCTTTTGCCAGCAGCATTGGAGCATAGTGGGGGATCAGGTTAGTGAGACTGTGTTATATGTTCTTAATTCCAATGGGTGTATTGGTGATATAAATAACACATTTATCATTCTCATTCCTAAGAAGAAATCCCCTACGAAAGTGTCTGATTTCAGACATATTTCTCTTTGTAATGTTATGTACAAGCTTATTTCCAAAGTTGTAGCAAACAGGTTGACGAAGATCTTGCCAAACATTATATCACAAAACTAGTCAACCTTTGTATCCAAAAAATTAATCACTGACAATATCATCGTGGCTTTTGAGGCTATGCACATAATGAAATGCAAAATGACAGGCAAAGAAGGTTACATGGCTTTGAAGCTTGACATGAGCAATGCATATGATAGGATTGAGTGGAGTTTTCTCATATCAGTTTTGTGCATAATGGGTTTTAATCAAAGTTGGGTAGAGTTGGTGATGAAGTGCATTAAATTAGTATCCTATTCAATTTTGGTTAATGGTGTCCCTAAAAAATCTTTTAATCCATCTAGGGGTATAAGACAAGGTGATCAATTATCATCTTATCTTTTTATTTTGTGTGCTGAGGCCTTGAGTAATTTGATTGGGAATGCTGAAGGTAAAATATTGATTCATGGGGTTCCAATTGCAAGAGGCCAAATCAGACTCACTCATCTATTTTTCGCTGATGACAACCTTTTATTTTTCAAGGCTAACTTGATTGAATGGAGCAGGTTGTTCAGTTTATTAAGAGTTTATGAGACAACTTCTGGATAGAGATTGAACCTTGAGAAGACCTCTATCATTTTCAACAAAAATACTTCTAAAGAAGCCCAAGATTGCATACTTTCTATTGCTGGTGTAAGAACTGCTATGCCCTACGAGAAGTATCTTGGTTTGCCAACTGTGTTAGGTAGAGCTCGAGAAAAATATCTCAGGAGTATTCTAGATAAGATGAGGATGATAATCAGCAATCACAGAGTGAAAACACTATCTAAAGCCGGGAATGAAATCTTTATCAAGGTAGTAGTTCAAGCTCTTCCAGCATACACAATAAGTGTTTTCAAGATGCCTAACAATTTGCTTAGAAATCTCAATGTTGTTATACAGAGTTTTTGGTGGGGGCAGCAAGGGAAAGAGAAGAAAATTCACTATGTTTCTTGGAGCACTATGGGGAAGGCCAAATCTGCAGGGGCATGGGATTTAGAGACTTGGAACGTTTTAATCATGCAATGCTAGCTAAACAATGTTAGAGATTGATTCAACAACTTGACTCTCTAGCTTGTCAGGTTATCAAGGCAAAGTACTACCATGGAACTTCTTTCTTGAATGCCAAACTGGGTCTAAAGCCATCCTATATATGGAGAAGTTTCCTAACTGCCAGGCACCTTATTGAAGTAGGATCCTTTTGGAGAGTTGGTACTGGTGAGGAAGTCAGGATTTGGCATGATAAATGGCTCACTCACTCCACACCAGCCAAGGTTATAAGCCCTGTGAAGTTTCTGGACAGCATTGCTAAAGTCCACAAATTGATTAACACTCATACAAAGCAGTGGAAGACTGAAATGATTGAATAGATGTTTGAAAAGGAGGAGGCAGAGATTTTTGTTAAAACTCCAATCAGTACCTCGAGCAGCACTGACAGATTAATATGGAAGGGTACTCAAAGTGGTTATTTTACAGTTAGAAGTGCATACCACATGCAAAAGGATATGGTAGTGCCACCAAAGGGACAGGCATCTAGCAGCAACAAGTTCTAAAAAGTATGGCAATAGATTTGGAGCCTAAAAACCACCCTAGGGACAAGGTATTTCGATGGAGGGCATGCCTTGAAAGCTCTACCTACTCAATCCAATTTATTCAAGAAACAATTGTTGAACATCCCATGTGCCCTATATGTAACACTTAAGAAGAAACCATTACTCACGCAATTTGGAACTGTGTCTTCTATGGATGTGTGGAGCCAATGTTCAAAAAGACTACATAAGTGTCACTTTTTACATAAGTCTATGCTAGAACTTATAGAGGAACTGTTGAAGTCTATGGAAGCTGAGGTGCTGCAAGGATTTGCACTGGTGGCAAGGAAGATATAGTGGAGAAGGAACCATTTCATTTTCAATAGAGTATACACATCCAAATAACATTGTGAAGGAAGCACGATACAATTTAGAGCTGTTATTAGAGGTGGAAGAGAAGAGCAGCAACACCACAAGACCAGGAAGGCTATCAGCAGATAAGTGGGAACCCCCTCCACCAAACACATACAAGATAAATTGGGATGCAGCAGTTGACAAAATACATGGAAAAATTGGAATAGGGGTTGCTGTGAGGGATAGTGAAGGCCAGATAATCGCTACCATGAGATTGAGTAAATGCATGTTTCCAGAACCATTGTTGGCAGAAGCATATGGAGCATTAAAAGCTGCTAAGTTGGGATTGGATTTAGGTGTAAGGAAGGTCTGTCTTGAGGGTGACTCACTGCAGGTGATCAATGCTCTAAAGAGTGAAAATGAAGCTTGCAATAATGTTGGCATGTACATGGTTGAAGCAAAGTAATGTTTGAAAAGATTTTCCAAGTTTGAAATTTCTCATGTTAGGAGAAATGTCAATGTAATAGATAACATGTTAGCAAAAGATGCTCTTTCTATTTCTGATTTTATTATAACTATGGAGGATTTCCCTTCATGTATCTCAACTTTGTTATAATGGAATGAATATAAGAGCTTCCTTTCAAATAAAAAAGAAAAAGAAAAAAGAAAGCCAAAACAGTAAAGTATGAGAAAAGAAAGCTCTAACCCTTTCCACCGATCGTTCTCTAATTTCAAAACAGCGCCCGTTCAACTCATTCCAAATACACCACATAAGACAAACATCTCCCAAACGATTGCCATTTAACGATTTCCTAGGAACCCTCTCCAAGGTTCACTACCCTCTCAAGCATCACCCAAGTAATTCTCGCTTTAGCAAATACCTCATCCCACAAAACCTTTGACACATCACAATGACTGCCGATTCGCCCCATCTTTTGCACATAAAGCACCAATTCATTACAACAATACCACACTTTTTTAACTTATCAATGTAAGAAATTTTCCTGAGAAGCCAACTACCCAAAGAAAGCCACCTTAAGAACCCTCTCCAAGAATGTTGCCACTACTAACCTCTTATTACCAAGCATCAATCCCCCTTCCAGAATCTATGTTTAAAGTATAAAGCAAGTTGTAAAAATTAATAATGTCCCCTACTTCCTAATCTTGGACATCTCTAATAAAGCTTATTGACCACTGAATAAATCCAGTAGAATTATCCATGTAATCAATTAGCCACAGGCAACTTTAGGCCTGCAACCCGATGGGAACCAAACCCGGTTTGACTATTTGCGTGCCAACCCAACTAGGCCCATACCATATGAAGACATGCCACAGTGGGGAATAATTGCTATCTTCTTTTCAATATAATACAGGTTAAATCTATACGATGTACGCCCCATCTTTTGCACATAAAGCACCAATTCATTACAACAATACCACACTTTTTTAACTTAGTCAATTCATTACACAACCCCCTGCATTGAAGGCTGACTCAGAAGAAATAGTAAAAATGAAAATGACCACCACAAACGAGTCCCGTGTACACAACCCCCTGCATTGGCTGACAGATTTGGATACTTTACTTCATTGATCTTCCACCAATCTAAAATATCAAAATTTGGAGCTCGTGCCTCACAACCATGTTCCAAGTACTGATCAATCTTCGATTTATTCATCAAAAAGATTCACTTATTTCTTGCTCATACTCAACCCAAAAACTCTGTTGAGAATCAGAATCAATAATACTAGGATCAACTGAGGAAGGAGACTCAAAATAAGAAACTCTACTTAAACTCTCATACACAACACTATACTCTCTGTAAATGTCAATCATAAATTGTTTCACTTTTGCAATCATTTCTTCGACTAAATTACCACCATATATTTTTTTGAACAAAAAATTTAAAAGACTAAATTTGCATCTTGAATCAAGAACAATAGCAATAAATATCATCAAGTTAGTCTTTTTGATTGATCCCCGATATTTGTCATACTTAATCTTCATATTTGTTGGCATACATTTCAACACTGTATCATTACTTTGACTCATTTTTGACAAATGTCATTGGATGCCACAAAACTCCTGAAAATATGCATTAGATGTGACATACAAGAGCCAAAAAGTCTAACAGTAACATCATAAAAAATCTTCAAAAACTTTATTAATACTCTAACTCTTTCCCAATAGTGAAAAAAAGAATCGTCATCCTTCTCCAATCGCAAAAATGATTTTTTAAATGTTTCTGCAACTTCTAGCATTAGATAAGTCAAATTTCATCTTGTGGAAACATCAAGGCATACCAATTTTGTACAACCAATTTTCTCCTTCTCTATACACTTTGAATTTATCCATTCTTGCGGGAAATGATTTAACATACCTAACCACATTGCGCACCCTTCTGATTGAATCATCATAATCTTTTAGCCCCTCATTCACAATGAGGTTCATAATATGGGCACAACACCTGATGTGAATATACTTCCCTTCCAACAAATGACCTCCTACAAACTTCCTCAAATACTCGATGGCAACATCATTTGAGGAAGCATTGTCAACAATAACAGTAAAGATCTTGTCAATACCCCAATCTTGTAGACATGAATCTACATACTTTCCAATAGTTTCTCATTTGTAATTAGGGATCATACAAAAGTTTAGAATTCTTTTGTGTCATTTCCATTCACAGTCGATAAAGTGTGCAGTAAAACACACAAAATTAAGTTTTGAATCGACATCCATGTGTCAGTGGTTAAACTAACCCGCCCAACCATCTTAAATATTTTCCTTATCTTCTCCTTCTCCATTTTAAATAGTTTAATACAATCTCTCGCTGTAGTAGTTCGAGATGACATTTGGAACCTTGGTTCAAGTGATCTACATACCTTCCTAAATCCCTGGGCTTCTACTATCCTAAATGGAAGCTTGTTACAAATTATCATTTCAACAATTGTCATTCATATATTTTTTGAATTAAACTTCGATGCATTTGCTGAGTTATTGACATCACTATCTCCAATTCACTCAAGACTCATAGTTTGCTGATCTGTAAGTCTAATTCTATGAAGATGTTGCTTACAAGTACCAAGATTCTGCAACATACTTGATGTACCATGTCTTTTGGGATGATAAGAGTAAATCTTGTGACAATAATTACACTTCGCTTTTGGGACATTTAAAGAGCATCCATCTATTTTAGTGAAATGGTCCCACACTACTGAGGGATCCTTATTTGCCCTCCTTTTACGAGGAGGGAGACTTGTGTCACTAGACGAGTTAATATTTGAAGTCATTTGTGATCGACTTTTCAAAGGAGTAGCAGTCTCATTATCTCTTAAATTTGTATGAGTGTCACTTTCGAAGCAATCCATATATGAACTGACATATAATATAACATATAAAAATTAAGATATTAGTGATGCAAAAAGAATTTGTCTAATTAAGATATTCTTCTCACGAGTCCATCAAAAGAAATTCACATTTTCCTATGATATATATAAATTAGTGATCTAATAAATAAATATGCCGGTAAATGATTTGTTGGATGAAGTTTCTCAGACCATGTTTCAAGCTACTTGGTGTCTAAGTCAAATGCCCATGTGTAGATCAAAGAAGAATTAATCCTCAAACACTGCAAGTCTAACTACTATATTTTGACCAGCCAACTTGTTCATACTTTGGAGGACCATGGGCATTTGGTAATGATATAAAAACCTAACTAATCTTTCTTTTCTTAGACATACTTAAAGTAACTATGTTTTTAATCTGCTTCCCAATTCCAGATGAACAATGATTCTCTCCATTTCAAGCAAAATAGATAGTATCTGTTTAATTTGATAATCTAGCTCAACAGTCAACAAAATTTGAAATGATCAAAATATTTTATATTTTATTCTAATTCAATACCATCCGTTGAAAATTCCTTTGGCTAGCTACATAACTTGTTGACATGTCTATGATGTGTAGTACTGCATATATGGGTGAAAAGACCCACCATTTTATCTCTTTGGTTCTCTATTCTGTATGATTTTGTTAGAACTGATGAAAAGAATCAAACATAATGGAAAAGAGCAAAAGGGGAAAAAATATGAAGAAATTAAGATCCAAAAAGTTTCTCATTATCTCTTATTAGAAAACATAGAGACTTGAGAAAGTTCAAAGGAACGTGTCCATATATAGCATGTTGTATTGGTCACGACACAAAGTTCAAGTTTTCATGCAATGCCAAATCAAATTAAGTAGCATATAAATCTGCCCAACTTATACATATTAAAGTTGGAGGAGTTGGTCTCTTACCTCAAGTTGTATGATTCCCAACGTAGATAGCAAAGATCAAAAGAATCCTTTTCAAACTATCCTGTAATTCAAAGTAGTAACTCCGTAATCAACTATTCCACAAAACAAAGGGTGTTTTCAAACATGTTATAACTAAAAATCATTTTTACAAAATTTAATGTTATATGTCAGATTTAAATTAAGAATAATTATATATGTACTAAAAAGAGCATAATGACATCAATTTATAAGCTTATTTTAGTAAAAAAAATTTATAGACCAAGTATTTCTCATCTGTCAATTATTTAATTTGGTTTTAGCATAAGTAGAAGGAACATTCATGAATTATCCAAGAAACAAATCAATCTTCCTCGTTGGAATTTAGAATCAAGCAAATACAACATGAGACCTCAAGTACTCGAGAAACATTCTTTTAGCATCGTGTTGCAACGAAACATCCACTCGAAAAAGAGGAAGCTCCAGCTCTCTTTGCCCAATCTACTAATTTCTCTCTCTCTGTCTCTCACAACTCGTTCTTTCTGTGCGTAGAGACTGTTTGATAGCAAAATGCTGGAGTACGATTGGGGCAATCTGGCCAGCACACTCATGCTTTCAGCCTAGCAAGAACTAGCCTTGGATTCAGACAAAACTCCTCAAATCTTCGACCACTACACCCAAGCATTCCATGACAATAGTTTTAACCCACACCCACCATGTTCTCTCCCTTCATCCCGCAACAGACCCAAACACATCCCCAGCCCCACCACTCCCTCTTCGACCCATGGGCCTACCCAAGAGTAGAAAACTTAACTCTTACCTCAAGATAAAAGAGAGAGAGAGAGAGAGAGAGAGAGAACGCACATTTAGGGTTTGAGGAGGAGCTCTAGCCTCTGAGCAGGAGCTGGTTCTTTTCCTTTTCCTTGGAGGCAATCGGTTTCAACCGATATTAGATGAAATGAACCCAATATTGGGTTTGACCTGTTGAACCCAACTTTAGTCGGGTGGGCCCATGTCGGGGCTTTCGGTTTGATCTGGGCAAGCCCTTTTATGCACATGCCTAGGTAACTTTATTCAAAGCAATTCTAAAGAGAGAGGGAAAACATTCTTCAATGCCTCAACCTCACACTACAAGTCATGCCAAAAACTAATCCGGTTTTCCCTACCCACCTAAATATGAAATTTCTTAATAATTCCTCCCATCCATTTCGAATGAATTTCCACACTCCCACACCATATATCCCACTTACTTCATTGGAGCACCAACCTCCCCAAGTACTCCCCATATTTGGCATCAATAACAAGCCTCCAAAAAGCATCCCCTTGTTGATGATACTTCCACAGCCATTTTCCTAATAGTGCCTTGTTGAAAGTTTTCAGCTTTTTAATCCCCAAACCACACAATGAAAGAGGAGTGTAGATCTTATCCCACTTAAGCAAATGGAGTTTCTTCTCATTCTCCATACCGCCCCACATGAAAGCCCAAAATATCCTTTCCATTCTAATGGCCACACCTGTAGGCAAAAGAAAAAGAGATTAAAAGAAATAGGTTGGCATATTAGATAAGGTGCTCTTGATTAAAGTGATTCTAACACTGATGAACAAATAATCTTTTTCCAACCAGCCAATCGACACTTAATCTTCTCTATAATCCCATCCCAAATAGCCTTGATTTGAGAGGTGCCTCCAAATGGAGGCCAGGATACTTCAAAGGCAAGTTGGAGACTTTCAGCCCAAAATATCAGCCAATTATCCTAAATTATTAACCAAATGAACAGGGATCATTTCAGACTTTGATAAATTCACCTTTAAACCGGATACAGCTTCATAACATAATAGGAGAGCCCGTAAAGAACTAATCTGTTAAGAATTTGGCTCACAATCATCTTAAAAGAGTAGATGAGAAACATTAATGCAACCATACGAAGGGCAGCCCATCGAGAAGCCCGATATGAATCCCCTATCTGCCGTCGCCTTCAACATTCTACACATCCATAACTAAAACAAAAAGAAAAGGAGACAGTAGATCCCCGTGTCTCAATCCTCGAGAGCTGTTAAAAAAACCAGTTGGTGTACCATTGACCAAAACTAAAAATCTAACTGTAGATATGCATTATTTCATCCAATTACACTACATTTCTCTAAAACCATACCTACCAAGGGTATAAACCAAGAAATCCCAGTTGACATGGTCAAAAGTCTTATCCATATCCAATTTACAAAAGATGTCAGGAATGCCACCTCTGATTCTACTCTCCAAGCACTCATTAGCAATAAGAACAGAGTCAAGAATTTGTCTTTCCTTGACAAAAGCATTTTGAAATTTTGTGATGATCTTCCCCATAACCACACTCAAATGACTAGCAAGCACCTTTGAGACGATATATTTCAATATGGAAATGACATAAGTTCAAGTGTCTATTACATAATCATCAGTCAAGTCCTAACTAAAAGAAAATTAAAGAAAAGGCATTAAGGACAAAGCAGGTGGAGGAAAGGCATCCGCCATTGTGTCTTGCCCCAAGGAATCGAAGACTTGGTAAGCAACACGACTGGCTCTGATAAGTCTACATCAAGATGGGCGAGTAGGTACTCCCTCAGCTCTTCTGCTCGGGCCACGGCCTCATGACAGCATTGGTTAACCTCCTCCTAGGACACTTCCAAGTTTAACTGAAGCCCATGAACTTGCTCACGAAGGGAAACAACCTGGTCTTCGAGCGAATGGGAGTATGAATCCACTCGAGACAAGCTTTCTGTGATCTCTTCCTTTTTCGCATGGGTGGCTAAGACAGCTCGAGCTCAGCCAATGAAGGCATGCATCGATTGATTCTCTTCCTCCAGGTTTAGTTGGCCATCAATTAGAACGACGGCTAAGTGGTCAACTCCATGGAGAGACAGGGGTGTAATATATATATATATATATATATATAATAAAATAATGAAAGGATGATGAACGACAAATCGCCATCAAAGGCAACAGAGGTCTACTTACTCGAGAAAGGATGTCTCTGAGCCTACGCACCATGTCCTGGATGCCCTATTCATGAAAGCCACACGCTGATGGATGCTCCAGGTCTAGAACTTGAAGGCTCGTACGCCGCCGATGAGTTAAAGAGGCCCCTAGGCTGAGGAATGCCCCCCCCCCCCCTCCCCACTCACCCAAGCCATGAGGTGGCGAGGAAATTTGGCATGGATGAGAGAGGGGTGAGGGTACGTTAGACCTAGGAGGCAAAGAAGGGACGTACAGAACTTCATTCTAATTTTGACCGGCCGAGGACAAAGGGATGTCGGTAAAAGGTCTGCAAGTGTAAAAACTAGGAGATGGCATGTCCCCTCTAGTAGGCGAGGTGCTGAAGGGCGAGGAAGGAATTGACATCTTACCCCCACTGAATTTCTGCCCATAGATCTAGCAGAAGGAAACTCGAGAAAAACAAAGGGAAGAACAGGTCGTGTTTCCTCCGAGGTAGGCGAAACATGAGTAGAAGTAGACAAGGCAGCAGCTTCAGCTATCGACACCTCGCCCCCAATGGCTAGAGACATCTCGCCGGACTCATCAAAGGGAACCGAGGAGCTGGCTGGGATTGTTTGGGGAACCCCCAGGAAGGAGGGGTCAAGAGTCACGACTGTGTCGCCATTGTTTGACCCAAAAACCTTGCCTCGGCCCCTAGAAGAGAGGGGAAATGGGAGCAACATTTTCAAGACATGGCGACAAAGCAGACTTAACCTCCTACACCAGTTCAAGTCAGCCTTAGCCTGAGTCAGGAGTCAGCCAACGTAGGCTGAGGAAGATCCACATTCCCCTTAGGCAATGAGGAAGAATGTGGAGGACCTTCTTTCATGGAACTAGACTCGTCGGTAGGGCTAACCTTGGTACGGGAAGGAGGAGTTTCAGCACGAGCCTTCTTTCCCTTCTTGTTCCTGACAGTCAAGGATGATCACAATTTATGTCCTCAAGGCAACAATGGAGTGCCCAAAAACTAGCGACCAAACACATGCGCCCTGCTGGGGGAGACAATAAACCTATTATTGTTGGCACAAGTCAAGAGATTTTCTATCAAAGTTAAACTGTCATTTGCTTCCACCCAAGTGTGTATCAAACGAAGACAAGCCTCCTCACGGCCAGAGAGAATAATCTCAAAATTTCGGTCATCGGGAACGTGGCCCTAAGAAGCTTGGATCGGGAATTCATGACGGTTGACTTCACTTGGGGGAAATTCCCAACCTTCACTAGAAACAGAGAAGAACTTTCGTTGCCAATCTTTGGCGTGGAAAACCCAATACTCAATTTGGGCCACTCGACTATCGGTATGAGCTTGAAAACTGCAAAGATTACCCCCAGACGGTGAATGCCATGAATATAGAGAAATTCACGGGCTGTTAAGTTTGGATATTCGTCTCTCGTGGGCTCAATAACCTGCCCCCAGGCAACACAACAACCCATCAGTATCCTCCAAGTATTGGGCACCAACTAGGCAGGGGCAAGCCCTAGAAAGTCAATTACATCTCTTACTAGGCAGCAACAGGGCAAGCGAAGCCCCATGAGAAACATAACAGATTAAAGGGCCACGAAAACGGCTAGCACTACCGAATCCAGGATCCCGTAGCGATCCCTCACGGAGTCCAGGTCAAAATGAGTTGTTGTCAAGACCCACTGGTGGCCCTCAAAGACTGGACAGCGATTGTGTAACACCCCGTATTTTAGTGTATTTTAATGAATGAATTATTTTTATTGATTCAGAATTTATTCTCTTGTTTTAAAATTATTAGATTTTTAATTAGACTATTTTTATGATTTTTAGTTTACGAAAATTATTTTTTTGAAGTGCTTTCTTTAAATTAATTATTGTTATGTGTTTAAATTTCTTCTCGAATTAAATTAACTTATTGTTGGGTTTAATTATTTATTTTCAATTTAATCACTGTGTTTGAATTATTTTTTTTCACTTGCAGTTTTAAAATCGTTTCCGTTGGATCATTTTTATGACCCAAGATGTGAGGATTGGACCTCATTTCTTTTCCCTCTATTTTTCTTTTCCTTTTCTTTTTCTTTTCTTTTTTTTCTTTTCTTTCCTTTTCCTCCTCCTGGTCTTCCTCCCCGCGCAAGTTCTTCTCTCTCTCCCTCTCTCTCTCTCTCTCTCTCTCCCGTGCAGTCGTTCCTCACCCAGCCCACCGCCGTCGCGCCGCCGTGCGCGACACCGCCCACCCCACTCGACTCCCCTGCCGCCGGCGACCACCTCCCTCCACTCCTCCGGCGCCACGACACGAAGCCGTGGCCTTCTCCTCACTCCAGCGCCGCCGTCGCACCACCATTGGCCGCCATTTCTTCACCACTTCATCCTCGACCTCCAAGCAACCCATTGAACCCAACCCCACCTCCGATCCGTCACCGGTGAAGCACATCCAACTCCATTTCCGTTTTGGGTATTTTTGATCTTAAACCACCCTTTGCGCCGCCACCCACGGCCAACCATCACCACCACTAGCTTCACCGACATCCCTAGGCCCTACCCTATTAATCTCGGGTCTTCGTTTGCACCCGTTGAAAAGTGGGTATCTGTGACCCACGGCCACAGTGTATTTTGCACTGTTCTGCAGCTATTTTTTCCACTTCTTGCGCCTCCGTGATCCTCAAGAAATTATTATATATCAATGTAAGTATTTTCCAAAGAATTCTCGTGAATTTAATGTATTTTTTTTTGTACTAGCACATTACACTGTATTTAATTTCTGATTGGTTTTGCCGGACTGAGTCCGAGGAGTAACGGGGTTGATTGGTTTGGGTGCTGGAGTTGTTAGTATGATTGGTTTAGACTATGAGATTTGTTGGCTGTTCGGGTTTAAATATTGGTGTTTTGTGTATGACGTGGGTTGTGGTGGATATTGGTGATTTTATGAAGTAATGATATATTTTGGGATTATGAAGGTTTTAAGTTTTGAGAAATTTAAAATAGGTTATTTAAGAAGTTTAGGCTTAAATATCGACATATGTGATCTATTGGAAACTTACAGAAATTACGTGATTATTTTTATAGGTGACGATTTATAGTCGACTCGACATTTTTGAGGAAATTTTTGGAAAAGTTAAGTCGTCCTGGTTCCTATGCTGGATTTGCATAAAAAGAAATGAACTGAGGTTGATTTGTAAAAATGTGCATGTTGTTTTAAAAAGAAAAAGTGAAAAACAACCTCAGTATATATTTTGCATTCCCTCATGAGATACGTATGAAAGAGAAAAGAAATGTTTGACATGAAATGTGTAGACATGAGCAATATTTGACATGTTTCTGAAATATACAAAGAGCGAATATGATATCATTGAAATTTTTATGCATGTGATATGAAATGATTTGGATCTGTTTTTGATCAAATAGAAATGATATGAATATGTTTCGCACATGTTGTGATATGATATGGATATGATAAAACTTTGGCATACTTATCTGTTCTGAATATGGTTCTGATATGATGATACTGTTCACGTGATATGGTTGGTACCACCATGATATGATATGAGTGCACCCACTTTGGAAACAAAGTGGTCTTTTTACGTGTTCTTTCCTGTGTGCACACTCGGGGCTCCGAGATTGAAAAAGGGGAAGTTCACCACATGATACTGCCTGGTTTGGCCACCGGGGATAGCACAACCCTACCACGGGGGTTAAACATGGTATATGATATGATATGACAAGATGAATATGTTCAGTTATGTTATGCCAAAGCGTTTTGAATATGAAATGGATCCTCAAATATGAATTGTTGACTTGAGTATGAAATGCTTGGAAAAGTCGTTCTGATTTTCTGATAACACGTTTTTCAGAGATCTGCATATAAAAATAAAATGTTTTGTTTCTGCATATTGAACTTTCTGAAAAGGCTCATGTTTACATGCTAGTATATGTTCCCTGCTTACTGAGTTGTTGATAACTCACCCCTTATCTCCACAATATTTTTCAGATGATTTGAATGTTTCAGTTGAGAATCAAAGATATGGAGCATGGGTGAGAAGAGTTAAGAATGATGGTTTAAGTATTGAAGGTTTATATGGGTATTGAGGATTTTCATTCAGTAAGCTTTTTGTGCTCTGATGATGTGATTTGTTGGGAGATTGATGTTTATATTAAATTTTGTATCGTCTTAGAATAGTTATTCTGGAGTAATTGATGTAAATATATGAGTATTTGGTGCGATTGAGAAAGATTAGAATATGTACTATGTGGAAGGAAAATGATTTTTAAGTGACATGAGTTAACTCTCCGGACCCTCGGGTCAGGGGCGTTACAGATTGGCTTCATTTTCCTCAGCATGGGAAGGAGAGTCACGGGGTCGCGAAGAATCGCCTTCAAGAGAAGCAGATAAATGGGAAGACTTGTGCAAAGCCATTGGAGTGTGGTAAGAAGTAGTAACAAATTCAGAGTTGGACAGGAGAGAAGGATGCAGATGAACGAGAGAGTAGCGAAGGTAGGAAGTGTGGTAGGAGAAAGAGGGGCCCTGAAGAAAAAAAAGGCCACAGGTAAAGTTGGAGAGGGAGATGAACTGTGCAATATGAAACGGCAAGGGTAGAAGGGGAGGAAACATATGGAGTATGAAAAAGGAGGAAAGAGGGTGCGGGAAATGGAACGACGCCTCCACTAACTGACACATGAGGCTCGAAAGGACAGAGCCCAGTTCACGAAGTGACGCACTGAGTAAGACATATTTCATATTCCATCTTCTGTGCCCATCACAGTTTTAGGGGCCGAGCCTAGATAACTGGGTCTCAGCTAACGATACCGCACAAGCCAAAAATCATGCCCACAGGCTCACTACAGAGGAAGTGAGAAGCTAACAAACTCCCAACAACCAGGGTGTTATGATAGCCCCTACTGACTAGATAAATCAGGCAACAGTAGGGAAATTCAAATAATAGTCCCCAATCTGGTTTCAAACAGGATATAAGACAATTATGAGTCCTTGAAGGATGCCAATGGCCACTCTATATAAATCCAACGACTAATACCCAAACTAGTATGCAAACATTTTCATTCTCATCTATAATCAATACAATAACAATTTTTCTGACTTTGGCATAAGAGGTGCCCTATGCCTTTGAGCGTTTTCATCAATTCTTATTGCAGGTTGCGAATGGTGGGAAGCGCAGAACATGTCCATAACGTACAGTTTCATTCAAAGCCAAAAACATTTTTGTAATGGCATGTGCGTATGTGTACACACCAATAATATCGTCCGAAAGGAAAGGTCAAATGATAAAAATGACTTTTTAATTGGAATGTACGGCTCCTATTCTAGCTCTCGCGCGTGAGTTGATTTTTTCACCATCTGAAGTGAGGCTGCTGCTACCTAACCTTTAAAAATATAAGCAACCTTTACTAGTCAAACCATGCAACCCAGAAACGTTCAATTAGGTGATCAGCTATTCTGCTCCACCATATATGATTTTAACACTACGTAAATAGAAAGACTAAGTTGATTATTGTAATTTTGGTGGTTTTATTATTTATATCATAGCAGAGAACAGTGTGAAAACAAATTAGGAAGCACTTCCTCAGCTACTTTTTGTCGTTGAAAAGAGGCCCATCCAGGGCTATCTGGAAATCTCGTAATTGGTCTTTCCATAAATATCTCCATAGAAAGTAATTTCAGTTTCACAATGTTGGAGTCAATAAAACTCTGCAACAGCAGGAAGAGGTCATGCTATTTGCATTACAAACAAAAAGAGTTTTGTTATTTACAAGCATAATGTGTAAAATACGACTTGTTATATTGGAATCCATTAAGTTACAAAAATAATTAGAACACCAATACTTTTCTAATTCAATGGTGTGTCAAATGTGTGAAATGGGAACTTTTTTGCTACAAACTCATTTTCTACATCATTTGACTCGGTGGACATGATGTTTGCCTGGGATAAATTAAAATGATAAAGACAAAGACTTGGGGGTTTTCAGGAGAGGAAAAGTTCTATATATAGGACCTTTATTCCCAACCTCTGGAGTAATATCCCAGTATCTCATCTTCAAAAACGAAAAAACTAAAACCCCATTACTTCTAAAAGCCAAAAGCCCATTCAGCCATGAAGATTCCATCACGTTCACACGTCCACATGCTGTCATACCTCGTCGTGTTGTTGCTTCTCCCCTTGCTTGCCTCCTCAGCCGACCCCGATTCATTACAGGATTTCTGTGTGGCGGATAAAAGTGCCAACTCTATATCAGTTAATGGCTTCCCTTGCAAACCTGCCTCAAAAGTAACTTCAGACGATTTCTTCTTTGATGGGTTGACAAAAGTGGGTAACACATCAAACATCTTTGGCTCAAACGTCACTGGAGGGAATGTCGATACTTTTCCTGCACTCAACACGCTTGGGATTTCAATGAACAGAGTGGATTTTACTCCGGGAGGAGTTAATCCACCCCACTCTCACCCTCGTGCAACCGAGAGCGGCGTGGTCATCGAAGGGCAGGTACTTGTGGGGTTTGTGACAACTGGGAATGTGTATCACTCTAAAGTCTTGAATGCTGGGCAGATGTTTGTGATTCCTAGAGGACTTGTACACTTCCAAAAGAATGTTGGAGTAGGAAAGGCCCTTATCATCACGGCTTTCAACAGTCAGTTGCCAGGGGCTGTGGTCCTTCCCTTTACTCTCTTTGCTTCAACACCCTCGATTCCAGATGATGTTCTAACGAGGGCCTTCCAAGTAGAAGAAAAGGTTGTCGAATCTATAAAGTCGAAGTTCAGTTCTTGAGCTAAGACCTTCCACTCCAGATAATCTCCCCTTTATCTGAAAATTGTGTTGTAGTAATGCTTTTGATTTGAGGTTGCCTGCCTCCTATTCTTATGTTGTTATTCTTTGTGTTGATTCATTGTGTTGATTTGAAGTTCAGTTCTTGTAATACTTGTGTTGTTATTCAGGTTGTTTAACCAATTCGTATCAATTAGTGACTTACTTTAACAATGAATAAGAATTTATAATTCAAGAAACTACAGTTCTTTGCTTACATGCCTTAACAACTAATGTTAACCTAGGAGATTTTTTCTGCATACCAAGGTAATTGTCTAAAGTTTATCCAGTTAATGATACATGAGAAGATCAATGCATTTTCTACATAATGATATCATATTAGTTCAAACAGACAGGAAACTCATTTCAACACCAGATGATGAGAAACTGAAGTACTAATCCTGCTCGTGATCTGCTTATGCACACGATACTAAATTGCTCTTTCGAAACGACCACCAACCTGCATTAGGCTGTGAGGTTTGTGCATATTCCCTTGTTGCTTGTGATCCAAATATAATTCCAGAAGCATCAAATGGATGGGATGTGCAGCAAGCTGAAAATCAAGATTAATTGGTTAGAAAACCATACAGCATATAATTCCAGTAAACTTCTGGGGAAAATACGTTTTCTGTCCTCCAACTCAAACTAACGTATCGCACTGGCCTGCAATCAAATTAGCACCTCCATTAAGAGTCGATAGTCCATATATTTGTGCCATGTCATCTATTTCTCGCCCTCTTAGTGGTTAGACTTTGATAAAGAATGCAATTCAAGAAAACGTAATAGTTGGAGGGACCAATATGTCAGTGTCGGTAGTTCAGTCTAAAACATATGTTAGAGGATCAAAATTCTGTTGATCCCTACAGAAACCTTTGACAGTCTGGTCTTCGCATTACAACAACGAAAATGTATCACCTGTTTCTAGCGGAAAAATTACTGTTGTTATCTAAGTACCGTGCATGTACAATAGTACCGTACGTGTTATGATTTGGAATATTGGCCGGACATTAAAATTCTCAACGTTAAATTATTCCAAACCTATTTAATTCGTATAACCAATAAAGTTTATAAAATGGGTGGGGGCGAAAACCAGACCTTCTAGTTCAGAGGAGAGAGAGTGTGTAATACCCAGAGCCTAAACCCAAACTAGCAGGGTGTAACGCCCCGTACCCGGAGGTTCGGAGAGTTAGCTCTTAATACTTAAAATTAACTTAAATAACACAACTATAAATTCCAGAAAATCCCATAAAATATTAATACACTTAATCAAACAAAAAATCTAAATTCCTCCATGGCGACAATAAAGAAATCCCCAATAACATAAATTAGAAATTCTCAAAAAACTCGAAACCATCATCAACTCATCAAATCAAAAAACCCGAAAAATAAATCAATTTACTAACTACGACTCTCAAATAAGCATTTGTACCATCAGACACTTATTCCACTACGATCATCACACCTTGCTAAACTTTCTACTCTTGCTCTCCAGCTGAACCATCAAAATTATCTGAAAAATATATGGAGATAAGGGGTGAGTTATCAACAACTCAGTAAGCAGAGAACATATACCAGTGTATAAACATGAGCATTTACAGAAATCAGAATGCAGAACAAATTATTTTCATTTTCAGAGTGCGGAAGCAAAACATGTTATCAAAATATCAGAGCGAAGATTTAGAAATAATTTCATTCAAAATATTCTTTGGCATAGCATAAATGATCATCATCATCATCAGAACATCATATCAAAACAGAGGCCATGTATAACCCCCGTGGTAGGGTTGTGCATCTGCGGATAGCCAAGCAGAACATAAAACACTCTGTCACCAAGGTGTGCACTCAAAACAGAGACCACTACTATAACCCGTGGCAGGGCCGTATCCACTATTATTACCCGTGGTTGGGCCGTATCCACTATTATTACCCGTGGTTGGGCCGTATCCACTATTATAACCCGTGGTTGGGCCGTATCCACTATTGTAACCCGTGGTTGGGTCGTATGCCACTATTATCACCCGTGGCAGGGCCGTAACTGAACAGAACGGAAACAAAATCAAATTCAGAATCAGAGAGTCATGCCAAAGGTTTTAAGAAATCACATCTTATCCAAACAGAGTACTGAACAAAAATCTTCGGAACAGAACAAAATCATATCACAACATAAATTATGCATAAATTTCATATTCGCCCTCATTTTCAAAGTTCAGAAACAGAATGTAAAAAATAAGCTCATGTCTACACCAGTCATGACAGAAAATACTTTCTTCTTAAATAGAATCTCATGAGTAATGCAGAACAAATAACTGAGGTAGTTCAAATTTCTTTTCAACATCAAAGATGTATATTTTCCAAAAAGGATCTCAGTTCATTTTATTTAATGCAAAGTCTAGCATAGGAACCCCGCTTACCTGGACTTCTTAGCTTTTCAGGAATTTCCTCAAAATGCTGAACAATTATTAATTGCCACCTATAACATAATAACGTAAGTCTCATAAATTTCCAATCGAATACAATTTCAATATTTGAGCCTAAAATGTTAAAATAATCTATTTTAATTCTTCAAAAACCTAACTTCTCGTAACCCTAAACTATCGTCACATTTTCTAAATTCATCAATGTCCCAATAATTAGTCTGAGCAAAACACAAAACTAACTTATTTACTAATGAGATCAAATTATAACGTTTAATACTAGCTAATATATTTATAACAAAATATTTTAAAAATTAAACAGTTAAAAAAAATCATAATAAGCAAGGTCATAATAATAAACACAACATTCTTGTCTACTCTTTGAAAGAAAACCTTGCTTAATACTAATTTAATTTACTTAAATGGGTTTCTGTAAACATAATAAATTAGAGAGTATTAATAAATAATAAAAGTTTAAAAACACATTATTACAACAATTAGTAAAGGGTACTAAGGTACTTTCATATAATTCTTTGAAGCACAAACATAATATGCGTGAAAAATAAAACTTTGCATGGCAGGGGCTTACCACGGAGGCAATCCAGCGGCAGCGTGCGACGTAGGCGAGGGACAAGGCAGACGGTGGTGATCATGGTGGAGTACTGGATGAGAGAGAGAGAGACCAACGAAATGAGGAGAGAAAAAAAAAGAAAGACATAGAGTAAGCCGAGAGAGTGTGACACGGAGGTGCTGTCGGTGGCTTACCGAGCGGAACGCGGTGGATAGGAGTGGCGTGGAGTGACCGTCGGAGTTCTCTGTGCCGGTGGTATTGACGTGGAAGTGCTGGCACCGTGTGTGGTGGCTTCGAACAACAAGTGCACCGGGTTGGGTTGCTCTGTTTTTGGTGGCTAAAACAGGGGAGTTTTCGGTTCACTACGTAGGTAGTCGCCTTCGGCAGTAAGATGGTGGTGCAGTGGTATATGGCAGACGAGAGGGAGCTCCAGTGATGGCCAAGTGGAGATGGCGCACGGCGAAGGGGAGCTGCAGTCCGTGGAGTTGCAGTGTACCCAGGTTGCGTCGATTTTGTATGGAAGCAACGTGTATTCTGGTGCAACGGCTGGGTTGAAGAGGCTAACAGCGGCTGAAATTTGGTGGAGGGTTGACGGAGGCTGAGCTATGGTGCACAACGGTAAAAAGGATAGAGGTTTCGGTTGTTGGCTGTGGAGGTTGCGCTCGGTGCAGGGTGACGGCGATTCCGTGTGAGCTGAGTTGGTGATGAAAACGCAAAGAGAGCTGGCTCCGTGGGTGGCTGGGTTGTGCAGTGTGCGTGAGAAGTGTAACGTAAATAATTATAGAGAAACAAAAGAAAAACCCTAGGGAGGAGCAGAGGGAGAATTTGCAAGAGAGGCGTGCATGGTGTGGAGTATTGCGTGTGGCGGCATGTGTTTGGGCAGTAGTATAACATGTGTCTATAAATATAGTGCAAAAACCCTAGAGATAAATGAGACGTGTGTGCGGAAGGAAAGGTAAGTCGTGTATGTGCATGCATGCTGTGCGTGATGGAAATAAGCAGTGTGAAAGGGAAAAAAAAATATAGACGGAAAGAAAACAAAACAAAAAAAAATAAAACATCCGAGGAGAATAAAAAAAATAAACGGCCAAGATCTCCAAAATAAATAAAAAAAATCACAACTCAAGTCTGTAATATAAAAACCTAAAATATCAAGCTCAAAAAAATAAATAAACAAAAAAAATCCATAGTCCAACTATACCAATTTTTGGATCCGGGTGTTACAAAGGGAGGCCAAGCCCACGACGATGTCGTTTTGCTACTTCAGATTTCTTGCCAGTCTTTTTTTTTTCTTTTTTTTTTCCCTTCTTTGCTTTCCCTCCAATCACTACAACGGGAATCACCTTTCCCAACGATTCATTTTCGCTGGGAAAGATTATAAAATCGCTGCCTATCACCATTCCCAGCGATTTAGAAATCGCTGGATGTTCGCCGGTATTAAACCCCCACTTTTGATCTACTCTAACGGAAGCCAAAAATCGCCGGGACAAGATTTTCTTTACCGGCGATTTTTATTCGCCGGTAAAAGGACCTTTTATCGCCGCAATTGCAAGATACGATTCAAACATTTAATCGTTGGGAAAAATTAATTCCAGCAATTTAATACTGTCGCTAAAAGAGGGAAAATCGCCGGAAATAAGCTTCAGCAGCGATTTTTTGAAATCGCTGCTATTGACTAAAATGTTTTGAAATAGCAATTGCGGTAATAAAAATGTGCCGGTATAGATCAATCCCAGCGATTTAAAAATCGCTGCAATTGAGTTATTGGTTTTGAACTCAATTGCAGCGATCATAACATCGCTGGTATTGATCTATACCGGCACATTTTTATCGCCGCAATTGTTATTTCAAAACATTTTAGTCAACAGCAACGATTTCAAAAACTAGCTGGTAAAGCTTATTTTTGGCAAATATTATTCGCCACAAATACCCTTAAATGCCGGGAAAAAAATATGACTGCGATATATAATTGCCGCAAATAACTTTAGTGGGGAAAAAACATTTGCGGCGAATTTTAATAGCCGGAAAAGATATTTCACAAAATAAAAAAAAAATTCACTGAATTAATTCTGATGAATTAATTCGAAGCCACAGTCGGCTTCAAAGTCTGCAAAACGAAGTATTCAACAACTTTAGAAGGTGATATTAAAGCAGCAGCGCATTCACCATTAATAAAAGCAAGGAGTGTAATACATGTATATACACATCTCCAACACATATACACATATACACATCTAAACTTATAGGGACCTTAAGGTAGCTGATCATATGTAACTTAAATTCAAGGGCAAGACAACCAGCTTTGTAATGCCCCGGTCCCGCACGGGTCGGAGAGTTACTTCCTAGCACTTAAACTCACATTCCAACAATATAAAAAATAGACTCCAAATTTCCAATATCATTTAGAAAATTTGATTCAATCTAATTTCCTCAATATAACCAATTTTCCAAAATGCCAAGTCATTACAACACAATAAAATTTCTTAATAAAATTCGACAATACTCATAAAAAAACTTCCTATGCTTGAACCACTACACTTAAATCATCTCACCCAATGCCTCATAATTTTGATCCTCAGCAGAACCATCATAATATCTGAAAAAATATTGTGGAGATAAGGGGGTGAGTTATCAACAACTCAGTAAGCAGAGAGCATATACTAGCATGTAAACATGAACATTTATAAAGTTCGGTATGCAGAACAAGACATTTACTTTCAGAATGCAGAAACAACAAATTTGTTACAAAACATCGGAGTGAAATTTTCAAAAAAACAAACTTGTTCCCAAAAAGAAAATCCATTGGCATTTCCAAACTGAAACATTATAATCATATCATCTCTTAGCATCACATCGGGACAAATACCATGTTTAACCCCCGTGGTAGGGTTATAAACCACCATTATACCCGTGGCTGGGCCATATTCCATGTTTCACCCCCGTGGTAGGGTTATAAACCACCATTATACCCGTGGCTGGGCCATATTCCATTTTCACCCCCTTGGTAGGGTTATAAACCACCATTATACCCGTGGTTGGGCCTTAACAGAAACAGAACGGAACATCATCGGAACCAGATCACATTCAAATACAGAATCAAAACTTCATGCCAAGGTTTTCAGATGACACATCATATCAAAACAAAATACTGAGTAGTTTCATAACAAAATATCTTTTGCATATTTCATAACAAAAACTTTAGATTTTCATATTCGCTCCTTTTGCATATTTCAGAAACAGAATGTGTAAAATTAGCTCATGTCTACACCAATCATGACAGAAAATAATTTCTCTTATATAGAATTTATGCATATGCAGAACAAACATTTGAGGTCGTTTCATATTTCTTTTCAAACAAACATGCATATTTTCAAAGTCGACCTCATTTCATTTCTTTTATGCAAAACTAGTGTATGAACCCCGCTTACTTGAACTTCTTAACTTTTTCGGAATTCCTCAAAAACGTCGAACAATAATTAATCGTCACCTATAAAATAATAACGTAATTCTCATAAATTTTCAATTAATCACGTATTTCGATATTTAATCCTAAACTTATAAAATAACCTATTTAATTCCTCAAAACCTAAAATTACAAATCATCACTTTCTAAAATCGTCAATGCTAACTTAATACTATAACTAAAACATTTAAAAGTCAGACCTATCTATTATTGAAAACCAACTATAAAGTTTAATACTGGATAATATAATTATTCCAAAATATTTTAAAAAATAACCCATAACAATTTTAAATAGACTTAAACATATCTAAAATGTAGAAAATAACATTACACCAATATTGTTTACTATTAAAATAAATCTTTACTTAAAAAATACATATTAAAATACTTAAATGATTTTTTTGTAATCATAATTATATAAGAGTGTACCAATACATAATAAGAATTTTAAAGCACATTAATATAACACTTAGTAAAAGGGCACTAATGTAATTTTCTTCATTTCTTTGAAAACCAATAAAACCCACGGAAAACAAAATAATGTGCAAAGCAGGGGCTTACTCACGGAGGGAAAACAAGCGGCAGCGTGCGATGGCTGGACTGGGTAGGCAGTGGCGACGCGGCTGGAGAGCAGGCGTGCGGTGGACATGCTGTCAAGCTGGGTTAAGCACGAAAGAGGGAGAAAATGGAGAGTGAGAGACAGAGAGACCGAGAGGGAGATTACGCACCATGTGGCGTGCATGGAGGCTTCGGACGGTGGTGCTGGACATCACTGGGAGGTGGAGGACTGATTTCCAGCGGGTGATAGCGGCCCAGGGCAGAGGTGGCAACGGCTGCACGCAATAACCCTCCTAGTGGTTGGGCAGCTCGTAGAGGAGCCTTACGCAGTGGAGAAAAAAGGCTCTGTTTTGATGATCAAAAACAGGGGATGACTTGGATGACTTCTCGTGGCTGCCAGTGGTTGGCATCGTGTGCATGGTGCAGATACGGTGGCTTACGGTTGCACGAGGGGCTGGGCAATGACTGGTGGCTTCCACCGTGCAGGGGAAAGACTCGCACTGGGTGGTTTCCGTTCAGCTGAGTGCACACGGCGTTCATTTTTTTTCTGATGCAGTAATGCCAAGCTGCGTCTCGGGCTGGCTTGCTTGCGACAGTGGAGCGTTGGTTGAAGACGGTAGCAGCGGCTGGAACTCAGTGGAGGGTGTTGCTGCTTTGTGTTTGCAGAAAGTATAACTATATATATATAAAGGTGGTTGAACGTAGAAAGAAACCCTGCAGCCGTAGGAGACATGTGTGCGGACGAGAAAGAAAAAAAAAAATCGTGCGTGTGCATGGAGTGGATAAAGAAAACGTTAGAGACGTGTGTGATCATGCATGCCGTGGGCGAGAGGGAAACTTAAGTGGAAAAGAAAAAAAAAATTATAGACGAAAAGAAATGAAACGTGTAGCAGCTAACGTAGTTAACGTGTGAAAAATAAAAAATAAAAAGAATAAACTAAAACAAAATAAATAAAAGAAACAAATTGAGCTTCATTGGGTCCGGGTGTTACAAGCTTGTACTAAACTAATACATGGAGTAGTATATATCTTTGTTGTAGATAGCTTCTCAAATCTTCAAGCTGTTGCACAGGCAAAAGCATAGATGGGGGTGATTGAGTTGTACGTACAGGCAATGTAAGACCCAGCCCATTGCATAGTGGTGTGCAAACGACGCCGTTCGGGGTGAGTATTTTTTTTCTTCTTCAACTCCCGAATTCCTTTCCTTCTCTTTCGGATTGCAATTACTCTGTTTTTATTTTTTTTTCTTTCTCCGCAACTCTCTCCGTCCCACGTTTCTTTCCTTTTCCTTTCAGTTTCAACTTCATTTCTTGTTGTTGACATTAGTTTGAGTTTCCGAATCCCATGCCCTAAATCTCTTCACGTGGATTTTTGTTGCTGCGTTGCTTCTGGTTTCCCGAGTGTTGTCATCTGCTACACTCTGTTTTCTCTCCATTTTCACGTTTCGGTTCTTCCTCTGCAAGTCGGTGAGCAGTACCTCTCATCCCTCCATTTTTCGACTGGTAAGTGTTTCCTTCTCATCCCTTTAGGTTTCGGTTTCATCTACTGAAACTGTGCAACTGCTACTTCTTAGTTTTGGGTTTGATTTATCTTCTTTGTGATGCAGTTTCTGTTTTGGCAGTGAGTTTGAGTAGCAGTTTGTGAGTTTTCTGGTGCGTGGGATTATTTCGGGTTCGTGTGTTTCGAAACCTTTGCTGGGATATTCTCATTGCTGTAACATACTCATGCAATTCTTCTTCAATTTATTTTGATTTTATCCTCACTTCTGCAGTGTGTTGTTGCCATGAGTTGAGTTTGCATTTTTCGTCAGTTCTTGAGTTTCCGTGGTTTGTGATTCCAAATTTTTGGACTTCCGATTTTCAGTTTCTCGTGTAACCAGTGAAGCTAATTCCGGAGAATCTATTCTTTTCTTTCACTGGTAAGCCATGCTCAGTCTCGGTCTCACACGCACGTACACACACTTCACTTCAACTCAGTTTATTTAACTTCAATGAAATATTTTGGAAGTGTAGTTGTGAGTTCTCGGACACTTTTTGTGAATAAACAAACACTTTGTATTGGAATTGTCTTGGAACTGTGGATTATTGCTTACTGTTAGGGGCCTTTGACGTGGAATTTGGTGGGTGTTTTGGTAATTGTTAAAATTAGAATATGGTATATTATGGGTTGAGATTATGAGTATTAATTATTAGATGGACGTTATGTCAGTTATCGTTTAATACTCAGTGTATATTTTGTTTTATGGATAGGTGCCGAGACTAATAGAGGTCATTTTCGAGGCTTAGATAATACGCTACAAGAGTCAGGTAGGCGGGGTTCCTATGCTGGGTTTTATACAAGTTAATAAGACTGAGGTTGATTTTATGAAAAATTGCATAATTTGTGTTGTGTTGGGAACTTGTGAAAACAAAGATCAACCTCGGTCTCTTATCGGCATTATTCATGAAATCTGTGTGAAAAAGGAAAATATACTCTGACATGCATTGTGTAGACATGAGCTAAATTCTGTCATGTGGTTTCTGAAATCTGAAAAAGAGCGATATTGAGAATATGAAAAGTTGTGCATTTATTTGTTCTGGCTTTTGTGTTCAGCGTGTGTAAACTGTTCTGATGCTATTTTGGTACTCTGTATTTTTTTGATATAACATCTGAAACCTTTGGCATGGTGAACTGGTTTTTTGTATCTGAATCTGTCTCTGCTTTGCTCTGCTCTGCTCTGTTATGCTCTGCTCTATTTGGGTTGGTACCAACTTCTCTGTCTCTGAGTGCACCCACTTTGGAAACAAAGTGGTTTATTTGTGGTCTTTTCCTGTGTGCACACTCGGGGCTCCGAGAAGAATAAAGGAAAGATTTCACCTCTGTCTCTGCCTAGTTTGGCCACCGGGGTTAGCACAACCCTACCACGGGGGTGAAACATGGTCTCTGCTCTGTTGATGCTCTGTTTTGATTTGATGATGATACTCGGTTTATGTTATGCCAAAGTACTATGGGTTTACTTGTCTTAAAAACCATCGCTCTGTTATTTTGGAAATATGTTCTATTCTGCATAATAACTCTGGAAAAATATTTTGTTCTGCATACTCTACTTTATAAATGCTCATGTTTACACGCTAGCATATGATTTCTGCTTACTGAGTTGTTGATAACTCACCCCCTATCTTCATAATATATTTCAGATAATGTGCAGAGTCCAAATGAGGACCTGGATTAGATTGGTGAAAGTGTTTAAGCTGAGGAGATGTGGTTAGAAGAAAGACTTCTGATGTTCTTAGTTTTAATGTATTAAGTTTTAAAGTATATCTTTGGGTTTAGTAGGACCTATGGTTTAATCAGTTTGGGTATGTTACTAATACCGGGAGATTGTGGACCCTTTTATTATTATTATTGCATTAAAGATTGTGTGAAGTTTGTAATGACATTATTTTAGAAGATATGAGATTGATTTCACTTATGAAGTCTTTGGAGATTATTCTTTAGATGTGTTGGGAGACATGTTTATGAGTGACAGGTAGTGATTCTCCAAGCCACCCGGGTTTGGGGCGTTACAGGCAATCTGGTCCAACACATTCATGCCAATGTCATCAATTCTAAGTAACAATAAATGGCAAAATAATCATAGTCTAGTAACCAAGGTTTCCTATCTAATATTGTTACTATAACAGTTAAATAAAAGCCATAACTCTTGGATAAAAGAAAAGGCCATAGCTGTTAATGTTGTAGTCTCATTTATGCTTTATTGACGCTATTAGATTTCGACTATAGATGAATAATTGAAAACAAGTATTCTCTTCACACACCTTAATTTACCCTCATAATATTTATGCACATGCTTCTGCTAAAAACAAAATAAAGGATATGCATTATACTTTCTATTGACCATCTGCAACTAAGGTAGATAAAAAAAAATCAGCAGGATATATAACTCAAACAATTTAGTCCATTGACAGATAACATCATACTTCATCATACTCCCTAATTACATCAGAACATAACCTCTCCCTATTATTCTTATCAATATGTATCAATTTGCCTTTATGAAAATAAAAAAGCCCTTGTTTGGTAGCAAAGCACACTGTGAACATTTCTGAATTGCACAAAATCAGAAAACTGGATATATGAATACTGGCCTGCAATTAACTTCTGTCCACATTGAACCGCATAATTTCAAAAACTTATTTCATTGAGAACATCTTATCATACCCAACAAATGAAAGCTATTATTAATAGAGAAAAGCAACTTCTCATATGGTCAAAATAACTACAATCAACTAATCAATTATATTATGAAATGAAAAGTTTTCCTCTTCTTAGGCAGATAAGGCTATTTTGGGAAATAATGAGCATTCAAGATAATCAAGCTTTTTGGATATTAAAGTTATATTGAATACGTTACCTCAATAGGCAAGGTACTTGGTGTGTTGCCTAAAACCTAGCTCTTGATTTAAATGAACTAGCCTTCTTGACTCCGACAACCCCACAATTGACCATTGCATGCTATATTGGACCATTGCATGCTATGCTCAATGTCAATTGACATCACACAGTCACACTTTCTTTTATAATAGCTTCAAATCTGCATGGTTTGGACCAAATCATTGTATAAAATCAACAAAATTAACCAAATCAGTGTATAAGAGCAACAAAATTCAACCAAATCAGTGTATAACATCAACAAAATTAACCAAATCAGTGTATGCATAACAGCAACAAAATTCAACCAAATCAGTGTATAACATCAAAAAAATTAACCAAATCAATGTATGCATAACAGCAACAAAATTCAACCAAATTAGTGTATGCATAACAACAAAAAATTAAACAAATCATTGTATAACTTTCAATGAGTAAACCAGGGATCCTTACAAGGCTCGGTGAGAGATCCAAAGGACTCGGTGAGAGAGAGAGAGAGAGAGAGAGAGAGGCTCAAAGGGGGTGAGGGAGATGGAGCTGCAGTCTTCTAGGGTTTCGGGGACTGAAGGGACTGGGTGTGGGTTCCGAAAATCCCACACCTCAAATCCATTTTTTCCCCACTTCTATACAGTTTGCTTTTCTTTTCCATCACACTCAGCTCTCACTCACCCACGGCGCCACTCATTCGATTCACTACGAGATGATTAGTCATCCTCCAAACTTTCGCTCTCGCTCTTCTCTTTCTCCATAAGTTCTTACCACCTCACGATCCAGTCACTGCTTCAGCCCAGCCAAGGCCACGCCAAGGAGAAGCACAGTTTCACAACCAGTGCCTCCAGGTCCTGATTTCCATCCAGCGCAAGTGCAGCACTGGGGTCGCCACTTTACCCAGCCATAAAGCCATCGTGAAACGTCGAGAACCGCCACCATGCTGCCCAGCACCTCCATGACCAGCCATCGATAAGCTTGGATGCGAAGCGCTCTGTTTTTAAACACCGAAACAGAGTGATTGTTTTGCCCACCGTGAGCCACCAAGCCACCCTCACTCCTCCTAGCCTTAGCCATGAGCCACCCAGTTGCACCACCTCGTCGGAATCAACAATAGGAAGCGACGCAAGAAGCCTCCCACCAACCCATATCCGCTGCACTATTCTCTTTCGGTAGGCCCAAGTTTCTCTCTATCCATCTCTCCCTCATGGTTGATCTCTCTCTCTCTCTCTCTCTCTCTCAGTGTTCAGCCGCCACCTCGCCGACGTAATCTCCGCCACCTTCCAGTCCACATGCTGCTCCTCCACTCTCGTTGAGTATGTCTCCGTTCCATGTGTTTAGTCTCAGTTTTTCTTTCCTTTTTTGTGTTTGTTTTCCAAACAGCATAATTCTAACTTTATTTCCCAAAATGCCCCCATATCAGGATAGTTCAGTGTTTATAAGTTTTGCTTTTTAGTTCAGTGTTTATGACTTGCATAGTTTTATTTGAGGTATAAGAATATATATAGAAAATATTTATGTTTTTAAAGCAACTAGTTTAAATATTTTACAACCAATTTCATATGAGAATAATAAGATTTTAATTTTATTTAAATACTTTAAAACTAATTAAGTCTATTTTAATTAATTGATATTTTTGCTTTATCTACTCTAATAGATTTTGATATAATTATGTTATCCAATTTTATACTGTATCGTTGGACCTCATTAATAAATAAGTTAGATTTTAATGTTTTAGTCGGAGAAGTTAAATGGATATTGATGAATTTTGAGAAGTGATGAGATTTTAGAGTTATGAGAAGTTTAGGTTTTGAGGAATTAAAATAGGATATTTCAAACATCTCAGGTTTACATATCGAAATACGTGTTCCATTGAAAGTTTATAGAGATTACATGACTATTTTTATAGGTGACAAGTAATATTTGTTCGGCATTATTGAGGAAAACTTCTCAAAATCTAAGAAGTCCAGGTAAGCGGGGTTCATATACTAGTTTTGCATAAAAGAAATGAAATGAGGTTGACTTTGAAAATAAGCATGTTTGTTTTTGAAAAGAAATCTGAAAACGACCTCAGATGTTTATTCTGCATATGCATAAATTCTATATAAGAGAAAGTATTTTCTGTCATGACTGGTGTAGACATGAGCTAATTTTGTGCATTCTGTTTCTAAACTATGCAAAAAGAGCGAATATGAAAATATAAAAGTTTTTGCTATGAATAAATGAATATGTTTTGGATTATGTTTATTTCGAACATGTGAAATGATCTGAAGCTATTCAATATTTTGTTTTAATACGACGTGTCATCTGAAAACCTTGGCATGAAGTTCTGATTCTATATCTGAATGTGATCTGATTCCGATGATGTTCCGTTCTATTTCTGTTAAGGCCTAACCCTACCATGGGGGTGAAACATGGTATACGACCCAGCCACGGGTATAATGGTGGTTTATAACCCTACCACGGGGGTGAAACATGGAATACGACCCAGCCACGGGTATAATGGTGGTTTATAACCCTACCACGAGGGTGAACATGGTATATGGCCCAGCCACGGGTATAATTGTGGTTTATAACCCTACCATGGGGGTGAAACATGGTATACAGCCCAGCCACGTGTATAATGGTGGTTTATAACCCTACTACGGGGGTTAAACATGGTATTTGTCCCGATGTGATGCTATGAGATGATATGAATATAATGTTTCAGTTTGGATATGCCAAAGGTTTTTTCTTTTTGGGAACAAGTTTGTTTTTCTGAAAATTTCGCTCTGATGTTTTGTATCAAGTTTGTTTATGCATTCCGAAAGTAAATATGTTGTTTATGCATTCTGAAAGTAAATTTGTTGTTCTGCATACCGAACTTTATAAATACTCATGTTTATATGCTAGTATATGTTCTCTGCTTACTGAGTTGTTGATAACACACCTCTTATCTCCATAATATTTTTCAGCTGATTTTGGATATTTCAGTTGGGGATCAAGATTATGAGGTATTGGGTGAGATGATTTAAGTATAGTAGATTGAGCATAGAAAGTTTTTATGAGTAATGACACTTTTTTTAATAAATTTTATCGTGTTATGATGAATTGGCATTTTGGAAAATTGGTTATATTGAGGAAATTAGTTTGAATCGAAATTTTTATATGATATTGGGATTTTGGAGTTTATTATTATATTGTTGAAATGTGAGTTTAAGTGATTGGAAGTAACTCTCCGCCCCGTGTGGAACCGGGGCGTTACAGTTGGTATCAGAGCCAAGTTTGAGGTTCTGCAGACTATAAACATATGAGGTTTAAATATCTGTGGGTTTAATAAGTATTTTCAGATTGGAGGTATAGAAATTTGAGGATTTAGATTTTGCAAATTCTAAGAAATGATTTTTATAACATTTCAGGTTTTAGATCTGGTAAGCTTATTCTGTAGGTTGTAGGACATTACTTGAATATGATCTAATGTTTAGATTTTGAAGTTAACATAAGTTTGACCGAAAGACAGGTTTGAAGTTCTATAGACTATAGTATATGGGGTTTTGGGTTATCAGGGACTTTAGGAAATGATTTTTAGTTTTGATGTTTAGAATTGTGCGGACTGCAAGAAAAAAAAAATCTTATTGGTATTATAGGTATTTGAATCTTCAGGCTTTAGGAAAGATGTCTTATGGAATTTGAGGTGTTGGATTTTGTAGATTTTTAGAACTGATTTCATGACTATTGAGATTTTAAATTCTGTAGACTCATGTTGAGGACTTTACAAATTGACTTGTGTAAGATTGAAGGTCTAGATTTTAGAAATATATTGCTACTGCGGTTGCGTGTACATTATTTATATATATATATATATATGTATATAGGTGCTTTTATAAATTCAAAATATTTTATACATATTTGTTTTATGGTTAGAACCATTTGCATATGTTTATATGAACTATATATTTTAAAACGTTTATTAAAATGCAAGTTTTCCAGATCCCACCTCGTCGTCAGTTATGAAACATTTCAAACGTGACTAAAAATGAAAGAGAGTATTCAAGAGTATAAATGAGTGTGATGAAATTCAAGGTGTGAGATTCTACAGACTATAATGAGGAGTGTGATGATTTTTAAAGTTTGAGATTCTGTAGATTTTATGGATTGGATTTTTTTCGAAATCTGAGGTTTAGAGATGCTACATTTTTTTAAAGGTGATTTTGATGAGATTTAAGGTTTTAGAATTTTATAGACACCCGAATACGATTTTTGATGATATGTTAGCACTTGCGGACCGATGAATTATGTCCCGCGAAAATTTGAGATTTGAGATTTTTGCATATTTTAGGAAAACAATTTCTAAGACATTTGAGACTTTAATTCCGGTAGGCGAAATTCTGTGGACTGTCAGAAATCATTCTCCCAAGATTTAAGGTTTAGACTTCAGCTTGACTTCTTGCAAAGAGTTTTGGTTTGGAACTTAAGGCTTAGACTTGTGATATTGATGTTTTAGAGGCTACAATCATGTTGGTATCATTTCTAAATTTGACTCTGGTGAGTTAAAAATGTATGAAGTGGTTCAATGGGGGGTTTAGCTAATTTTAGAGGTACGTGAGTGAGTTACAATATGTTTATGACTACAAGTTGTTAGAGTGAGCATCGAATGTGTGGTTTTGGTGAGATTATAGTTTGAGAGTTTATTTCATTATTTCTATGAGGTTCATGGACTATGTGGAGAGTTCGGAATTATTATTTTGGTATTTAATTGTATTATGGAGATTTATATTTTAGACTTGGAATTGCAGTGTGTGCGAACGTGTATGGCTAGGGGAAATATGAGAGAATATGATCGACAATATTGGAGAGTTAGACTTTGGAATACTAGGTTCGACAAAATGACGGATGATTGGGCTAGGCATGGAATGGCTATAGCGGATAAATGTTTAGGCTTTGCTTGTGGTACTAACAAATTTTGAGGATGAAATTTTTTTAAGAGGAGGAGAATGTAATACCCAGAGCCTAAGCCCAAACTAGAAGGGAGGCCAAGCCCACGACGATGTCGTTTTGTTACTTCCGATTTCTTGCCAGGCCGTTTCTTTTTTTTTTTTCCCTTCTTTGCTTTCCTTCCAGTTTCCTCACATCCGAAAATCCCTCACCTCAAATCCATTTTTTCCCCACGTCTATACTGTTTGCTTTTCTTTTCCATCACACACTCAGCTCTCACACACCCACGGCACCACTCGTTCGATTTACTACGAGATGATTAGTCATCCTCCAAACTTTCTCCCTCGCTCATCTCTTTCTCTGTAAGTTCTCAGCACCCCACGATCTAGTCACTGCTTCAGCCCAACTGACGCCACGCCAAGGAGAAGCACGGTTTCACAACTAGTGCCTCCAGGTCCTGATCTTCATCCAGCACAGGTGCAGCACTGGGGTCGCCGCTTTACCCAACCATAAAGCCACCGTGAAACGTCGAAAACTGCCACCACGCTGCCCTGCACCACCATGACCAGCCACCGATAAGCTTGGACGTGAAGCTCTCAGTTTTTATACACAGAAACAGAGTAAATGTTTTGCCCACCGTGAGCCACCAAGCCACCCTCACTCCTCCTCGCCTCAACCATGAGCCACCCAGTTGCACCACCTCGCCGGAATCAACAACAGGAAGTGACACAAGAAGCCTCCCACCAACCATGAGCCACCCAAGTCGCTCCTCCAACAGAACCCAAGCCTAAGGTTCGTCATCCTCATCTGCATCAAAATCTGCGATACCACAGAACGGTACCGCAGGTAAGTAATAATCCAAACAACCCTCGAGATAAAAACGCATTAAAGCAACCAACTAACAGATCCCAAAACCTCATTTTCCCCAAAAATGAGTATTTTCCAACACACGGAAAAAATCTCATTTTTAGCCAAAACATAAGCCAAAACATAAAATCCAACATTTTCACAGAAAATGATTTACACAAAATCCCAACCATTTATCGGACACTGTAGGCGGGAATCACAGGCGGGACTATACCAGCATCCCTGCTTACCAGCATCCCTACCACGTGAACAGTAGGCGGGAATCACAGGCGGGACACAACCACCATCCCTACAGTTCCTTTCCCTTTTTCTCAAACCAGTCAATCCAAACATTTCAAACATACTCAAAATCATTTCTCACATGAAAACCCAGTTTTAAAATAAACACATGAACATGCATGCAATCATGCGAAAACCCAGTTTTCAGTTACAAACATGAACATGCGTGCAAATGAAATGAACACAACACGACAATAACCAACAACCAATAACCAAAAATGTCAACACAATCCAATCACACAAACAACTTCATTCTCCAATCCATCCGACCCCCGTACTCCTCGGACTCAGTCAGGCAAAACCAATCAATAATTCAATATAGTGTAATGAGTTAGTGCAAAAATACATTTAAATCACAGGAGTTCTTTGGAAAATACTTACAGCGCTATAATATAATTTCTGAAGGATCACGGAGCTGCAAGAAGTGGCAACACATCTGCAAAACAGTGCCAAATACACTGTGGCCGTGGGTCTCAAAGACCCACTTTTGAACGGGTGCAAATGAAGACTCGAGATTGATAGGATAGGGCTTAGGGATGTCGGTGAAGCTAGTAGTGGTGGTGGTTGGCCGTGGGTGGCGGCGCAAAGGGTGGTTGAAGACCAAAAATACCCAAATCGGAAATGGAGCTGGATGTGCTTCACTGGAGACGGATCGGAGCTGGGGTTGGGTCTATTGGGTTGCTAGGAGGTCGAGGATGAAGTGGTGAAGAAATGGTGGCTGGTGGTGGCGTGATGGCGGCGCTGGAGTGAAGAGAGCGTCGCGGCTTGGTGTGGTGCGTGGGGGCTATCGGCAACGAGTTAGGGGCTGAGATTGGTGGGGTGGTGTCGCCGGCAGGTGGGGGAACTGAAGGGAGGGTCGGTGTCGAGCACGGCGGCGCGAGGCGGCGGCTGGGTGGAGAGGGAGAAATGCACAGGGAAGAGAGGGAGGGGGAGTGTCGTGCGAGAAGCAAAGGGAGAAGAAAAAGAAAAGAAAAGAATAAAGAAAAAGAGAGGAAAGAGAAAATGAAGGGAAAGAAATGAGGTCCAGTCCTCACATCTTGGGTCACAAAAATGATCCAACTGAAACGATTTCAAAACAACAAGTAAAATACAATAATTCAAATGTAATGATTAAAATGAAAATAAATAATTAAACCCAACAATAAGCTAATTTAGAATAAAGAGAAATTTAAATGCATAACAATAAATTAAGAAAGCACTTCAAAATAATTTTCACAAAATTGAAAATCAGAAAAATAAATCAACTAAAAATCCAACAATTTTAAAACAGGAGAGTAAATTTCTAAATAATTAAAAATAATCCTTCATTAAAAATACACTAAAATATGGGGTGTTACATCCTCCCCCCTTAAAATAAAATTTCGTCTTCGAAATTTGTAGAGCCAAACATCACGCTAAAGCAGGATGCAAGATACAACCCAAAACACGCTCGAAAAGACCATACCAACAATAACTCCCAACAAGCATGAGTAATGCACTCCTAAGTCTACTCCTATAAGCGATTCCATTATGCTCGCATTAGTCTCCCAATGACACATCACGTCTATTACTCCTAGGGCGGCCAAGTAATCCAAAATCTCCATTTCCACAAAAACATTAATACAACACTCAGCAAAACCCAATGATTATTATCTTCCCACAATAAACTGCTAACCTCAATCAGCTCCTATGCTATAACTTCCAAACCTTCCTTGAATTCTTCAAGTTGGTAATCTATTAGTCACTTCCAAAGTTAAACATCAATAAGTATTTCCATCATCCAGACCTATTCCCTCAAAATCAACAAGAATTGTATCTTAAATCCGCACCACCAAAATTTTAATCTCTAATTACAAGTATCATCTCAAATTTTCAAATCACCAATAATCCCTTAAGATCAACACAAGATTTGAATCCTTAATTATATCACAACATAACACCATTGAGTACGAGGTAGCTCAACACCTATTAACCAGAAAACTATCACCACATTTGGTAGAAAATTCTTGATCTCCAAAACCATGAACTATTACACACTTTCCTCAAACTCACCAAGAATTCATTCCTGAATCTGCACCAACTATTATCCTTAAATCTGATATGGATCAAATCCCAAAACCTGCCACTAAAACCTCTAACTAATAACAATTATTTTCCCCAATTCGAACCAAATCTTCAATCCTTGTAGAAATACACGAACTAAATCAATACCTTCAATCTCCAAAGAAATATTCTCTTTGAAAATTCCTATATCAATAACTCAACTCTGATCAACCCTATTTAATGGTCACAGACTAACCAATCTCAAAATAAATCCAGCAAGCACACCAAGCCTGCAGAATTAAAAACTCAAATCTTAATACAAATCAGTCATTCAAATCTGCAATTCTAAAACCTTAAAACCTTAAATTATATAAGAATCACTTTCTGAGATCTGTAAAATTGAAAAACTTATCTCCAATAATAAAACAATCAACTCCAGAAGCTTTCAAAATCTAAAACATTAAATGATAACAAATCATTTCCTAAAGTATGCAAAACCTTAAACCTTTGGTGAAATTCTCGTAAATCTACCCTGAAAAGTTTGTTGAACTTACAACCTCCAATTCTAAAGCCTCAAGTCAAAACTCCACGAAATCTAAAATCTCAATTATCCTACTCCCCAAAGAGATCACCCAAACCAAACCGTTTCCTTCATGCCTCAAGATTATAAAAGCAAACCAAGTCGATAAAAGTTCAAGCCTACTACACTAAATATTTATACCTAACAATGGCATTTCCGGTCGTACCATCTTCCTGCCATAGCGTAACCCTTAACCCCACATTCAACTCAAAACAAATTAAAATATAACAATAGCAAAATAAATTTAAAATACAAAAAGATAACATGAAATAAAATAGAATAAAACCAACAACATATAAAAACATACAATAAATTAAAACCATTAAAATAACATTCAACAAAATAATTTCAAATCACAACTTTAAAACTTTAATACAGGACATGTGGTTTTACCTAGAGTCGAAACGACTCTGATACCACCTGTGACGCCCCAACTCCCACGTATAGGAATGCGAGAATCGTGACGTCGGGATAATGGCAGCACGGGTCACGTATCCCAACGAAATGTGCTCAAGTGTGTGCAACCTGCAAAAGTGCACAAGAAAAGTCACAGCGGATAATATAAATAAGTCAACTAAGTACCAGAACTGTTTAATACAAATATCCAAAATAAATTATCCATAAAAAGTTATAAAGTTATCCCAAAATATTACAAAAGGCAAATACATAAACAGGTAATAAAATAAATCTCGATACACGAGAGCAACCCCAAGTCGCTCCTCCAATGGAACCCAAGCCTAAGGTTCGTCATCCTCATCTGCATCAAAATCTGCGATACCATAGAACGGTACCGTAGGTAAGTAGTAATCCAAACAACCCTCGAGATAAAAACGCATTAAAGCAACCAACTAACAGATCCCAAAACCTCATTTTTCCCGAAAATGAGTATTTTCAAACACAAGGTAAAAATCCCATTTTTAGCCAAAACATAAAATCCAACATTTTCCCAGAAAATAATTTACACAAAATCCCAACCATTTATCGGACACTGTAGACGGGAATCACAGGCTGGACTATACCACCATCCCTACCGCTTGCACCGTAGGCGGGACACAACCACCATCCCTGCTTACCACCATCCCTACCGCGTGCACCGTAGGCGGGAATCGCAGGCGGGACTCTACCACCATCCCTACAGTTCCTTTCCACACAATGAATACATATCAGAGCACTGTAGGCGGGAATCACAGTCGGGACTATACCACCATCCCTGCTTACCACCATCCCTACCGCGTGCACTGTAGGCGGGAATCACAGGCGGGACTATACCACCATCCCTGCTTACCACCATCCCTACCACGTGAACCGTAGGCGGGAATCACAGGCGGGACACAACCACCATCCCTGCTTACCACCATCCCTACAGTTCCTTTCCCTTTTTCTCAAACCAGTCAATCCAAACATTTCAAACATACTCAAAATCATTTCTCACTTGAAAACCTAGTTTTCAAATAAACACATGAACATGCATGCAATCATGCGAAAACCCAGTTTTCAATTACAAACATGAACATGCGTGCAAATGAAATGAACACAACACGACAATAACCAACAACCAACAACCAACAATGTCAACACAATCCAATCACACAAATAACTTCATTCTCCAATCCATCAGACCCCCGTACTCCTCGGACTCAGTCAGGCAAAACCAATCAATAATTCAATACAGTGTAATGAGTTAGTGTAAAAATACATTTAAATCACATGAGTTCTTTGGAAAATACTTACAGCGATATAATATAATTTCTGAAGGATCACGGAGCCGCAAGAAGTGGCAACACATCTGCAAAACTGTGCCAAATGCACTGTGGCCGTGGGTCTCAAAGACCCACTTTTGAACGGGTGCAAACGAAGACTCGAGATTGATAGGATAGGGCTTAGGGATGTCGGTGAAGCTAGTAGTGGTGGTGGTTGGCCGTGGGCGGCGGCGCAAAGGGTGGTTGAAGACCAAAAATATCCAAATCGGAAATGGAGTTGGATGTGCTTCACCGGTGACGTATCGGAGCTGGGGTTGGGTCCATTGGGTTGCTAGGAGGTCGAGGATGAAGTGGTGAAGAAATGGTGGCCGGTGGTGGCGCAACGGCGGCGCTGGAGTGAAGAGAGCATCGCGGCTTGGTGTGGTGCGTGGGGGCTATCGTCGGCGAGTTAGGGGCTGAGATTGGTGGGGTGGTGTCGCCGGCAGGTGGGGGAGCTGAAGGGAGGGGCGCGGTCGCGTGAGGCGGCGGCTGGGTGGAGAGGGAGAAACGCACGTGGAAGAGAGGGAGTGGGAGTGTCGCGCGGGAAGCAGAGGGAGAAGAAAGAAAAGAAGAAAAAGAAAATAAAAGAATAAAGAAAAAGAGAAGAAAGAGAAAATGGAGGGAAAGAAATGAGGTCCAGTCCTCACATCTTGGGTCACAAAAATGATCCAACGGAAACGATTTCAAAACAACAAGTAAAATACAATAATTCAAACGTAATGATTAAAATGAAAATAAATAATTAAACCCAACAATAAGCTAATTTAGAATAAAGAGAAATTTAAATGCATAACAATAAATAATATTAAGAAAGCACTTCAAAATAATTTTCATAAAATTCAAAATCAGAAAAATAAATCAACTAAAAATTCAACAATTTTAAAATAAGAGAATAAATTTCTGAATAATTAAAAATAATCCCTCATTAAAAATACACTAAAATACGGGGTGTTACACTTGCGCTGTCCCAAGCAGAATCTATTTCCGTTGTCTCTGTTATTTGTTCCCTCAACCAATTTTCGAGCCTATGAGGGAAGCTTACAGAGCTACTGAAATTGGTTTCTGGATTGGGTCTTCAAGGGAAGACAGTTCCTCAGCGGTGGTGCAGCAGTACATGGAGGAGCAATTGGTAGCTGGCAGTGAGTTGTTTGACAGAATTATTGCGAAGGGGCATTATACGGAGAGGACTGCTGCTTTGATATGTAGTGCAATTGTTCATGTGGTGCATATCTGCCACGTTAAGGGTGTGATGCATAGGGACCTTAAGCCTGATCTCAATGGTGGCCTCGTCTCTAACCTCATCAGGACATCTGTTGCGACAACCAAGTGGGTCATCAACTCGGAACGTGAAGGTGAAAAGGGAGGTAATCTGAAAAAATCATTCCTGAAGAAATCCTTCCTTTCCTTTTCTCTTCGTGTAGTGTTCACAAGGATAAAAGGGCCTCAGTTGTTTGTGAAAATGCCCATTAGAAGTGGTAATTTCTGTATTTGTTTGGTTTCTATCGGGATTATCATTGAGGTTATAGTCTTCTTCCCAATACATCATCGCACTTATACATATGGAATTGGAAATCTGATAGTTCTCTTGATCGGGGGAATTCTAATTGCCATGCCTATTATTTTTTCTATCACGACGGATGTTGCCTTCCGTAGGTTCTCCCAACAGAATGATATTACAAAGAGAGTGACTGCCATTGAGGAAAAGGAAGGCATGGAGGCTCTCAGCAGTGACAAAATTGGATTATTATCCATGCACGACTGGTGCACTAGTATGGAAGTTTCTCATACTGTTGAGCCAAAACCTGGTCCAATGTTAAATGGGTTTTATAACCATCCTTGCCATCAAAATTGTATCCCCTCTTTATAGTTGCCGTTAAGAGCCAAGATATTTCTATTAAATTCCAAATCCCTCCTGCTTGTGAAATTTTGCAAATGAGTGCAAACCTTTGCTCAAACATGGCGTTGTTGGTTGAGAGTGCTGAGAATGGTAAGGGCGAAGCTTTTCCCGATGAAGTTGGAAGTCCTTATTGTAACACCCCATATTTTAGTGTATTTTTAATTGAAAGATTATTTGTTATTAATTTAAAATTTTATTCTCTTGTTTTAAAATTGGTTGGATTTTTAGTGGGTTTATTTTTATGATTTTAATTTTGTGAAAATTATTCTGAAGTGCTTTCTTATAATTGATTATTGTAATACATTTAAACTGTTTTTCATATTAAATTAACTTATTGTTGGGTTTAATTATTTTTTTTCATTTTAATCATTACGTTTGAATTATTTTATTTTACTTGCTCTTTTAAAATCGTTTCCGTTGGATCATTTTTGTGACTCAAGATATGAGGATTGGACCTCATTTCTTTCCCTACATTTTCTCTTTCCTCTTTCCTCTTTTCTTCTTTTCCTTTCTTTCTTTTTCTTTTTCTTCCCCTACATCTCGTGCGCCGCAACCCCCCCTCTCGCCGTGCGATTTCTTCTCCTCCCCAGCCCGCCGCCGTGTGCCACCGTCCGGCGACACTGCCCAGCCCACTACCTCCCCCATAGGCCGGCGATCACCCCCCAATGATTTCAACCCCTAACTCGCCGCTGATAGCCCCCACGCACCACACCAAGCCGCGGCACTCCTTGCGCCGCTGCGCCACCGTCGCGCCACCTCCGGCCACCATCTTCTCACCACATCATCCTTGACCTCCTAGCAACCCAATGGACCCAACCCCACCTCCGATCTGTCACCAGTGAAGCCCCACCATCAATATTTCCATTTTGGATATTTTAGCCTTCGACCGCCCTCTACGCCGCCACTCACGGCCAACCACCACCACCACTAGCTTCACCGACATCCCTAAGCCCTACCCTATCAATCTCGGGTCTTCGTTTACACCCGTTCAAAAGTGGGTTTTTGAGACCCACGGCCACAATGCATTTGGCACTGTTTTGTTGCTGCGTTGCCGCTTCTAGCACCTCCGTGATCTTTCAAAAATTATATTATAGCATTGTAAGTATTTTTCCCAAAGAACTTCTGAAATTTAAATGTATTTCTGCGCTAATTCATATTTACTGTGAATTGGTTGGTTGTGCCGGACTAAGTCCGAGGAGTAAGGGGGTCGGTTGGATTGGATGATGAAGTTGTTTGTGTGATTGGTTTATGCTATGAAATTTGTTGGTTGTTTCGGGTTTAAATATTGGTGTTTGAGTTTGACATTGGTCATGATGGATATTGGTGATTTTTAGGAAGTGATAATATATTTTGGGATTATGAGGGTTTTAAGTTTTGAGAAATTAAAATAGGTTATTTTAGAAGCTTAGAGTTAAATATCGAAATCCGTGATTGATTGAAAACTTACGGAAATTATGTGATTATTTTTATAGGTGACGATTTATAGTCGACTTGACATTTTTTAGGAAACTTCTGAAAAGCTAAGTTGTCCAGGTAAGTGGGGTTCATATACTAGTTTTGCATAAAAGAAATGAAATGAGGTTGACTTTGAAAATAAGCATGTTTGTTTCAGAAAAGAAATTTGAAAACGACCTCAGATGTTTATTCTGCATATGTATAAATTCCATATAAGAGAAACTATTTTCTGTCATGACTGGTGTAGACATGAGCTAGTTTTGTGCATTCTGTTTCTGAACTATACAAAAAGAGCGAATATGAAAGTCTAAAAGTTTTTGCTATGAATAAATGAAGATGTTTTGGTGTCTGTTTATTTCGAACATGTGAAATGATCTGAAGCTTTTCAGTATTTTGTTTTGATATGATGTGTCATCTGAAAAACCTTGGCATGAAGTTCTGAATCTGTATCTGAATGTGATCTGTTTCTGATGATGTTCCGTTAGGTTTCTGTTAAGGCCGAGCCACGGGTATAATGATGATTTATAACCCTACCACGGGGGTGAAACATGGTATACGACCCAGCCACGGGTATAATAGTGGTTTATAACCCTACCACGGGGGTGAAACATGGAATATGGCCTAGCCACGGGTATAATGGTGGTTTATAACCCTACCACGGGGGTGAAACATGGTATACGGCCCAGTCACGGGGATAATGGTGGTTTATAACCCTACCACAGGGGTTAAACATGGTATTTGTCCCAATGTGATGCTATGAGATGATATGAATATAATGTTTCAGTTTGGAAATGCCAAAGGATTTTCTTTTTGGAAAATAAGTTTGTCTTTTTGAAAATTTCGCTCTGATGTTTTGTAACAAGTTTTGTTTATACATTCTGAAAGAAAATATGTTGTTTCTGCATTTTGAAAGTAAATGCCTTGTCCTGCATACCGAACTTTATAAATGCTTATGTTTACATGCTAGTATATGCTCTCTGCTTACTGAGTTGTTGATAACTCACCCCTTATCTCCACATTATATTTAAGATATTTTGATGGTTCAGCTGAGGATCAAGATTTTGAGGCTTTGGGTGAGATGATTTAAGTATAGTGACTTGAATCAAAATTTCTATATGATATTGGTGATTTGGAGACTTTTTTTTTTTATATTGTTGAAATGTGAGTTTAAGTGTTAGGAAGTAACTCTCCGACCCGTGTGGGACCGGGGCGTTACACTTATTACCTTGCACTTGAGATTTTGAAAAGGCATTATGGACCTAAAGCAGGGGTATGGGGTGCTGGTGTTATCCTTTACATCTTACTAAGTGGAGTTCCACATTTTTGGGTTGAAACTAAAACACTTTTCTGGGCTGAAACTGAAACAGGATTCTGTAGACAAGTTTTACAAGGAAAATTAGACTTTGGACCTGCACCATGGCCTAGCATTTCAAGAAGTGCAGAAAGATTTGATGAGAAGGATGCTTGAGAGGGACCCAACAAAAAGAATATCTGCCCATGAAGTGTTATGTCACCCATGGATTGTAGATGACACAGTTGCACCAGACAAACCTCTGGATTCTGCAATTTTAATTGAAGGAGAATAATCCATGTTTGCAGCTATCTTAGAGGATCCTCTCAACTTTAAAGGCAAGGTAGTCAATGTTTGCACCACCGCTATTAACTTTGTGGACAAGGGTCTTTTGAGGGGGAGAGGAGTTCTAGTTACTGCTTCAATACATGGAAAAAAATATAAACATTTTCTAAATAATGTTGTCTTCCTCACATAATGGATAATTCACTCAACAGATTTCCAGAATTACATTCAGGGCCCAGCCAAAAATGAAGATCAGTGGGCTTTTGATTGTTGAAGTTAATCTTTGTAGAAATCTTAGTAAAGTGTATATTGGCAATGGAAAAGAGGATTTAGTTTTTGCTGCCGAAAAGGGTGTCTTGATAGTGAATTTGACTTGGAGAATATTGTAGCAGCTACAAGAATAGCAGACAAGATGGATAATGTTTTACTTCAGACCAACCCAAACGTGGACCCCAAGCTCCATCCTTATGTTGCTATTGGGAATAAGAACTCTAAAATTGGGATCAGAAATGTGATGCTGCAATGGTTCTTGGATGCCGTGAAGGCACATCCTGATGAGCTGAAACTTGTGGGAGCACATTGCCATCTGGGATCCAGCATCACTAAGGTGGACATATTCAGAGATGCAGCCATTATTATGGTAAACTACATTAATGAAATCCGAGCTCAAGGTTTGAAGTTGATTACTTAAATATGGGAGGTGGGCTTGGGATAGATTACTATCATTCTGGTGCTGTCTTTTCCAAACCCACAAGTCTCATTCTGGTTGCAAATACTTGTTGCTTGTTAATCGGGCCATCACTGAGGTCCTTGTGTAATTGGTAGAAGAAAGCAGTTGGAAGGCTTCAAGCCCTTTTCACATACCTTGAGGACATGGTTCTTTAAGGGGAGGAGATTGTTAGGAACCCGATGCGGAACGCACCGTTTGGGAAATTAGTAAGGAGGCCAGAAGCTACCAGCCTTTTGGAGACCATTTTACCATTAATCACTTGTCGTTTTATGCTTATTGCCTTCAGTTAAAATGTTGCTTTCTGTTATTTTACTTTCCACATGTTGCATTGTCATTAGAGGAGTTTGTTATGACTGCGTTCCTTTTATGTACGTTGAGCGAGGAGTGGAGATGATCTGGAATTTTATTGAGGAAATTTGTAAGGAGGTTTGGGAGCCCTTGAAGTACTCTCGTAGCAATATATTTTCCTGTAGCAATTTTATCAAACACCTTGTGTGCCCCCTGTTCCATTACAACAGCCATATCAATTCATCTCGACCATATTCCTCATTACAACAACAATGACAATAACATTTACATAGCAACATCAATCTTCCATTTCCCTTATCATCTTATTAGAACAACGTATACAAGAGGATTCTAACAGTGTCGTTCTCCACCACTCACACGCCATCGCCAGTCCACCGTCGGAGTCCCCCCTTCTCCTCCACGCCTAGCCCAGCAGCCCGAGGGCAAAAGTTTCTCTGTTTCTCTCTCTGGTACATCTCTCAGGAACCACTCCATGGCGTCGAGCACCTCCTGGTCTCTCTCTCATCTCTACGCCTCCTCGGTCCTGCTCCGCCACCACAACCACCATGCTCTTCGTCCTCGTCGGTAGGTCATCTCTCATCCACCGTCTCTCTCTCTCTCTCTCTCTCTCTCTCTCATCTCTCTATTTTGTGCTGCAAGAGTGCATAATAAAGAAGATTATTGTGTGTCTTTGTTGTCTGTGTTGGTGGCTTAGAGTTGTGTGGTGCTTTGTGATGGAGGTAATTAGAACTGGATTGCTACTTTAATGGATCTGGGTTATGAACATGAAGTTAGGATTTTGTTTCAATTTTTATATTGACTGACTTGTAGTCTCTCAAGCTGTGATCTTCATTCTTGGTGGGTGCTATTGATGGTGTTTGTTTGCCTGGAAAAAAGTATTTCCATCAGCAACCTTGAGACATAAACTATCATGACCTAGATCATTCTTTTCATTAAGTATATTGTTATAACAACAGAGGAGCTTTGCTATCTACAGTTAGTACAATTGGCATCATATGAAACATTTAGAATAACCAATGAGGATCGGCTAGAAAATAAATGAGAGCAAGCACGAAGGCAATGCACTGGCTTAAGGACTTCAAAGGGGAAAAACCAATAGAGAGCAAGCATGATTTCGAATTAATTCCGAAAAATCTCATGATATAATTTCATTCTTTGAGTTAAATCATGCTTATCTAAAAAATTTAAACTCCAAAAACTTTAAACTCTTAGGAGATGATAAATTAATCGTTGGCATGTGGGGTCAAATATATAGCATCCAAAGCCTCGTATTAGCTAGAAAATGAATTTGATATTTTCAATGGGAGGTAAATGAGTTTTAGGCCCCGTTTCACAATTTCTTTTGCATATCCATTATGCTATGATAATTTGGATTTTCTGCTGCTTCTTGAATATCATATCCAATATTAGTAGTAACAATTGTTGTTGTTACTATGGGGAAAGGGTAGTGTTGGTGTTCTCATTGTGTGGTTGAGCTTAAAAATTATACTGATGATTCTGTAGCTTCATTACATTCTTTTGCAATAAAAAGATCAGCTGTGATGTTTGCATCAATATTATTCCTTGTGATCAAGAAAAAGATCAGCTGTATATCATCGTGTCCAAGCAAGAAGCTGCAAAGAAGCCACTTTATTTTACCCCAAAATCTGATTCTTATTTGTTTTGATTTCACGCAATGATCTCTGTCTTTTAGCTACATTTGGTCGGTGATTAATAAAAATAAAAAAAATAATTAAAAAAAACTAGAATGTTTCTCACATTCTTGTACCTGGTTGAGTGTCTTGTGCCTCAAACTGTTTTGACAAGCCAACTTCCACCATTTTAACTAGGCAACAGATTATTCAAATAGTGCATTTATGAATGCCTGACAAATCAAGTGTCACCAAATTATGCCAACAAAACAAAAACGCCAACAACTATTTTTTTTTTTATGATGAGGACCCTAGCTTATGTCATTGTGTGTGTGTGTATACACATTTGAAGACATGCAGTCTTCTTGGGAAGCTGGGTGCGCATGCATATTGGTTAAGTGGCACCCGTTTTTATGTCAACTTTATATATATATATATATATATATAGCAGGATCGTATATACAACTAATAAGCAAATAATTGTTTATGTAAACATCTGACTATTGTTTATTCACTTTGAACTGTAAACTTCCAATCCTTTGTGAAATTCCACATCTGGTTATCTTCCCCCCCATCTTACTTATTAAGTTGCTGCGTATTAATTTAGCTTCTTCAATATCACAAACCTGCTTTGTATTTTTCAAGTACATTTTACAATTTTTGCCTTCCGTTTATTCAAAGTTTAATATATGGATCACTCATGAAATAGCTCATATATATCCTTCTTCTTGATGAACAATTAATCAACAATGTTGTTACCAAATTTGATAAGCCGTGTTAGTTTCATTTACTAACACTTAGGATGAACATTCTATTTATACCCTTATCCTAAAGACTAAAAAAAGATGTATGATGAATTGTTACTTCTAAGAATTCTTACCCTTTAGCTTTACAATATAGGATGAACATTCTATTTATAGTTTGTATATCCTTCTTTAAATGGTTTTTAATTAAAAAGTGATAATGAAGTTTGTAGTTGTATTTCTCATTCTCCCTGTGTTTTATCTATCAATAAAAACTTATGGAGTTCATTTTCTTTTGAATGTTATTCCAGGACAGTGCATTGATGTTTGGAAAACCATGAATGGCACTTAGCTCTTTTCTTCCGCACATGACTAACATGTTCTTTTCAGATTCTTTTGTTGAAACCACGTTTAGTTGATGATGATTTTCGATTTCTGGTCTACACAAGCTGATGAAGTACCACAATTGAAATCAGGTGCATTTGGTAAATACACTTGGTAGTCTCCCTTGCAGAGAGATATGCAGAGGTGCTCAAGTGGCAGCAGGATCAGTAAGATATAAGAATCTATCTTTTGAACTTATTCAATTTTATTGCGAGAGTAGCTTATTTTTTGGTCTTTCTGGCTTGCGGTAGATTGCTAAGACTTTTCTGCTTATTCTACTTGCTGCAAGTTGTCTTTAATTCTCAGTTTCTAACTTTCTGTAATTTTTTTCCAAGTTTTTGCATAACCCTCTTATTGTTTCCTCGCATCATGCTGTCACAAGTATTATTGCTGAACCTTGGCCTAAATTTATTGTTCAAGTGTACCTGCATTTTGTTTTATTTTTTTTCATATTATTTTTTTTCTAAACGCTTTGGGCCTATTTTAATCCATAAACCTATCCTAAAGACAGAAAACTGAACACAAGACAAGAATAATTATCTCGTCAGTAGTTCAAGCTGTCTTTTATTCAAGAAAAAGAAAGGTTGGGCCGGTGGGGGATGGGAAACATGGTAAAACTTTTTAGTGCTATTATAAGCTCTCAATTTTTGTTCATGTTTTTGCTTAATTGGCTGGGTTTGGGTAGTGAGAATATCTGAGAAGTGTTGGGAATGTCTGTGAATAGTTGTGAAAAAATAATAATAAAATAATGAATAGTAGTAAAAGTATGCGAAAAGTAATAATAAAATAAAGAATAGTAGTGAGAGTGTTTGAGAGTACTTGAGGTACTCTTGGCTACCAAACATAGCTACTTGTTTGGTGAAATTCTTTTGTCCTGCATTACAGTCTTAAGCAGGGTGTGTGAATCCCAGGCTCGTGGGCCAGCCAGCTGAAGCCCAGCCCGAAGCCCTCGAAACGACACTGTTTTAGTAGGTTAGTCATCCACTTTCTTTTTCTTCCCCCACCCCCTGACGGTTTCCCCCCATTTTCTTTTTCCCTCCTCTGTTTTTACCGAAAACTGCTCCTCTAATCCTACTCTCTCTACTCGGCAGTTCAGTTTTTCCTTGTGGTTGGTTTTTCTCCCCAAAACTTTAGCTCTTCCGATAAACTCATTTCCTCTTCCTCTCTTGCTTGGTGTTCTTTTGTCTACAGGTATCTCTTTTCCCTCACAATCAGTTTCTCTCTCAAGTCAACGCCCTCCCTCTTATATTCTTTGTTTCCTGCATTCCTGCTATGATTTTCCAGGTGGTGCCGCTGTGATTTTTCTCACACTGATCTCGCTTATTAGACGCTCACTCTCTCCCATTTATCTATTGTTCCCTCACGTATGCGAAGTGGATAACCTCAGTGCCGAGTTGTTGACACCGAGCCCTGTTGAACGAAGGTATGACCCTCTTTTCTTTTTCGGAACCGCCTCACACACTCTGAATTTTCTCTCTTTCGCGTCCACTCTCTCACTCACCTGCGATTTCTAATTAGTTCTTGGTGCTGCGATTTTTGGGTGGAAAATTCAGACTTGTCGCCGAGAGTCCTTCACGTTAGTAAGCTTTCTCTTTTCTCTTTCCCTCTCTAAGAAGAATGAAATTTGATATGTGGTTATGTGCTTTAGAAATAAATAGTAGTGAGTCTTGTTGGGTGCTGATTAACATTTAGAAGTGTTGGATTCTCTTTTGTGGAGTTGTGAATGGTGAAAAACGTCTTAGGTGTAGTGTTGTTTGGGTTGAGTTGTTGGTGGTTGCTTGGAGTTATGGGCTGCTGAAATGGATTTGATTTATTGATTATTTGAGTTGACGTTGGTTTTGGTGGGTGTATAGGTCAATATTGAAGTTGGTATATGGTATTTTGGATGGAAGTGTGGGCTATCCAGATTATTATTTGGATGTGTAAGTGAGTTATTTTGTTGAAATATGGTTTAGAATTTGGGTCTTAATTTTAGATCGAAATTGTGTTGTTGGTCTTTAATACTTAGTTTATATATATTTTTTATGAATAGATGACAAGACTGATAGAGGTCGTTTTCAAGACATAGATAATACGCTGCAAGAGCCAGGTAAGTGGGGTTCCTATGCTAGATTTGCAAAAAAAGAAATGAACTGATGATGGTTTGTAAAAATGTGCATGTTATTTTGAAAAGAAAAGGTAAAAAAAAAAAAAAAAAACCTCAGTCTATGTTTTACATTCACTCATGAGATACGTATAAAAGAGAAAATAAATATTTTTGACATGAATAGTGTAGACATGAGCTGTCATACCTCGTATTGTTTTAGTGTAATTGTTTTAGTGAAGGATTATTTTAATTAATTTAAATATTGTTTGTCTTGTTTTAAAATTTATCGGATTTCTCGTTAGATTTATTTTATAATTTTTTTTTAGTTGTGAAATTTACTTTGAGGTATTTACTTAATATTAATTAGTGTTTGCATTTAAACTGCACTTTGCTTTAATGAATAATTTTATTGTTGGACTTTAATTATTATTTTTATTTATTTATTTTTCCCACGCACGGCACTATCTCATGCACGTACGTGATCTTCAAGGGTTTTAATAAACTCTAAATGCATGTTTTTCTCTCTAAAGAAGTGGCCGCAGCAACCCGTGCATAGCTGCACTCCACACTGCCGTCACCAACTACACTGACCTCCACCCCACATCGTGCACTTCTGCAGTGCACCACCCACGGCCAGCAGAGGAGGATCATCACCACGGGTAGCAGAGGAGGATCATCACCACGGGTAGCACCAGCAAGAGACTCGCCCGCGCACGGCCAAAAGCCAACCTGCATCTTCACGGTTTTACCCAACCGTCTCATGGAAAACGCAGCCTCCCAAGGAGGTCAAGTCGCCGCACGCTCCTCCTCAACGCTGCCATATGCCGCCACCGTGACCCAGCCGTGAACCCACCAGTGTAGCCTTCGATAGCCAACCCGCAAGCCTCTGTTCTTCACTCCCGAAACAGAGGATGTTTTTCCTCCTACCTTGAGCCATTACAACCACTAACCACCGAGAGCTCCTTCACGTTGCGGCTCCAGAAACCGCCGGTGAAGTTTTCCAACACCCAGGTCCGCCTCATGCCACCCCCGCCACACGGTAATCTCCCTCTCTGTTTTCTCTCTCACGTTCGGCTTGCTCATCCCATAAGCTCTCTCTCTCCGTTATCTCTCTCACCGTGCATCTCTCTCTCTCTTTCTCGTCCAGTGCATAGCCACCGAGTACACCACCTCTCACTGCACATTGCGCAGTCGCACTTTACCATCTCGGTAAGTCCCTGCCACCGTTGCATTTTTTTCTATTATTTTTGTGTATGTTTATCGTTTGTTTTATGTATAAGGTGTATTTATATATATATATATATATATGTATGTATATTTATAAGTAAAGTTTTAACTTGGGCACTTACTAGTTTTAACCTAATATATATATATATATATGGAAAGTTCCTGGTTTTAGTTTTCGGGTGAGAAGTTTTTGTTGAGTTTATATTTATATAGGATTTTGCTTTAAGTTTCAATAAATATTATATTGTATTTTGATAATATTTTTAGTTAAAGGAAGTAAATCTATTTTCTTAAGAGATGAGTTTTTCATGACTTATTTTAGGAAAATTTTAGTAACCAATGTATTCTTTTTATTTATAAAATATTGTTTGTATTTTAGATCTTTTGAATATTAATTATTATTGAGTTCTATAGTTATCATAATACTTATTCGATAAATTTTCTTCTTCAGTACGAATTCGATTAAGTGAATATTGATGGTCTTAGAAAATGTTGGTATTTTAGGTATTATGAGAATTTTTGGTTTTGAGGTTCTTAAAATAGGTTCTTTTAGCATTTTTAAGTTTAAATATCGAAATACATGGTTGGTTGGAAATTTATGGAAGTTACGTGATTATTTTATAGGTGAAGATTAATATTTGTTCGGCATTTTTGAGGAAAATTCTGAAAAACTAAGAAGTCCAGGTAAATGGGGTTCCTATGCTAGACTTTGCATAAAATAAAATGAACTGAGGTCCTTTTGGAAAATGTGCATGTTTTGTTATGAAAAGAAATCTGAAAACAACCTCAGATATTTGTTCTGCATTACTCATGAGATTCTGTTTAAGAAGAAAGTATTTTCTGTCATGATTGGTGTAGACATGAGCTTATTTTTGGCATTTTGTTATTGAACTGAGACAAATGAGTGAATATGAAAATTTGATAAATTTCGCATGTGACGTGAAGATGTTCTGAATCTGTTTTGGAAATGTGAAATGATCTGAATATTAGTACTCTGTTTTGATATGATGTGACATCTGAAAAACCTTTGGCATGACTTTCTGATTCTGTTCTGACTCTGATTCTAACTCTGATATGATGATTCTAATTCTGTTTTGCTCTGATATGTGACCCTGTCACGGGAGATAATAGTCACCTCTGGCCCTGTCATGGGATACAATAGTGACCTCTGGCCCTGTCACGGGATACAATAGTGACCTATGGACTTTCACGGGATACAATAGTGACCTTTGGCCCGCCACGGGAAATAATAGTGGTTTTCTGTTCTGAGCGCAATCGCTTTGGTAACATGGTGATTTATGTTCTGCTTGGCTTTCCGCAGGATGCACAACCCTACCACGGGGGTTAAACATGGTGTAATACCCCATATTTTTTTTTACTGTATTTCTAGTTTTAGTGAAGGATTATTTTAATTAATGTAAATATTGTTTGTCTTGTTTTAAAATTTATCGGATTTTCTCGTTGGATTTTTTTATAATTTTAGAAGTTGTGAAATTTACTTTGATGTGCTTTCTTGATATTAATCAGTGTTTGTAATTAAATTTACTCTTTAATTTTTATTGTTGGGAATTTATTACTTTATTTTATTAATATTGAGTTGCAGTGTTTTTAATTGGTTTTTATTTAATTTTATGGTGCATTTTTTTTCTTTTGTTGAACTTTTCTTTTTTGGACTGGGCCTGTTTAAGTGTCTTTTAGTTTCTTTTGGGTCCCAAGTCATTTAGCGTAACTTACCTGTGGGCCGAAATGCATCGAATGGACCTGTAAGCCCAGCCCGACGCACCAAGAAGCATTTTCACTTCCAGATCGCATGCACGTACGTGATCTTCTAGGGTTTTAATCAACTAAATGCATGTTTCCACGGCCAGCTCAGGTCAATCTCGACCACGAGCATTAAGATCATGGCAAGAGACCCTTCCACCGTGAGCCACTCCTTGAAAGCCAATCACGCGTAGGTCCACCGCACAGAGCCCACTGCCCAAGCCTCACAACCACCACCGAAGCTCTTCCACGCCGCAACCCACACGGCAAGCCCACTGCACGACGAAAGATGTTGTTTCACTACCACCGAACGACCCCTGTTTTTAATACTCGAAACAAAGCATTGGTCATACCGCAACTCCTCCACGCCGGTTTCCTCAGCCTCAAGCATCATCATGGCCCAGCCATCGAGCTCACCACTGTCGACCTCCGCCTAGCATTTTTTTTTTGTCTGCCGCGTGCCACCTCGGGCTCACGGTGAGCTTCACTCTCTGTCTCTCTCGCGCCGAGCTCTCTCTTTTTTTTTCGTATGGTTCCTCTCTTTCTCTCTCTAGATGCTCTCTCTCTCTAACCAGTGTGCTGCCGACGCCCCCACCTCCGTATGCGACCGCCCAGCTCGCTGCCTTCGTGTCCTCCGTCGCGTACGCAGCTGCTATGTTATTCAAAGAAGTTAGTTTTTACGTAAGTGTTTCATGCTTCTAAGCTAATTTTATTTAATTATTCTTTTACCCTTTGAACTGCAAGTTATGCCAAGTGTTTTAAAATTTGTATCATGTGTTAATAAACTTTTGTTTTTTGATTATGATTACAGAAAATCATTTAAGTATTTTAGCATGTTATTAAGTAAATATTTATTTTAAGAGTAAATATTATTGGTGTAATGTTGTTTTTACACTTTAGATATAATTTAGTCTATTCAAAATAGTTATGGTTTATTTTTAAAATATTTTTGGATAATTATGTTATCTAGTATTAAACTTTATAGTTTGTTTTCATTAATAAATAGGTCAACTTTTAAATGTTTTAGTCAAGGTTATTAAATCAAGATTGATGATTTTAGAAAGTGATGTTTTATAACTCGAGGTTATGAGATTTTAGATTTTGAGGAATTAAATAGGTTATTTTAGGAGTTTAGGTTTATATATTGTAATACGTGATTGATTGGAAATTTATGGAAGTTACGTGATTATTTTTATAGGTGACGATTAATAGTTGTTCGGCATTTTTGAGGAAAATTATGAAAAGCTAAGAAGTCCAGGTAAGCGGGGTTCCTATCCTAGACTTTGCATTAAAATAAAATGAACTGAGGTCCTTTTTGGAAAATGTGCATGTTTTGTTATGAAAAGAAATCTGAAAACAACCTCAGATAATTGTTCTGCATTACTTATGAGATTCTATTTAAGAAGAAAGTATTTTCTGTCATGATTGGTGTAGACATGATTTTAATTTTTGACATTCTATTTCTGAACTTTGAAAAAGAGAGCGAATATGAAATTTTGTGCATAAAGTATGTTTTTTTATCTGATTCTGTTCGGTTCTGTACTTTGTTATGATGTGGCATCTGAAAAACTTTTGGCCTGACTTTCTGACTCTGATTCTGACTCTGATATGGTGATTCTGATTCTGTTTTGCTCTGATACGTGGCCTTGTCACGGGATATAATAGTGACCTCTGGCCCTGTCACGGGATATAATAGTGACCTCTGGCCCTGTCACGGGATACAATAGTGACATCTGGCCCTGTCACGGGAGATAATAGTGACCTCTAGCCCGCCACAGAATATAATAGTGGTTTTCTGTTCTGAGTGCAATCGCTTTGGTAACACGGTGATTTATGTTCTGCTTGGCTTTCCGCAGGATGCACAACCCTACCACGGGGGTTGAACATGGTCTCTATTCTGATATAATATGATAAGACGAAGTTGTTCAGTCATGTTGTGCCAAATAAATCTTTGAATATGAAATGTTGGTTTCTGAATATGAAATGTTTGAAAAGTCACTCTGATTTTCTAATAATATGTATTTTTGAGATTTGCATATTGATACTGAAATGTTTTGTTTCTGCATTCTGAACTCTGTGAAAATGCTCATGTTTATATACTAGTATATGTTCTCTGCTTACTGAGTTATTGATAACTCACCCCTTAACTCCAATTATTTTTCAGATGATTTTGAATAGTCCAGCTAAAGATCAGGATTTTGGAGCATCGGTGAGATGATTATTTAAGCATAGTGGATTACTCATAGAAGATTTCTGAGAAGTTGAGGATTTTATTAAGAGATTTTGTAGTATTCTGAAGACGTTATATTTTGGAGTCTATAAATATATTGATGAATTGTGAATTTTAAGTATTAAGAGCTAACTCTCCGGACCTCCAGGATTGGGGCGTTACACATGGTCTCTATTCTGATATGATGTTCTGATATGTTATGATAAGATGAAGATGTTCAGTCATTTTGTGCCAAAGGAGTCTTTGAATATGAAAAGTTGGTTTCTAAATATGAAATGTTTGAAAAGTCGCTCTGATTTTCTGATAATATGTATTTTTGAGATTTGCATATTGATACTGAAATGTTTTGTTTCTGCATTCTGAACTCTGTGAAAATGCTCATGTTTACACACTAGTATATGTCCTCTGCTTACTATGTTGTTGATAACTCACCTCTTATCTCCATACATTTTTCAGATGACTTTGAATAGTCTAGCTAAGGATCAGGATTATGGAGCATTGGTGAAATGATTATTTAAGCGTAGTGGATTACTCATAGAAGATTTCTGAGACGTGGTGGATTTTATTAAGAGATTTTGTAATATTCTGATGACATTATATTTTGGAGTCTATAAATATATTGATGAGTTGTGAGTTTTAAGTTATAGGGAGTAACTCTTCGATCCCTGCAGGAACGGGGGCGTTACATGAGCAATATTTGACATGTTTCTAAAATGTGCAAAAGAGTGAATACTATATCGGTGAATTTTTGTACATATGATATGAAAATGATTTGAGTTTGTTTATGATCAAATGGAAATGATATGAATATGTTCAGCACGTGGTTTGATATGATATGGATATAAAAACCTTTGGCATACTTATCTGTTTTGATTCTAATTCTGAATATGGATCTGATATGAAGATATTGGTTCATGTGATATGGTTGGTACCAACATTATATGATATGAGTGCACCCACTTTAGAAACAAAGTTATCTTTTATGTGTTCTTTCCTGTGTGCACACTCGGGGCTCCGAGATTGAAAAATGGAAAGTTTCACAATATGATACTGCCTGGTTTGGCCACTGGGGATAGCACAACCCTACCACGGGGGTCAAAATTTTGGTCATCGAGATCGTGGCCCCAAGAACCTCGGATCGGGAATTCATGACGACTGACTTCACCTGGGGGAAATTCCCAACCTTCACCAAAAACAGAGAAGAACTTTCGTTGCCAATCTTTGGCGTGGAAAACCCAACACTCAATTTGGGCCACTCGACTATCGGTTTGAGCTCGAAAACTGCAAAGATTGCCCCAAACAGCGAATGCCGTGAATATAGAGAAATTCACGAGCTGTTAAGTTTGGATATTCGTCTCTCATGGGCTCAAGAACCTGCCCCTAGGCAACACAACAACCCATTAGTATCCTCCAAGCACTGGGCACCAACTGGGCAGGGGCAAGCCCTAGAAAGTCCAGTACATCTCTTACTACGCAGCAAAAGGGAAAGCGAAGCCCCATGAGAAACATAACAGATTAAAGGGCCACGAAAACAACTAGACCCCCAATATTAACCGCCCTTGCGTGGCTCAAGTTGTTTAGCACTACCGAATCTGGGATCCCCTAGCGATCCCTCACGGAGTCCAAGTCAGAATGAGTTGTTGTCAAGACCCACTAGTGAACCTCGAAGACTGGACAGCGATTGGCTTCATTTTCCTCAGCACGGGGAGGAGAGTCGCGGGGTCGCGAAGAATCACCTTCAAGAGAAGTAGATAAATGGGAAGACTTATGCAAAGCCATTGGAGTGTGGTAAGAAGTAGTAGCAAATTCAGAGTTGGACGGGAGAGAAGGATCCAGATGAACGAGAGAGTAGCGAAAGTAGGAAGTGTGGTAGGAGAAAGAGGGGCTCTGAAGACAAAAAAAGGCCACAGGTAAATTTGGAGAAGGAGATGATGAACTGTGCAATATGAAACAACAAGGGTAAAAGGGGAGGAAACGTATGGAGTACGAAAAAGGAGGAAAGAGGGTGCGGGAAATGGAACGACGCCTCCACTAACTGACACAGAAGGCTCGAAAGGACAGAGCCGAGTTCACGAAATGAAACACTAAGTACAAGTCCCTTCATGGCGCGCATAAAGAGACTTCGCGGGGCAACTAAATGAGACAAATTTCATATTCCATCTTCTGGGCCCATCTCGGTTTTAGGGGCCGAGCCCAGATAACTGGGTCTCAGCTAATAATACTGCACAATCCATAAATCATGCCCACTGGCTCACTACAGAGAAAGTGAGAAGCTAACAAACTCCGAACGGCCAGTGTAACACCCCGTATTTTTAGTGTATTTTTTAATTGAATGATTATTTGTTATTAATTTAAAATTAGATTATCTTGTTTTAAATTTTCAGATTTTAGTACGTTTATTTTTATGATTTTTAATTTGTGAAAATTAAATTTGACATGTTTCCTTATTATTAATTATTGTTATGCATTTAATTTTCTTTTCATATTAAATTAACTTCTTGTTGGATTTAATTATTTATTTTCATTTCAGTCACTGCGTTTGAATTATTTTATTTCACTTGCTATTTTAAAATCGTTTCCGTTGGATCATTTTTTTGTGATCCAAGATGTGAGGATTGGACCTCATTTCTTTCCCTACATTTTCTCTTTCCTCTTTTCTTTTTTCTTCCTTTCTCTTTTCTTCTTTTCTGTTCTTTCTTTTTTTTTTCTCTTATTCTCCTGGTCTTTCCTCGCGCGCCGCAACCCCCCTCCCTCTCTCTCTCCGTCCGATCCTCCTTCTCACCCCAGCGCCGCCGTGCGCCAACGGTGGTCGACACCGCCTGGCTTCCCAGCACCCCCACCCACCGGCGACCTCCCCCTCCAGTTTCCAGCCCCAGCCGAGCCGCCGTTAGCCTCCACGCACCACACGAAGCCGCGGCATTCCTTGCGCCGCTGCACTGCCGTCGCGCCACCTATGGCCACCATCTCTTCACCACATCATCCTCGACCTCCTAGCAACTCAATGGACCCAACCCCACCTCCGATCTCCGGTGAAGCCACACCATCAATATTTTCGTTTTGGGTATTTTAGACTTTGACCGCCCTCTGCGCCGCCACCCACGGCCAACCACCACTACCACTAGTTTCACCGACATCCCTAAGCCCTACCCTATCAATCTCGGGTCTTCGTTTACACCCGTTCAAAAGTGAGTTTTTGAGACCCACGGCCACAGTGCTTTTGTCACTATTTTGTTGCTGCGTTGCCGCTTCTAGCACCTCTGTGATCTTTCAAAAATTATATTATAACATTGTAAGTATTTTTCCCAAATAACTTTTGATATTTAAATGTATTTCTGCGCTAATTCATATTTACTATGAATTTATTGGTTGTGCCGTACTCAGTCTGAGGAGTAAGGAGATCGGTTGGATTGGATGATGGAGTTGTTTGTGTGAGATTGGTTTATGCTATGAAATTTGTTGGCTGTTTCGGGTTTAAATATTGGTGATTTTAGAAAGTGATGATATATTTTTGGATTATTGGTTTAGTGTTTTCGAAATGTTTAGAAGGGTTTGTTGGGGCCTTTTTAACATCTAGAAGTGTTGAGATATTTTTTTCCTATTGTGGAGTTGGGAACGGAGAGAGAGTGGTGTGTTGTGTCGTCTTAGTTAAATTGTTGACGATTGGTTGGGAGTATGAGCTGCTGAAATAAGTGTGAGTTAGTGATAATCGGAGTTGACATTAGTTTTGATGCTTGTATTGGTCAATACTGAGATTGCTATAGAATATTTTGGGTCCAAGTGTGGGCTGTCCAGATTGTTATTTAGTTATTTGAGTTGGATTAAACTTGCTGAATTATGGTCTAGAAATTGGGTCTTAAGTTGTCTAAGACCACTTTTGTGTTGTTGGACTTTAATATTTAGTTTATATTATTTTTATGAATAGGTGACGAGATGGATATAGACCGTATTCAAGTCATAGATAATGCGCTGCAGGAGTCAGGTAAGCGGGGTTCCTATGCTAGGCCTTACACGAATTATTTGAGACTGAGGTTGATTTTCTGAAAACTTTGCATATTTTTGTGATGAAATGAGAACTTGGGAAAAATAAAACTAACTTCGGTCGTTTATTTGCATACTCATGAAATCTGTACGAAAAAGAGAAAAATATGTTCTGACATGCATTGTGTAGACATGAGCTAAATTCTGTCATGTGGTTTCTGAAATCTGGAAAAAGAGCGATATTGAGAATATGAAAAGTTGTGCATTTATTTAAAAAGATGTTCTGGCTTTTGTGTTCAGCGTGTGTAAACTGTCTGATTCTGTTTTGGTATTCTGTATTATTTTGATATAACATCTGAAAACCTTTGGCATGGTGTACTGGTTTTCGTATCTGACTCTGTCTCTGCTTTGCTCTGCTCTGCTCTGTTATGCTCTGCTCTGTTTGGGTTGGTACCAACTTCTCTGTCTCTGAGTGCACCCACTTTGGAAACAAAGTGGTTTTATTGTGGTCTTTCCTGTGTGCACACTCGGGGTTCCGAGAAGAATAAAGGAAAGATTTCACCTCTGTCTCTGCCTGGTTTGGCCACCCGGATTAGCACAACCCTACCACGGGGGTGAAATATGGTCTCTGCTCTGTTTGATGCTCTGTTTTGATCTGATGATGATATTCAGTTTATGTTATGCCAAAGCACTATGGGTTTTACTTGTCTTAAAACCATCGCTCTGTTACTTTTGAAAATATGTTCTGTTCTGCATGATAACTCTGGAAAATATTTTGTTCTGCATGCTTTACTTTGTAAATGCTCATGTTTGCACGCTAGCATATGACTTCTGCTTACTGAGTTGTTGATAACTCACCCCCTATCATTATAATATTTTCCAGATGATGTGGAGAGTCCAAATGAGGACCTGGATTAGATTGTTGTTTGTGTTTAAGCTGAGAAAATGTCGGTAGAAGGACTTCTGATGTTCTTAGTTTTAATATTTTTGAGTTTTATTAATATCTTGGATTTGAGTAAGATTTATGAAATTATTGGTTGGATTGTTATGACTATCGGGAGATTACGGACTCCTTAATTTATTTTAGATGCAGTAATGACTTTGTGGAGTTTTCAATGTGGTTATTTAGAACTATGGATATTGAGATTTGCTATTAAAGATTTGAGTTTTATTTTAGTTGTGTTGGAAAATAAGTTCTTAAGAGACAGGTAGTAATTCTACAAGCCAACCGGGTTTGGGGCGTTACAGCCAGGATGTTACGATAGCACCCTACTGACTTAGATAAATCAGGCAACAGGAGGGAAATTCAAATAATAGGCCCCAATTTGGTTTCAAACAGGATATAAGACAATTATGAGTCCTTGAAGCTGGATGCCAATGGCCACTCTATATATATCCAACGACAAATACTCAAAAAGGTGTGCAAACATTTTCATTCTCATCTACAATCAATACCATAATAATTTTTTAGACTTAGGTATCGGAGGTGTTACTATGCCTTTGATCGTTTTCATCAATTCTTATTGCAGGTGGCGAATGGTGGGAAGCGCAGAACATGTCCAGAACGTACAGTTTCATTCAAAGCCAAAAACATTTTTGTAATGGCATGTGCGTATGTGTACACACCAATAATATCGTCCGAAAAGAAAGGTCAAATGATAAAAATTACTTTTTAATTGGAATGTACGGCTCCTATTCTAGCTCTCGCGCGGGTGGATTTTTTCACCATCTGATGTGAGGCTGCTGCTACCTAACCTTTAAAAATATAAGCAACCTTTACTAGTCAAACCATGCAACCCAGAAACGTTCAATTAGGTGATCAGCTATGCTGCTCCACCATATATGATTTTACCACTAAATAAATAGAAAGACTTAAGTTGATTATTGGTGGTTTTATTATTTATATCATAGCAGAGAACAGTGTGAAAACTTCTTAGGAAGCACTTCCTCAGCTACTTTTTGTCGTTGAAAAGAGGCCCATCCAGGGCTATCTGGAAATCTAGTAATTGGTCTTTGCATAAATATCTCCATAGAAAGTAATTTCAGTTTCACAATGTTCAAGGAGTCAATAAAACTCTGCAACAGCAGGAAGAGGTCATGCTATTTGCATTACAAACAAAAAGAGTTTTACTATTTACAAGCCATGTGTAAAATACGACTTGTAATATTGGAATCCGCTAAGTTACAAAAATAATTAGAACACCAATACTTTTCTAATTCAATGGTGTGTCAAATGTGCCAAATGGGAACTTTTCTGCTACAAACTCATTTTCTACATCATTTGACTCGGTCGACATGATGTTTGCCTGGGATAAATTAAAATGATAAAGACAAAGACTTGGGGGTTTTCAGGAGAGGAAAAGTTCTATATATAGGACCTTTATTCCCAACTCTGGAGTAATATCCCAGTATCTCATCTTCAAAAACGAAAAAACTAAAACCCCATTACTTCTAAAAACCAAAAGCCCATTCAGCCATGAAGATTCCATCACGTTCACACGTCCACATGCTGTCATACCTCGTCGTGTTGTTGCTTCTCCCCTTGCTTGCCTCCTCAGCCGACCCCGATTCATTACAGGATTTCTGTGTGGCGGATAAAAGTGCCAACTCTATATCAGTTAATGGCTTCCCTTGCAAACCTGCCTCAAAAGTAACTTCAGATGATTTCTTCTTTGATGGGTTGACAAAAGTGGGTGACACATCAAACATCTTTGGCTCAAGCGTCACTGGAGGGAATGTCGATACTTTTCCTGCACTCAACACGCTTGGGATTTCAATGAACAGAGTGGATTTTACTCCGGGAGGAGTTAATCCACCCCACTCTCACCCTCGTGCAACCGAGAGCGGCGTGGTCATCGAAGGGCAGGTACTTGTGGGGTTTGTGACAACTGGGAATGTGTATCACTCTAAAGTCTTGAATGCTGGGCAGATGTTTGTCATTCCTAGAGGACTTGTACACTTCCAAAAGAATGTTGGAGTAGGAAAGGCCCTTATCATCACGGCTTTCAACAGTCAGTTGCCAGGGGCTGTGGTGCTTCCCTTTACTCTCTTTGCTTCAACACCCTCGATTCCAGATGATGTTCTAACGAGGGCCTTCCAAGTAGAAGAAAAGGTTGTCGAATCTATAAAGTCGAAGTTCAGTTCTTGAGCTAAGACCTTCCACTCCAGATAATCTCCCCTTTATCTGAAAATTGTGTTGTAGTAATGCTTTTGATTTGAGGTTGCCTGCCTCCTATTCTTATGTTGTTATTCTTTGTGTTGATTCATTGTGTTGATTTGAAGTTCAGTTCTTGTAATGCTTGTGTTGTTATTCAGGTTGTTTATGCCAATTCGTATCAATTAGTGACATACTTTAACAATGAATAAGAATTTATAATTCAAGAAATTACAGTTAGTAACGCCCCAAACCCGGTTGGCCTGGAGAATTACTATCTGTCACTTAAGAACATGTTTCCCAACACAACTAAAATAAAACTACAAATCTTTATTAGCAAAACTCAATCTCATGTATTCTAAATAACCACATTGAAAACTCTACAAGGTCATTACTACAGTAAAATAAACTAAAGAGTCCACAATCTCCCGGTAGTCATAACAAACCAAACTAATAATTTCATAAGTCTTACTAAACCCAAGCCCAAGAAATAATTAAATCTAAAAGACATTAAAATTAAAGGACATCAGAATTCCTTCTTCTAACATCCTCTCCTCAGCTTAATCATGCTCACCAATCTAATCCAGGTCCTCAGTTGGACTCTCCACATCATCTAAAAAATATTATGAAGATAGGGGGTGAGTTATCAACAACTCAGTAAGCAGAGGACATATGCTAGCGTGCAAACATGAGCATTTACAAAGTATAGCATTCATAACAAAATATTTTCCAGAGTTATCATGCAGAATAGAACATATTTTCAAAAGTAACAGAGCGATGGTTTTAAGATAAGTAAAAACCCATAGTACTTTGGCATAACATAAACTGAGCATCATCATCAAATCAAAACAGAGCATCTTACAGAACAGAGACCATGTTTCACCTCCGTGGTAGGGTTGTGTTATTCCCGGTGGCCAAACCGGCCAGAGACAGAGGGGAAATGTTTCCCTTATTCTTCTCAGAGCCCCGAGTGTGCACACAGGAAAGACCACAATAAAACCACTTTATTTCCAAAGTAGGTGCACTCAGAGACATAGAAGTTGGTACCAACCCAAACAGAGCAGAGCATAACAAAGCAGAGCAGAGCAGAGCAGAGACAGAGTCAGATACAAAATCAGTATACCAAGCCAAAGGTTTTCAGATGCCATATCCAAAACAGAACATAATACCAGAACATAATCAGGTCATTCTTACATACTGAAAACAAAAGTCGAAGCATCTTTATAAATAAATGCACAATTTCTCAGAATTCTCATATATCGCTCTTTTTCAGATTTCAAATACATCATAATAAAATTTAGCTCATGTCTACACAATGTATGTCAGAAAATAATTCTCCTTTTCCACACAGATTTCATGAGTATGCAAATAAACGACTGAGGTTGGTTTTGTTTTTCCCAAGTTCTCATTTCATCACAAAAATATGCCGAGTTTTCAGAAAATCAACCTCAGTCTCAATAATTCATGTAAAGCCTAGCATAGGAACCCCGCTTACCTGGACAACTTAGCTTTTCAGAATTTTCCTCAAAAATGTCGAGTCGATTATAAATCGTCACCTATAAAAATAATCACATAATTTCCGTAAGTTTTCAATCAATCACGGATTTCGATATTTAAGCCTAAACTTCTAAAATAACCTATTTTAATATCTCAAAACTTAAAACCCTCATAATCCCAAAATATATCATCACTTCCTAAAAAAATCACTAATATTCACCATGACCAACGTCAAACTCAAAACACCAATATTTAAACCCGAAACAGCCAACAAATTTCATAGCATAAACCAATCTCACACAAACAACTCCATCATCCAATCCAACCGACCCCTTACTCCTCGGACTCAGTCCGGCACAAACAACAAATTCACAGTAAATATGAATTAGCGCATAAATACATTTAAATCTCAAAAGTTTTTTGGGAAAATACTTACAATCCTATAATATAATTTTTTGAAAGATCACGGAGGTGCTAGAAACGACAACGCGGCAACAAAATAGTGCCAAATGCACTGTGGCCGTGGGTCTCAAAAACCCACTTTTGAACGGGTGTAAACGAAGACCCGAGATTGATAGGGTAAGGCTCAGGGATGTCGGTGAGGCTACTGGTGGTGGTGGTTGGCCGTGAGTGGCGGCGTAGAGGGCTGTCGAAGGTTAAAACCCAAAACGGAAATATTGATGGTGGGGCTTCACCAGTGACAGATCGGAGGTGAGGATGGGTGCATTGGGTTGCTAGAAGGTCGAGGATGATGTGGTGAGAAGATGGTGGCCGGAGGTGGTGCGACGGCGGCGTAGTGGCGCAAGGAGTGTCGCGGCTTGGTGTGGTGCGTGGGGGCTATCGACGGCAAGTTAGGGGCTGAAATCACAATGGGGTGATCGCCGGTCGAAGGGGAGGTGAGAGGGAGGGGCGGTGTCGGTCACCGCCGGCGCACGGCGGCGGGCTGAGGGACAACGCACGGACGGAGAGAAGAGAGAGGGAGAGAAAGAAAAGAGGAAAGAGAAAATGTAGGGAAAAAAAAATGAGGTCCAATCCTCACATCTTGGGTCACAAAAACGATCCAACGGAAACGATTTTAAAACAACAAGTGAAATAAAATAATTCAAACGTAATGATTAAAATGAAAATAAATTATTAAACCCAACAATAAGTTAATTTAATTTGAGGAGAAATTTAACCACATAACAATAATTAATTTAGAGAAAGCACTTCAAAAAAATTTTTTCTTAAACTAAAAATCATAAAAATAACCCAACTAAAAATCCAATAATTTTAAAACAAGAGAATAAATTTTTGAATAAATAACAAATAATCTTTCAATTAAAAATACACTAAATACGGGGTGTTACAACAGTTCTTTGCTTACATGCCTTAACAACTAATGTTAACCTAAGAGATTTTTTTCTGCATACTAAGGTAATTGTCCAAACTTTATCCAGTTAATGATACATGAGAAGATCAATTCATTTTCTACATAATGATCTCATATTAGTTCAAACAAACAGGAAACTCATTTCAACACCAGATGATGAGAAACTGATGAAGTACTAATTCTGCTCGTGATCTGCTTATGCACACGATACTAAATTGCTCTTTCGAAATGACCACCAACCTGCATTAGGCTGTGAGGTTTGTGCATATTCCCTTGCTGCTTGTGATCCAAATATAATTCCAGAAGCATCAAATGGATGGGATGTGCAGCAAGCTGAAAATCAAGATTAATTGGTTAGAAAACCATACAGCATATAATTCCAGTAAAATTCTGGGGAAAATACATTTTCTGTCCTCCAACTCAAACTAACGTATCGCACTGGCCTGCAATCAAATTAGCATCTCCATTAAGAGTCGATAGTCCATATATTTGTGCCATGTCATCTATTTCTCGCCCACTTAGTGGTTAGACTTTGATAAAGAATGCAATTCAAGAAAACGTAATAGTTGGAGGGACCAATATGTCAGTTTCGGTAGTTCAGTGTAAAACATATGTTAGAGGATCAAAATTCTGGTCTTCGCATTACAACAACAAAAATGTATCACCTGTTTCTAGCGGAAAAATTACTGTTGTTATCTAAGTGCCGTGCATGTACAATAGTACTGTGTTATGATTTGGAATATTGGCCGGACATTAAAATTCTCAACGTTAAATTATTCCAAACCTATTTAATTCGTATAACCAATAAAGTTTATAAAATGGGTGGGGGCGAAAACCAGACCTTCCAGTTCAGAGGAGAGAGAGTGTGTAATACCCAGAGCCTAAGCCCAAACTAGAAGGGAGGCCAAGCCCACGACAATGTCGTTTTGCTACTTCCGATTTCTTGCCAGACCATTTCTTTTTTTTTCTTTTTTCTTTTTTTTTTCCCTTCTTTGCTTTCCCTTCAGTTTCCTCACATCCGAAAATCCCACACCTCAAATCCATTTTTTCCCCACTTCTATACGGTTTGCTTTTCTTTTCCTTTTCTTTTCCATCACACACTCAGCTCCCACTCACCCACGGCGCCACTCATTCGATTCACTACGAGATGATCAGTCATCCTCCAAACTTTCGCTCTCGCTCTTCTCTTTCTCCGTAAGTTCTTACCACCTCACGATCCAGTCACTGCTTCAGCCCAGCCGAGGCCACGCCAAGGAGAAGCACAGTTTCACAACCAGTGCCTCCAGGTCCTGATCTCCATCCAGCGCAGGTGCAGCACTGGGGTCGCCACTTTACCCAACCATAAAGCCACCGTGAAACGTCGAGAACCGCCACCACGCTGCCCTGCACCTCCATGACCAGCCACCGATAAGCTTGGACGTGAAGCGCTCTGTTTTTATACACCGAAATAGAGTGATTGTTTTGCCCGCCATAAGCCACCAAGCCACCCTCACTCCTCCTAGCCTCAGCCATGGGCCACCCAGTTGCACCACCTCGCCGGAATTAACAATAGGAAGCGACGCAAGAAACCTCCCACCAACCCATATCCGCTGCACTATTCTCTTTCGGTAGGCCCAAGTTTCTCTCTATCCTCTCTCTCTCTCATAGTGTTCAGCCGCCACCTCGCCGACGTAATCTCCGCCACCTTCCAGTCCTCGTGTTGCTCCTCCACTCTCGGTGAGTACGTCTCCATTCCATGTGTTTAGTCTCAGTTTTTCTTTCCTTTTTTGTGTTTGTTTTCCAAACAACATAATTATGACTTTATTTTCCAAAATGCCCCCATATCAGGATAGTTCAGTGTTTATAAGTTTTGCTTTTTAAAACTAGCTTGCATAGTTTTATTTGAGGTATAAGAATATATATATATATATATATATTTTATGTTTTTAAAGCAACTAGTTTAAATATTTTACAACCAATTTCATATGAGAATAATAAGATTTTAATTTTATTTAAATACTTTAAAACTAATTAAGACTATTTTAATTAAATGATATTTTTGCTTTATCTACTCTAATAGATTTTGATATAATTATGTTATCCAATTTTATACTGTATAGTTGGACCTCATTAATAAATAAGTTAGATTTTAATGTTTTAGTCGGAGAAGTTAAATGGATATTGATGAACTTTGAGAAGTCATGAGATTTTAGAGTTATGAGAACTTTAGGTTTTGAGAAATTAAAATAGGATATTTCAAACATCTCAGGTTTACATATCGAAATACGTGTTCCATTGAAAATTTATAGAGATTACATGACTATTTTTATAGGAATATTTGTTCGGCATTATTGAGGAAAACTTCTCGAAATCTAAGAAGTCCAGGAAAGCGGGGTTCATATATTAGTTTTGCATAAAAAAAATGAAATGCGGTTGACTTTGAAAATGAGCATGTTTGTTTTTGAAAAGAAATCTAAAAATGACCTCAGATGTTTATTCTGCATATGCATAAATTCTATATAAGAGAAAGTATTTTCTATCATGACTGGTGTAGACATGAGCTAATTTTGTGCATTCTGTTTCTAAACTATGCAAAAAGAGCGAATATGAAATCTAAAATCTTTTGCTTTGAATAAATGAAGATGTTTTGGATTCTGTTTATTTTGAACATGTGAAATGATCTGAAGCTATTCAGTATTTTGTTTTAATATGATGTGTCATCTGAAAACCTTGGCATGAAGTTCCGATTCTGTATCTGAATGTGATCTGATTCCGATAATGTTCCGTTCTATTTCTGTTAAGACCCAGTCACAGGTATAATGGTGGTTTATAACCCTACCACGGGTGTGAAACATGGTATACGACCCAGTCACGGGTATAACGGTGGTTTATAACCCTACCATGGGGGTGAAACATGGAATACGACCCAGCCACGGGTATAATGGTGGTTTATAACCCTACCACGAGGGTGAAACATGGTATATGGCCCAGCCACGGGTATAATTGTAGTTTATAACCATACCACGGGGGTGAAACATAGTATACGGCCCAGCCACGTGTATAATGGTGGTTTATAACCCTACCACGGGGGTTAAACATGGTATTTGTCCCGATGTGATGCTATGAGATGATATGAATATAATGTTTCAGTTTGGATATGCCAAAGGATTTTTCTTTTTGGGAACAAGTTTGTTTCTCTGAACATTTCGCTCTGATGTTTTGTACCAAGTTTGTTTATGCATTCTGAAAGGAAATATGTTGTTTCTGCATTCTAAAAGTAAATTTTTTGTTCTGCATACCGAACTTTATAAATGCTCATGTTTACATGCTAGTATATGTTCTCTGCTTACTGAGTTGTTGATAACTCACCCCTTATCTCCATAATATTTTTCAGCTGATTTTGGATATTTCAGCTGGGGATCAAGATTATGAGGTATTGGGTGAGATGATTTAAGTATAGTAGATTAAGCATACAAAGTTTTTATGAGTAATGGCATTTTTTTTAATACATTTTATCGTGTTATGATGAATTGGCATTTTGAAAAATTGGTTATATTGAGGAAATTAGTTTGAATCGAAATTTCTATATGATATTGGGATTTTGGAGTTTATTATTATATTGTTGAAATGTGAGTTTAAGTGATAGGAAGTAACTCTCCGACCCGTGTGGAACCGGGGTGTTACAGTTGGTATCAGAGCTAGGTTTGAGGTTTTGCAGACTATAAACATATGAGGTTTAAATATCTGTGGGTTTAATAAGTATTTTCAGATTGGAGGTATAGAAATTTGAGGATTTAGATTTTGCAAATTCTAAGAAATGATTTTTATAACATTTCAGGTTTTAGATCTGGTAAGCTTATTCTGTAGGTTGTAGGACATTACTTGGATATGATCTAATGTTTAGATTTTGAAGTTAACATAAGTTTGACCGAAAGACAGGTTTGAAGTTCTATAGACTATGGTATATGGGGTTTTGGGTTATCAGGGACTTTAGGAAATGATTTTTAGTTTTGATGTTTAGAATTGTGCGGACTGCAAGAAAAAAAAAATCTTATTGGTATTAGAGGTATTTGAATCTTCAAGCTTTAGGAAAGATGTCTTGTGGAATTTGAGGTATTGGATTTTGTAGATTTTTAGAACTGATTTCATGACTATTGAGATTTTAAATTCTGTAGACTCATGTTGTGGACTTTACAAATTGACTTGTGTAAGATTGAAGGTCTAGATTTTAGAAATATATTGCTACTGCGGTTGCGTGTACATTATATATATATATATATATATATATGTATATAGGTGCTTTTATAAATTCAAAATATTTTATACATATTCGATTTATGGTTAAAACCATTTGCATATGTTTATATGAACTCTATATTTTAAAACGTTTATTAAAATGCAAGTTTTCCAGATCCCACCTCGTCGTCAGTTATGAAACATTTCAAACGTAAATGAAAATGAAAGAGAGTATTCAAGAGTATAAATGAGTGTGATGAAATTCAAGGTGTGAGATTCTATAGACTATAATGAGGAGTGTGATGATTTTTAAAGTTTGAGATTCTGTAGATTTTATGGATTGGATTATTTTTTAAATCTGAGGTTTAGAGATGTTGCATTTTTTTAAAGGTGATTTTGATGAGATTTAAGGTTTTAGAATTTTATAGACACCCGAATACGATTTTTGATGATATGTTAGCACTTGCGGACCGATGAATTATGTCCCGCGAAAATTTGAGATTTGAGATTTTTGCATATTTTAGGAAAACAATTTCTAAGACATTTGAGATTTTAATTCCGGTAGGCAAAATTCTGTGGACTGTTGAAAATCATTCTCCCAAGATTTAAGGTTTAGACTTCAGCTTGACTTCTTGGAAAGAGTTTTGGTTTGGAACTTAAGGCTTAAACTTGTGATATTGATGTTTTAGAGGCTACAATCAGGTTGGTATCATTTCTAAATTTGACTCTGGTGAGTTAAAAATGTATGAACTGGTTCAATGTGGGGTTTAGCTAATTTTAGAGGTACGTGAGTGAGTTACAATATGTTTATGACTACAAGTTGTTAGAGTGCGCAGCGGATGCGTGGTTTTGGTGAGATTATAGTTTGAGAGTTTATTTCATTGTTTGTATGAGGTTCATGGACTATGTGGAGAGTTCGGAATTATTATTTTGGTATTTAATTGTATTATTGAGATTTATATTTTAGACTTGGAATTACAGTGTGTGCGAACGTTTATGGCTATGGGAAATATGAGAGAATATGATTGACCATATTGGAGAGTTAGATTTTGGAATACTAGGTTCGACAAAATGATGGATGATTGGGCTAGGCATGGAATGGCTGTAGAGGATAAATGTTTAGGCTTTGCTTGTGGTACTAACAAATTTCGAGGACGAAATTTTTTTAAGAGGAGGAGAATGTAATACCCAGAGCCTAAGCCCAAACTAGAAGGGAGGCCAAGCCCACGAAGAATGTCGTTTTGGTACTTCCGATTTCTTGCCAGGCCGTTTCTTTTTTTTTCCCTTCTTTGCTTTCCCTCCAGTTTCCTCACATCCGAAAATCTCTCACCTCAAATCCATTTTTTCCCCACGTCTATACTGTTTGCTTTTCTTTTCCATCACACACTCAGCTCTCACTCACCCACGGCGCCACTCGTTCGATTCACTACGAGATGATTAGTCATCCTCCAAACTTTCTCCCTCGCTCTTCTCTTTCTCCGTAAGTTCTCACCACCCCACGATCCAGTCACTGCTTTAGCCCAGCTGAGGCCACACCAAGGAGAAGCACGGTTTCACAACTAGTGCCTCCAGGTCCTTATCTTCATCCAGCACAGGTGCAGCACTGGGGTCGCCGCTTTACCCAACCATAAAGCCACCGTGAAACGTCGAGAACCGCCACCACGCTGCCCTGCACCTCCATGACCAGCCACCGATAAGCTTGGACATGAAGCGCTCTGTTTTTATACACCGAAACAGAGTGATTGTTTTGCCCACCGTGAGCCACCAAGCCACCCTCACTCATCCTCGCCTCAACCATGAGCCACCCAGTTGCACCACCTCGCTGGAATCAACAACAGGAAGCGACGCAAGAAGCCTCCCACCAACCCATATCTACCGCACTATTCTCGTTCGGTAGGCCCGAGTTTCTCTCTGTCCCTCTCTCCCTCACGGTTGATCTCTCTCTCTTTCTCTCTCTCTCTCTCTCATCACTCTCTCTCTCTCTCTCTCTCTCCATTAATGTTCAGCCGCCACCTCGCCGACGTAATCTCCCCCACCTTCTAGTCCTCGTTGTGACGCCCCGACTCCCACGTACAGGAACGCGAGAATCGTGACGTCGGGATGATGACAGCATGGGTCACGCATCCCAACGAAATGTGCTCAAGTGTGTGCAACCTGCAAAAGTGCACAAGAAAAGTCGCAGCGGATAATATAAATAAGTCAACTAAGTATCACAATTGTTTAAAACAAATATCCAAAATAACTTATCCATGAAAAGTTATACAGTTATCCCAAAATATTACAAAAGGCAAATATATAAACAGGTAATAAAACAAATCTCGATACACGAGAGCAACCCCAAGTCACTCCTCCAACGGAACCCAAGCCTAAGGTTCGTCATCCTCATCTGCATCAAAATCTGCGATACCATAGAACGGTACCGCATGTAATAATCCAAACAACCCTCGAGATAAAAACGAATTAAAGCAACCAACTAACAGATCACAAAACCTCATTTTCTTCGAAAATGAGTATTTTCCAACACACGCTAAAAATTCCATTTTTAGCCAAAACATAAAATCCAACAATTTCCCAGAAAATGATTTATACAAAATCCCAACCATTTATCGGACACTGTAGGCGAGAATCACAGGCGGGACTATACCACCATCCCTGCTTACCACCATCCCTACCGCGTGCACCATAGGCGGGAATCATAGGCGGGACACAACCACCATCACTACCGCGTGCACCGTAGGCAGTAATCGCATGCGGGACTCTACCACCATCCCTACAGTTCCTTTCCACACAATGAATACATATCAGAGCACTGTAGGCGGGAATCACAGGCGGGACTATACCACCATCCCTACCGCGTGCACCGTAAGCGGGAATCACAGGTGGGACACAACCATCATCCCTGCTTATCACCATCCCTACAGTTCCTTTCTCTTTTTCTCAAACCAGTCAATCCACACATTTCAAACATACTCAAAATCATTTCTCACATGAAAACTCAGTTTTCAAATAAACACATGAACAAACATGCAATCATGCGAAAACCCAGTTTTCAGTTACAAACATGAACATGCGTGCAAATGAAATGAACACAACACGACAATAACCAACAACCAACAATATCAACACAATCCAATCACACAAACAACTTCATTCTCCAATCCATCCGACCTCCGTACTCCTCGGACACAGTCAGACAAAACCAATCAATAATTCAATACAGTGTAATGAGTTAGTGCAAAAATATATTTAAATCACAGGAGTTCTTTGGAAAATACTTACAACGCTATAATATAATTTCCGAAGGATCACGGAGCTGCAAGAAGTGGCAACACATATGCAAAACAGTGCCAAATGCACAGTGGCCTTAGGTCTCAAAGACCCACTTTTGAAAGGGTGCAAACGAAGACTCGAGATTGATAGGGTAGGGCTTAGGGATGTCGGTGAAGCTAGTAGTGGTGGTGGTTGGCCGTGGGTGGCTGCGCAAAGGGTGGTTGAAGACCAAAAATACCCAAATCGGAAATGGGGTTGGATGTGCTTCACCGGTGACGGATCGGAGCTGGGGTTGGGTCCATTGGGTTGCTAGGAGGTCGAGGATGAAGTGGTGAACAAATGGTGGCCGGTGGTGGCGCGACAGCGGCACTGGAGTGAAGAGAGCGTCGCGGCTTGGTTTGGTGCGTGGGGGCTATCGGCAGCGAATTAGGGCTGAGATTGGTGGGGTGGCGTCGCCGGCAGGTGGGGGAACTGAGGGGAGGGGCGGTGTCACACATAGCGGCGCGAGGCGGCGGCTGGGTGGAGAGGGAGAAACGCACGGGGAAGAGAGGGAGGGGGAGTGTCGCGCGGGAAGCATGGGGAGAAGAAAGAAAAGAAGAAAAAGAAAAGAAAAGAATAAAGAAAAAGAGAGAAAAGAGAAAATGGAGGGAAAGAAATGAGGTCCAGTCCTCACATCTTGGGTCACAAAAATGATCAAACGAAAACGATTTCAAAACAACAAGTAAAATACAATAATTCAAACGTAATGATTAAAATGAAAATAAATAATTAAACCCAACAATAAGCTAATTTAGAATAAAGAGAAATTTAAATACATAACAATAAATAATATTAAGAAAGCACTTCAAAATAATTTTCACAAAATTAAAAATCAGAAAAATAAATCAACTAAAAATCCAACAATTTTAAAATAGGAGAATAAATTTCTGAATAATTAAAAATAATCCTTCATTAAAAATACACTAAAATATGGTGTGTTACATCCTCCCCCCTTAAAATAAAATTTCGTCCTCGAAATTTGTGGAGTCAAATATCACGCTAAAGCAGGATACAAGATACAACCCAAAACACGCTCGAAAAGACCATACCAACAACAACTCCCAACAAACATGAGTCTACTCCTATAGGCGATTCCATTATGCTCGCATTAGTCTCCCAATGACACATCACGTCGATTACTCCTAGGGCGGCCAAGTAATCCAAAATCTCCATTTCCACAAAAACATTAATACAACACCCAACAAAACCCAATGATTATTATCTTCCCACAATAAACTGCTAACCTCAATCAGCTCCTATGCTATAACTTCCAAACCTTCATTGAATTCTACAAGTTGGTAATCTATTAGTCACTTCCAAAGTTAAACATCAATAATTATTTCCATCATCTAGACCTATTCCCTCAAAATCAACAAGAATTATATCTTAAATCCGCACCACCAAAATTTTAATCTCTAATTACAAGTATCATCTCAAATTTTCAAATCACCAATAATCCCTTAAGATCAACACAAGATTTGAATCCTTAATTATATCACAACATAACACCATTGAGTACGAGGTAGCTCAACACCTATTAACCAGAAAACTCTCACCACATTTGGTAGAAAATTCTTGATCTCCAAAACCATGAACTATTACACACTTTCCTCAAACTCACCAAGATTTCATTCCTGAATCTGCACCAACTATTATCCTTAAATCTGATATGGATCAAATCCCAAAACCTGCCACTAAAACCTCTAACTAATAACAATTATTTTCCCCAATTCGAACCAAATCTTCAATCCTCATGAAAATACACGAAGTAAATCAATACCTTCAATCTCCAAAGAAATATTCTCCTTGAAAATTCCTATATCAATAACTCAACTCTGATCAATCCTATTTAATGGTCACAGACTAACCAATCTTCAAAATAAATCCAGCAAGCACACCAAGCCTGCAGAATTAAAAACTCAAATCTTAATACAAATCAGTCCAGAAAATCTGCAATTCTAAAACCTTAAAACCTTAAATTATATAAGAATCACTTTCTGAGATCTGTAAAATTGACAAACTTATCTCCGATAATAAAACAATCAACTCCCGAAGCTTTCAAAATCTAAAACATTAAATGATAACAAATCATTTCCTAAAGTCTGCAAAACCTTAAACCTTTGGTGAAATTCTCGTAAATCTACCCTTAAAAGTTTGTTGAACTTACAACCTCATATTCTAAAGCCTCAAGTCAAAACTCCACGAAATCTAAAATCTCAATTATCCAACTCCCCAAAGAGATCACCCAAACCAAACCGTTTCCTTCATGCCTCAAGATTACAAAAGCAAACCAAGTCGATAAAAGTTCAAGCCTACTACACTAAATATTTATACCTAACAATGGCATTCCCGGTCGTACCATCTTCCTGCCATAGCGTAACCCTTAACCCCACATTCAACTCAAAAAAAATTAAAATATAACGATAGCAAAATAAATTTAAAATACAAAAAGATAACATGAAATAAAATAGAATTAAACCAACAAAATATAAAAACATACAATAAATTAAAACCATTAAAATAACATACTTCAAACAAAATAATTTCAAATCACAACTTTAACACTTTCTGGTACTGCACCTACAGAACATGTGGTTTTACCTAGAGTTGAACGGCTCTGATACCACCTGTGATGCCCCGACTCCCACGTACAGGAACGCGAGAATCGTGACATCGGGATGATGACAACACGGGTCACGCATCCCAACGAAATGTGCTCAAGTGTGTGCAACCTGCAAAAGTGCACAAGAAAAGTCGCAGCGGATAATATAAATAAGTCAACTAAGTTCCAGAATTGTATAATACAAATATCCAAAATAAATTATCCATAAAAAGTTATACAGTTATTCCAAAATATTACAAAAGGCAAATACATAAACAGGTAATAAAACAAATCTCGATACACGAGAGCAACCCCAAGTCGCTCCTCCAACGGAACCCAAGCCTAAGGTTCGTCATCTTCATCTGCATCAAAATCTACGATACCATAGAACGGTATCGCAGGTAAGTAATAATTCAAACAACCCTCGAGATAAAAACGCATTAAAGCAACCAACTAACAGATCCCAAAACCTCATTTTCCCCGAAAATGAGTATTTTCCAACACACGCTAAAAATCCCATTTTTAGCCAAAACATAAAATCCAACATTTTTCCAGAAAATAATTTACACAAAATCCCAACCATTTATCGGACAATGTAGGCGGGAATCACAGATGAGACTATACCACCATCCCTACCGCGTGCACCGCAGGCGGGAATCACAGGCGGGACACAACCACCATCCCTGCTTACCACCATCCCTACCGCGTGCACCATAGGCAGGACTCTACCACCATCCCTGCTTACCACCATTCCTACAGTTCCTTTCCACACAATGAATACATATCAGAGCACTGTAGGCGGGAATCACAGGCGGGACTATACCACCATCCCTACCGCGTGCACCATAGGCGGGAATTACAGGGGGGACACAACCACCATCCCTGCTTACCACCATCCCTACCGCGTGCACCGTAGGCAGGACTCTACCACCATCCCTGCTTACCACCATCCCTACAGTTCCTTTCCCTTTTTCTCAAACCAGTCAATCCAAACATTTCAAACATACTCAAAATCATTTCTCACATGAAAACCCAGTTTTCAAATAAACACATGAACATGCATGCAATCATGCGAAAACCCAGTTTTCAGTTACAAACATGAACATGCGTGCAAATGAAATGAACACAACATGACAATAACCAACAACCAAAAATGTCAACACAATCCAATCACACAAATAACTTCATTCTGCAATCCATCCGACCCCCGTACTCCTCGGACACAGTCCGACAAAACCAATCAATAATTCAATACAGTGTAATGAGTTAGTGTAAAAATACATTTAAATCACAGGAGTTCTTTGGAAAATACTTAAAACGCTATAATATAATTTCCGAAGGATCACGGAGCTGCAAGAAGTGGCAACACATCTGCAAAACAGTTCCAAATGCACTGTGCCCGTGGGTCTCAAAGACCCACTTTTGAACGGGTTCAAACGAAGACTCGAGATTGATAGGGTAGGGCTTAGGGATGTCGGTGAAGCTAGTAGTGGTGGTGGTTGGCCGTGGGTGGCAGCGCAAAGGGTGGTTGAAGACCAAAAATACCCAAATCAGAAATGGGGTTGGATGTTCTTCACCGGTGACGGATCAGAGCTGGGGTTGGGTCCATTGGGTTGCTAAGAGGTCGAGGATGAAGTGGTGAAGAAATGGTGGCCGGTGGTGGCGCAACGGCGGCGCTGGAGTGAAGAGAGCGTCGCGGCTTGGTGTGGTGCGTGGGGGCTATCGTCGACAAGTTGGGGGCTGAGATTGGTGGGGTAGTGTCGCCGGCAGGTGGGGGAAAGGGAGGGGCGGTATCGCGCACGGCGGCGCGAGGCGGTGGCTGGGTGGAGAGGGAGAAACGCACGGGGAAGAGAGGGAGGGGGAGTGTCTCGCAGGAAGCAGAGGAAGAAGAAAGAAAATAAGAAAAAGAAAAGAAAAGAATAAAGAAAAAGAGAGGAAAGAGAAAATGGAGGGAAAGAAATGAGGTCCAGTCCTCACATCTTGGGTCACAAAAATGATCAAACGGAAACGATTTCAAAACAACAAGTAAAATACAATAATTCAAACGTAATGATTAAAATGAAAATAAATAATTAAACCCAACAATAAGCTAATTTATAATAAAGAGAAATTTAAATGCATAACAATAAATAATACTAAGAAAGCACTTCAAAATAATTTTCACAAAATTAAAAATCAAAAAAATAAATCAACTAAAAATTCAACAATTTTAAAACAAGAGAATAAATTTCTGAATAATTAAAAATAATCTTTCATTAAAAATACACTAAAATACGGGGTGTTACACTCGCGCTGACCCAGGCGGAATCTATTTCCGTTGTCTCTGTTATTTGTTCCCTCAACCAATTTTCGAGCCTAAGAGGGAAGCTCAGAGTCATCTCCGTGCTTACAGAGCTACTGATGTTGGTTTCTGGATTGGGTCTTCAAGGGAAGACAATTCCTCAGCCGTGGTGGAGCAGTACATGGAGGAGCAATTGGTAGCTGGCAGTGAGTTGTTTGACAGAATTATTGCGAAGGGGCATTATATGGAGAGGACTGCTGTTTTGATATGTAGTGCAATTGTTCATGTGGTGCATATCTGTCACGTTAAGGGTGTGATGCATAGGGACCTTAAGCCTGATCTCAATGGTGGCCCCGTCTCTAACCTCATCAGGAAATCTGTTGCGGCAACCCAGTGGGTCATCAACTCAGAACGTGAAGGTGAAAAGGGAGGTAATCTAAAAAAATCCTTCCTGAAGAAATCCTTCCTTTCCTTTTCTCTTCTTGTGGTGTTCACAAGGATAAAAGGGCCTCAGTTGTTTGTGAAAATTCCCATTAGAAGTAGTAATTTCTGTAATTGTTTGGTTTCTATTGGGATTATCATTGAGGTTATAGTCTTCTTCCCAATACGTCATCGCACTTATACGTATGGAATTGGAAATCTGATAGTTCTCTTGATCAGGGGAATTCTGATTGCCATGCCTTTTATTTTTTCTATCACGATGGATGTTAGCTTCCGTAGGTTCTCCCAACAGGACGATATTACAAAGAGAGTGACTGCCATTGAGGAAATGGCAGGCATGGAGGCTCTCAGCAGTGACAAAATTGGGTTATTATCCAATCTCGGCTGGTGCACTACTATGGAAGTTTCTCATACTGTTGAGCCAAAACCTGTTCCAATGTTAAATGGGTTTTATAAACCACCCTTGCCATCAAAATTGTATCCCCTCTTTATAGTTGCCGTTAAGAGCCAAGATATTTCTATTAAATTCCAAATCCCTCCTGCTTGTGAAATTTTGCAAATGAGTGCAAACCTTTGTTCAAACATGGGGTTGTTGGTTGAGAGTGCTGAGAATGGTAAGGGTGAAGCTTTTCCCGATGAAGTTGGAAGTCCTTATTACGTTGCACTTGAGATTTTGAAAATGCATTATGGACCTGAAGCAGGGGTATGGGGTGCTGGTGTTATCCTTTACATCTTACTAAGTGGAGTTCCACAGTTTTGGGTTGAAACTAAAACACTTTTCTGGGCTGAAACTGAAACAGGATTCTGTAGACAAGTTTTACAAGGAAAATTAGACTTTGGACCTGCACCATGGCCTAGCATTTCAAGAAGTGCAGAAGAATTGACGAGAAGGATGCTTGAGAGGGACCCAACAAAAAGAATCTCTGCCCATGAAGTGTTATGTCACCCATGGATTGTAGATGACACAGTTGCTCCAGACAAACCTCTGGATTCTGCAATTTTAATTGAAGGAGAAGAATCCATGTTTGAAGCTATCTTAGAGGATCCTCTCAACTTTAAAGGCAAGGTAGTCAATGTTTGCACCACCGCTATTAACTTTGTGGACAAGGGTCTTTTGAGGGGGAGAGGAGTTCTAGTTACTGCTTCAATACATGGAAAAAAATATAAACATTTTCTAGATAATGTTGTCTTCCTCACATAATGGATAATTCACTCAATAGATTTCCAGAATTACATTCAGGGCCCAGCCAAAAATGAAGATCAGTGGGCTTTTGATTGTTGAAGTTAATCTATGTATAAATCTTAGTAAAGTGTATATTGGCAATGGAAAAGAGGATTTAGTTTTTGCTGCCGAAAAGGGTGTCTTGATAGTGAATTTGACTTGGAGAATTTTGTAGCAGCTGCAAGAATAGCAGACAAGATGGATAATGTTTTACTTCGGACCAACCCAAACGTGGACCCCCAGCTCCATCCTTATGTTGCTACTAGGAATAAGAACTCTAAAATTGGGATCAGAAATGTGATGCTGCAATGGTTCTTGGATGCCGTGAAGGCACATCCTGATGAGCTGAAACTTGTGGGAGCACATTGCCATCTAGGACTAAGGTGGACATATTCAGAGATGCAGCCATTATTATGGTAAACTACATTAATGAAATCCGAGCTCAAGGTTCGAAGTTGATTACTTAAATATGGGAGGTGGGCTTGGGATAGATTACTATCATTCTGGTGCTGTCTTTTCCAAACCCAGAAGTCTCATTCTGGTTGCAAATACTTGTTGCTTGTTAATCGGGCCATCACTGAAGTCCTTATGTAATTGGTAGAAGAAAGCAGGTGGAAGGCTTCAAGCCCTTTTCACATACCTTGAGGACAAGGTTCTTTAAGGGGAGGAGATTGTTAGGAACCCGATGCAAAACACATCGTTTGGGAAATTAGTAAGGAGGCCAGAAGCTACCAGCCGTTTGGAGACCATTTTACCATTAATCACTTGTCGTTTTATGCTTATTGCCTTTAGTTAAAATGTTGCTTTCTATTATTTTACTTTCCACATGTTGCATTGTCATTAGAGGAGTTTGTTATGACTGCATTCCTTTTATGTACGTTGAGCGAGGAGTGGAGATGATTTGGAATTTTATTGAGGAAATCTGTAAGGAGGTTTGGGAGCCCTCGAAGTACTCCCGTAGCAATATATTTTCTTGTAGCAATTTTATCAAACACCTTGTGTGCCCCCTGTTCCATTACAGCAGCAATAGCAATTCATCTTGACCATATTCCTCATTACAACAACAATGACAATAACATTTATATAGCAGCATCAATCTTCCATTTCCCTTATCATCTTATTAGAACAACGTATACAAGAGGATTCTAACAGCGTCGTTCTCCACCATTCACACATCGACGCCATCACCAGTCCTCCATCGGAGTCCCCCCTTCTCCTCCACGCCTAGCCCAGCAGCCCGAGGGCAAAAGTCTCTCTGTTTCACTCTCTGCTACATCTCTCAGGAACCACTCCATGGCGCCGAGCACCTCCTGGTCTCTCTCTCATCTCTACCCCTCCTCGGTCCTGCTCTGCCACCACAACCACCATGCTCTTCGTCCTCGTCAGTAGGTCATCTCTCCTCCACCGTCTCTCTCTCTCTCTCTCTCTCATCTCTCTATTTTGTGCTGCAAGAGTGCGTAATAAAGAAGATTATTATGTGTCTTTGTTGTCTATGTTGGTGGCTTAGAGTTGTGTGGTGCTTTGTGATGGAGGTAATTAGAACTGGATTGCTACTTTAATGGATCTGGGTTATGAACATGAAGTTAGGATTTTGTTTCAATTTTTATATTGACTAACTTGTAGTCTCTCAAGCTGTGATATTCATTCTTGGTGGGTGCTATTGATGGTGTTTGTTTGCCTGGAAAATAGTATTTCCATCAGCAACCTTGAGATATAAACTATCATGACCTAGATCATTCTTTTCATTAAGTATATTGTTATAACAACAGAGGAGCTTTGCTATCTACAGTTAGTACAAATGGCATCATATGAAACATTTAGAATAACCAGTGAGGATCGGCTAGAAAATAAATGAGAGCAAGCACGAAGGCAATCCACTGGCTTAAGGACTTCAAAGGGGAAAAACCAATAGAGAGCAAGCATGATTTCGAATTAATTCCGAAAAATCTCATGATATAATTTCATTCTTTAAGTTAAATCATACTTATCTAAAACATTTAAACTCCAAAAACTTTAAACTCTTAGGAGATGATAAATTCATCGTTGGCATGTGGGGTCAAATATATAGCAACCAAAGCCTCGTATTAGCTAGAAAATGAATTTGATATTTTCAATGGGAGGTAAATGAGTTTTAGGCCCCATTTCACAATTTCTTTTGCATATCCATTATGCTATGATAATTTGGATTTTCTGCTGCTTCTTGAATATCATATCCAATATTAGTAGTAACAATTGTTGTTGTTACTATGGGGAAAGGGTAGTGTTGGTGTTCTCATTGTGTGGTTGAGCTTAAAAATTATACTGATGATTCTGTAGCTTCATTACATTCTTTTGCAATAAAAAGATCAGCTGTGATGTTTGCATGAATATTATTTCTTGTGATCATGAAAAAGATCAGCTGTATATCATCGTGTCCAAGCAAGAAGCTGCAAAGAAGCCACTTTATTTTACCCCAAAATCTGATTCTTATTTGTTTTGATTTCACGCAATGATCTCTGTCTTTTAGCTACATTTGGTCGGTGATAAATAAAAATAAAAAAATAATTAAAAAAAACTAGAATGTTTCTCACATTCTTGTACCTGGTTGAGTGTCTTGTGCCTCAAACTGTTTTGACAAGCCAATTTCCACCATTTTAACTAGGCAACAGATTATTCAAATAGTGCATTTATGAATGCCTGACAAATCAAGCGTCACCAAATTATGCCAATAAAACAAAAACGCCAACGACTGCTTTTTTTTTTATGATGAGGACCCTAGCTTATGTCATTGTGTGTGTGTGTATACACATTTGAAGACATGCAGTCTTCTTGGGAAGCTGGGTGCGCATGCATATTGGTTAAGTGGCAACCGTTTTTATGTCAACTTTATATATATATATATATATATATATAGCTGGATCGTATATACAACTAATAAGCAAATAATTGTTTATGTAAACATCTGACTATTGTTTATTCACTTTGAACTGTAAACTTCCAATCCTTTGTGAAATTCCACATCTGGTTATCTTCCCCCCATCTTACTTACTAAGTTGCAGCGTATTAATTTAGCTTCTTCAATATCACAAACCTGCTTTGTATTTTTCAAGTATATCTTACAATTTTTGCCTTCAGTTTATTCAAAGTTTAATATATGGATCACTCATGAAATAGCTCATACATATCCTTCTTCTTGATGAACAATTAATCAACAATGTTGTTACCAAATCTGATAAGCCGTGTTAGTTTCATTTACTAACACGAATTATTCCTATGTGCATCAAAAGGATTCACTTAGGATGAACATTCTATTTATACCCTTATCCTAAAGACTAAAAAAAGATGAATGATGAATTGTTACTTCTAAGAATTCTTACCCTTTAGCTTTACAATAGAGGATGAACATTCTATTTATACCCTTATCCTAAAGACTAAAAAAAGATGTATGATGAATTGTTACTTCTAAGAATTCTTACCCTTTAGCATTACAATATAGGATGAACATTCTATTTATAGTTTGTATATCCTTCTTTAAATGGTTTTTAATTAAAAAGTGATAATGAAGTTTGCAGATGTATTTCTCATTCTCCCTGTGTTTTATCTATCAATAAAAACTTATGGAGTTCATTTTCTTTTGAATGTTATTCCAGGACAGTGCATTGATGTTTGGAAAACCATGAATGGCACTTTGCTCTTTTCTTCCACACATGACTAACATGTTCTTTTCAGATTCTTTTGTTGAAACCACGTTTAGTTGATGATGATTTTCGATTTCTGGTCTACACAAGCTGTTGAAGTACCACAGTTGAAATCGGGTGCATTTGGTAAATACACTTGGTAGTCTCCCTTGTAGAGAGATATGCAGAGGTGCTCAAGTGGCTGCAGGATCAGTAAGATATAAGAATCTATCTTTTGCACTTATTCAATTTTATTGTGAGAGTAACTTATGTTTTGGTCTTTCTGGCTTGCGGTAGATTGCGAAGACTTTTCTGCTTATTCTACTTGCTGCAAGTTGTCTTTAATTCTCAGTTTCTAACTTTCTGTAATTTTTTTCCAAGTTTTTGCATAACCCTCTTATTGTTTCCTCGCATCATGCTGTCATAAGTAATATTGTTGAACCTTGGCCTAAATTTATTGTTCAAGTGTAGCTGCATTTTGTTTTATTTTTTTTCATATTATTTTTTTTCTAAACGCTTTGGGCCTATTTTAATCCATAAACCTATCCTAAAGACTGAAAACTGAACACAAGACAAGAATAATTATCTCATCAGTAGTTCAAGCTGTCTTTTATTCAAGAAAAAGAAAGGTTGGGCCGGTGGGGGATGGGAAACATGGTAAAACTTTTTAGTGCTATTATAAGCTCTCAATTTTTGTTCATGTTTTTGCTTAAGTGGCTGGGTTTGGGTAGTGAGAATATCTGAGAAGTGTTGAGAATATTTGTGAATAGTAGTGAAAAAGTAATAATAAAATAATGAATAGTAGAAAAGTATGTGAAAAATAATAATAAAGTAAAGAATAGTTGTGAGAGTGTTTGAGAGTACTTTAGGTACTATTGGCTGCCAAACATAGCTGCTTGTTTGGTGAAATGCTTTTGTCATGCATTACAGTCTTAAGCAGGGTGTGTGAATCCCAGGCCCGTGGGCCAGCCAGCTGAAGCCCAGCCCGAAGCCCTCGAAACGGCACCGTTTTAGTAGGTTAGTCATCCACTTTATTTTTCTTCCCCCACCCCCCGACTGTTTCCCCCCATTTTCTTTTTCCCTCCTCTATTTTTACCGAAAATTGCTCCTCTAATCCTATTCTCTCTACTCGGCAGTTCAGTTTTTCCTTGTGGTTGGTTTTTCTCCCCAAAGCTTTAGCTCTTCCGATAAACTCATTTCCTCTTCCTCTCTTGCTTGGTGTTCTTTTCTCTACAGGTATCTCTTTTCCCTCACAATCAGTTTTTCCCACACTGATCTCCCTCATTAGACGCTCACTCTCTCCCATTTATCTATTGTTCCCTCACGTATGCGAAGTGGATAACCACAGTGCCGAGTTGTTGACACCGAGCCCTGTTGAACGAAGGTAAGACCCTTTTTTTTTTCGAAACAGCCTCACACACTCTGAATTTTCTCTCTTCTGCATCCACTCTCTCACTCACCTACGATTTCTAATTAGTTCTTGGTGCTGCGTTAGTAAGCTTTCTCTTTTCTCTTTCCCTCTCTAAGAAGAATGAAATTTGATTTGTGGTTATGTGCTTTAGAAATAAATAGTTGTGAGTCTTGTTGGGTGCCGATTAACATTTAGAAGTGTTGGATTCTCTTTTGTGGAGTTGTGAATGGTGAAAAACGTCTGAGGTGTAGTCTTGTTTGGGTTGAGTTGTTGATGGTTGCTTGGAGTTATGGGCTGCTGAAATGGATTTGATTTATTGATTATTTGAGTTGACGTTGGTTTTGGTGGGTGTATAGGTCAATATAGAAGTTGGTATATGGTATTTTGGGTTGAAGTGTGGGCTGTCCAGATTATTATTTGGATGTGTAAGTGAGTTATTTTGCTGAAATATGGTTTAGAATTTGGGTCTTAATTTTAGATCGAAATTGTGTTGTTGGTCTTTAATACTTAGTTTATATATTTTTTTTATTAATAGGTGACGAGACTGATAGAGGTCGTTTTCAAGACATAGATAATACGCTGCAAGAGCCAGGTAAGTGGGGTTCCTATGCTAGATTTGCATAAAAAGAAATGAACTGATGAAGGTTTGTAAAAATGTGCATGTTATTTTAAAAAGAAAAGGTAAAAAAAAAAACCCTCAGTCTATGTTTTACATTCACTCATGAGATACGTATAAAAGAGAAAATAAATATTTTTGACATGAATAGTGTAGACATGAGCTGTAATACCTCGTATTTTTATAGTGTATTTTTTTTAGTGAAGGATTATTTTAATTAATTTAAATATTGTTTGTCTTGTTTTAAAATTTATCAGATTTCTCGTTAGATTTATTTTATAATTTTTTTTTTAGTTGTGAAATTTACTTTGAGATGTTTACTTAATATTAATTAGTGTTTGCATTTAAACTACACTTTGCTTTAATGAATAATTTTATTGTTGGACTTTAATTATTTTTTTATTTTTTTTTCCCACGCACGGCACTATCTCATGCACGTACGTGATCTTCTAAGGCTTTAATCAACTCTAAATGCATGTTTTTCTCTCTAAATAAGTGGCCGCAGCAACTCGTGCATAGATGCACTCCACACTGCCGTCACCAACTACACTGACCTCCACCCTGCACCGTGCACTTCTGCAGTGCACCACCCACGGCCAGAAGAGGAGGATCATCACCACGGGTAGCACTACGTTAGACGCTGAGCACGCGGATCGCACGGCAAGAGACTCGCCCGCGCACGGCCAATAGCCAACCTGCATCTTCACGGTTTTACCCAACCGTCTCATGGAAAACGCAGCCTCCCAAAGAGGTCAAGTCGCCGCATGCTCCTCCTCAACGCTACCATACGCCGCCACCATGACCCAGCCGTGAACCCACCAGTGTAGCCTTCGATAGCCATCCCGCAAGCCTCTGTTCTTCACTCCCGAAACAGAGGATGTTTTTCCTCCTACCTTGAGCCATTACAACCACTAACCACCGAGAGCTCCTTCACGTTGCGGCTCCAAAAACCACCGCCGAAGTTTTCCGTCACCCCAGGTCCGCCTCATGCCACCTCCACCGCACGGTAATCTCCCTCTCTATTTTCTCTCTCACATTCAGCTTGCTCATCCCGTAAGCTCTCTCTCTCCATTATCTCTCTCACCGTGCATCTCTCTCTGTCTCTTTCTCGTCCAGTGCATAGCCACCGAGTGCACCACCTCCTACTGCACATTTCGTCGTCGCACTTTACCATCTCGGTGAGTCCCTGCCGCCGCTGCATTTTTCTCTATTATTCTTGTGTATGTTTATCGTTTGTTTTATGTATAAGGTGTATTTATATATATATATATATATATATATATATATATATATATGTATATTTATAAGTAAAGTTTTAACTTGGGCACTTACTAGTTTTAACCTAATATATATATATGGAAAGTTCCCGGTTTTAGTTTTCGGGTGAGAAGTTTTTGTTGAGTTTATATTTAAATAGGATTTTGCTTTAAGTTTCAATAAATATTATATTGTATTTTGATAATATTGTTAGTTAAAGGAAGTAAATCTATTTTCTTAAGAGATGAGTTTTTCATGACTTATTTTAGGAAAATTTTAGTAACCAATGTATTCTTTTTATTTATAAAATATTGTTGGTATTTTAGATATTTTGAATATTAATTTTTATTGAGTTCTATAGTTATCATAATACTTATTCGATAAATTTTCTTCTTCAGTACGAATTCGATTAAGTGAATATTGATAGTCTTAGAAAATGTTGGTATTTTAGGTATTATGAGAATTTTAGGTTTTGAGGTTCTTAAAATAGGTTCTTTTAGCATTTTTAAGTTTAAATATCGAAATACATGGTTGGTTGGAAATTTATGGAAGTTAGTTGATTATTTTATAGGTGACGATTAATATTTGTTCGACATTTTTTAGGAAAATTCTAAAAAGCTAAGAAGTCCAGGTAAGCGGGGTTTCCTATGCTAGACTTTGCATAAAATAAAATGAACTGAAGTCCTTTTGGAAAATGTGCATGTTTTGTTATGAAAAGAAATCTGAAAACAATCTCAGATATTTGTTCTGCATTACTCATGAGATTCTGTTTAAGAAGAAAGTATTTTCTGTCATGACTGGTGTAGACATAAGCTTATTTTTGGCATTCTGTTATTGAACTGAGACAAATGAGTGAATATGAAAATTTGATAAATTTCGCATGTGACGTGAAGATGTTATGAATCTGTTTTGGAAATATGAAATGATCTGAATATCAGTACTCTGTTTTGATACGATGTGGCATCTGAAAAACCTTTGGCATGACTTTCTGATTATGTTCTGACTCTAATATGGTGATTCTGATTCTGTTTTGCTCTTATATGTGGCCCTGTCACGAGAGATAATAGTGACCTCTGGCCTATCACGGGATACAATAGTGACCTCTGGCCCTATCACGGGATACAATAGTGACCTATGGCCATGTCACGGGTTACAATAGTGACCTCTGGCCCGCCACGGGATATAATAGTGGTTTTCTGTTCTGAGTACAATCGCTTTGGTAACATGGTGATTTATGTTCTGCTTGGCTTTCCGCAGGATGCACAACCCTACCACGGGGGTTAAACATGGTCTCTGTTCTGATATGATGTTCTGATATGTTATGATAAGATGACGATGTTCAGTCATTTTGTGCCAAAAGAGTCTTTGAATATGAAATGTTTGAAAAGTCGCTCTGATTTTCTGATAATATGTATTTTTGAGATTTGCATATTGATACTGAAATGTTTTCTTTCAGCATTCTGAACTCTGGGAAAATGCTCATGTTTACACACTAGTATATGTCATCTGCTTACTGAGTTGTTGATAACTCACCCCTTATCTCCATACATTTTTCAGATGACTTTGAATAGTCTAGCTTAGGATCACGATTATGGAGCATCGGTGAATGATTATTTAAGCGTAGTGGATTACTCATAGAAGATTTCTGAGATGTGACGGATTTTATTAAGAAATTTTGTAGTATTCTGATGACGTTATATTTTGGAGTCTATAAATATATTGATGAGTTGTGAGTTTTAAGTTATAGGGAGTAACTCTTCAATCCCTGCGGAAACGGGGGTGTTACATGAGCAATATTTGACATGTTTCTAAAATGTGCAAAAGAGTGAATACTTATCGGTGATTTTTGTACATATGATATGAAAATGATTTGAGTTCGTTTATGATCAAATGGAAATTATATGAATATGTTCAGCACGTGGTTTGATATGATATGGATATAAAAACCTTTGGCATACTTATCTGTTTTGATTCTAATTCTGAATATGGTTCTGATATGATGATACTGGTTCATGTGATATGGTTGGTACCAACATGATATGATATGAATGAGTGCACCCACTTTAGAAACAAAGTTATCTTTTATGTATTCTTTCCTGTGTGAACATTTGGGGCTCCGAGATTGAAAAATGGAAAGTTTCACAATATGATACTGCCTGGTTTAGTCACTGGGGATAGCACAATCCTACCACGGGGGTCAAAATTTCGGTCATTGGGAACGTGGCCCCAAGAAGCTCGGATCGGGAATTCATGACGACTGACTTCACCTGGGAGAAATTCCCAACCTTCACCAGAAACAGAGAAAAACTTTCGTTGCCAATCTTTGGCGTGGAAAACCCAACACTCAATTTGGGCCACTCGACTATCCGTATGAGCTCGAAAACTGCAAAGATTGCCCCAGACAGCGAATGCCGTGAATATAGAGAAATTCTCAAGCTGTTAAGTTTGGATATTCGTCTCTCGTGGGCTCAAGAACCTGCCCCCAGGCAACACAACAACCCATCAGTATCCTCCAAGCATTGGGCACCAACTGGGCAGGGGCAAGCCCTAGAAAGTCAAGTACATCTCTTACTAGGTAGCAAAAGGGCAAGCGAAGCCCCATGAGAAACATAACAGATTAAAGGGCCACGAAAACAACTAGACCCCCAACATTAACCACCCTTGCGTGGCTCAGGTTGCTTAGCACTACCGAATCCGGGATCCCGTAGCGATCCTGTAACGCCCCGGTCCCACAGGGATCGAAGAGTTACTCCCTATAACTTAAAACTCACAATTCATCAATATATTTATAAACTCCAAAATATGACGTCATCAGAATACTACAAAGTCTCTTAATAAAAACTGCTACTTCTCAGAAATCTTCTATGAGTAATCCACTATGCTTAAATAATCATCTCACCGATGCTCCATAATCCTGATCCTTAGCTGGTCTATTCAAAAATCATCTGAAAAATAATTAGAGATAAGGGATGAGTTATCAACAACTCAGTAAGCAGAGGACATATATTAGTGTTTAAACATGAGCATTTTCACAGAGTTCAGAATGTAGAAACAAAACATTTCAGTATCAATATGCGAATCTCAAAAAAATACATCTTATCAGAAAATCAGAGCGACTTCTCAAATATTTCATATTCAGAAACCAACTTTTCATATTCAAAGACTCCTTTGGCATAACATGACTGAACAACTTCGTCTTATCATATCATATCAGAACAGCGACCATGTTTAACCCCCGTGGTAGGGTTGTGCATCCTGCGGAAAGCCAAGCAGAACATAAATCACCGTGTTACCAAAGCGATTGCACTCAGAACTGAAAACCACTATTATATCCCGTGGCGGGCTAGAGGTCACTATTATATCCCGTGACAGAGCCACATATCAGAGCAAAATAGAATCAGAATAACCATATCAGAGTCAGAATCAGAGTCAAAACAGAATCAGAAAGTCATGCCAAAGGTTTTTCAGATGCCACATCATAATAGAGTACAAAACATCTTTAGAACAGAACATAATCAGATCACAAAACATATTTTATGCTCAAAATTTCATATTCGCTCTCCTTTTTTTTAAAGTTCAGAAACAGAATGTCACAAATAAGCTCATGTCTACACCAGTCATGACAGAAAATACTTTCTTCTTAAACAAAATCTCATGAGTAATGCGGAACAAATATCTGAGGTTGTTTTCAGATTTCTTTTCATAGCAAAACATGCACATTTTTCAAAAAGAACCTCAGTTCATTTTATTTAATGCAAAGTCTAGCATAGGAATCCCGCTTACCTGGATTTCTTAGCTTTTCAGAATTTTCCTCAAAAATGCCGAACAAATATTAATCGTCACCTATAAAAGAATCACGTAACTTCCATAAATTTCCAACCAACCACGTATTTCAATATTAAAACTTAAAAATGCTAAAAGAACCTATTTTAAGAACCTCAAAACCTAAAATTCTCATAATACCTAAAATACCAACATTTTTTAAGACCATCAATATCAACTTAATCGAATTCGTACTGGAGAAGAAAATTTATCGAAAAAGTATTATGATAATTATAGAATTCAATAAAAATTAATATTCAAAATATCTAAAATACCAACAATATTTTATAAATAAAAAGAATACATTGGTTGCTAAAGTTTTCCTAAAATAACTCATGAAAAACTCACCTCTTAAGAAAAATAGATTTACTTACTTTAACTAACATTATTATTAAAATACATTACAATATTTATTGAAACTCAAAACAAAATCATATTTAAATATAAACTGAACACAAAAAAAATACTTCTCAGCCGAAAACTCAAACCGTGAACTTTCTTAATATATATTAGGTTAAAACTAGTAAGTGCCCAAGTTAAAAATTTACTTATAAATATACACACACACACACACATATATATATATATATATATAAACACCCTATACGTAAAACAAACAATAAACATACAAAAGAATAAAAGAAAAACATGCAGCGGCGGCAGGGACTCACCGAGATGGTGAAGTGCGACGGCTTGGTGTACGACGGGTGGTGGTGCACTCGGTGGCTAGCACTGAACGAGAAAGAGAGAGAGAGATGCACGGTGAGAGAGATAACGGAGAGAGAGAGAGAGCTTACGGGAGAGTAAACCGAACGTGAGAGACAGAAAACAGAGAGGGAGATTACCGTGCGGCGGGGTGGCAAGAGGTGAACCTGGGGTGACGGAAAACTTCACCGGCGGTTTCTGGAGCCGCAACGTGAAGGAGCTCTCGGTGGTTAATGGTTGTAATGGCTCACGATAGGAGAAAAAACATCCTCTGTTTCAGGAGTGAAAAACAGAGGCTTGCGGGATGGCTATCGAAGGCTACACTAGTGGGTTCACGGCTGGGTCATGGTGGCGGCGTATGGCAGCAGTTTATGGTGGCTGAAAGCTGCTCTGTTTTTGGATACAAAAACAGAGGAAACCGAACCTTGCGGAAGAGGCTACGGGACGATAGGCGGCAGCTTCGTGTGGCTGCCGGTGGAGGCTTGTAGTGGTCGGTTCTGCTGTTTTCCGACGTGCAAGGGGCCAACCATGTGGGTTGCGGCGTGGAAGGCTTGGCAGTGGGACTGCCCTTCGGTCGTGGTTGTTCAGTTCCTCGTGGGGCTTGGACAGTGATATCGCACGGTGGTTCGTGTGTTTTGGGCTGGGTTTGATCGAGGCAGTGGCTGGGATGCTGCGCGACGGCTGGTCTTCAAGCGGTTGTGAGGACGCGCACTGAAGTTGGACGGTGGGAGGGCATGCAACGCTGCGGTTGCTGTTTGCATGGGGAGGAGTTTCTAGCGGTGGCAGTGTTTGGGTAAATTCTCATTGCTTGGGAAAAACATATGCATCTATATATATGTGAGGTGAAACCTTAGAGAGACGAGAGAGACGTGTGTGTGCATGCATGCAGTGAACGAAAGCGTGTGTATGCATGCCGTGGATGAGAGGCAGACCAAGGGGAAAAAGAAAAAAAAGAAAAACAGAAAGAAAAGAAAACAAAATTAAATCTGGTGTTTAAAAATAAAATAAACATGTGAATAAAATATAATAAAATAAATGAACTAAAAATAAATAAATAGATAAAAATAGAGTTTGGTTGGGTCCGGGTGTTACAGATCCCTCATGGAGTCCAAGTCAGAATGAGTTGTTGTCAAGACCCACTAGTGAACCTTAAAGACTGGATAGCGATTGGCTTCATTTTCCTCAGCACGTGGAGGAGAGTCGCGGGGTCGCGAAGAATCGCCTTCAAGAGAAGTAGATAAATGGGAAGACTTATGCAAAGCCATTGGAGTGTGGTAAGAAGTAGTAGCAAATTCAGAGTTGGACGGGAGAGAAGGATCCAGATGAACGAGAGAGTAGCGAAAGTAGGAAGTGTGGTAGGACAAAGAGGGACTCTGAAGACAAAAAAAGGCCACAGGTAAATTTGGAGAGGGAGATGAACTGTGCAATATGAAACAACAAGGGTAAAAGGGGAGGAAACGTATGGAGTACGAAAAAGGAGGAAAGAGGGTGCGGGAAATGGAACGACGCCTCCACTAACTGACACATAAGGCTCGAAAGGACAGAGCCCAGTTCACGAAGCGTAACAATAAGTACAAGTCCCTTCATGGCGCGCATAAAGAGACTTCGCGGGACAACTGAATGAGACAAATTTCATATTCCATCTTCTGGGCCCATCACGGTTTTAGGGGTCGAGCTCAGATAACTGGGTCTCAGCTAACAATACCGCACAAGCCATAAATCATGCCCATAGGCTCACTACAGAGGAAGTGAGAAGCTAACAAACTCCGAACGGCCAGGGTGTTACGATAGCACCCTACTGACTAGATAAATCAGGCAACAGGAGGGAAATTCAAATAATAAGCCCCAATTTGGTTTCAAACATGATATAAGACAATTATGAGTCCTTGAAGCTGGATGCCAATGGCCACTCTATATATATCCAACGACAAATACTCAAAAAGGTACGCAAACATTTTCATTCTCATCTATAATCAATACCATAATAATTTTTTAGACGGTATCGGAGGTGTTCACTTTAGCGTTTTCATCAATTCTTATTGCAGGTGGCGAATGGGGGAAGCGCAGAACATGTCCAGAACGTACAGTTTCATTCAAAGCCAAAAACATTTTTGTAATGGCATGTGCGTATGTGTACACACCAATAATATCGTCCGAAAAGAAAGGTCAAATGATAAAAATTACTTTTTAATTGGAATGTACGGCTCCTATTCTAGCTCTCGCGCGAGTGGATTTTTTCACCATCTGATGTGAGGCTGCTGCTACCTAACCTTTAAAAATATAAGCAACCTTTACTAGTCAAACCATGCAACCCAGAAACGTTCAATTAGGTGATCAGCTATGCTGCTCCACCATATATGATTTTACCACTAAATAAATAGAAAGACTTAAGTTGATTATTGGTGGTTTTATTATTTATATCATAGCAGAGAACAGTGTGAAAACTTCTTAGGAAGCACTTCCTCAGCTACTTTTTGTCGTTGAAAAGAGGCCCATCCAGGGCTATCTGGAAATCTAGTAATTGGTCTTTCCATAAATATCTCCATAGAAAGTAATTTCAGTTTCACAATGTTGAAGGAGTCAATAAAACTCTGCAACAGCAGGAAGAGGTCATGCTATTTGCATTACAAACAAAAAGAGTTTTGCTATTTACAAGCCTTTTGTGTAAAATACGACTTGTAATATTGGAATCCACAAAGTTACAAAAATAATTAGAACACCAATACTTTTCTAATTCAATGGTGTGTCGAATGTGCCAAATGGGAACTTTTCTGCTACAAACTCATTTTCTACATCATTTGACTCGGTCGACACGATGTTTGCCTGGGATAAATTAAAATGATAAAGACAAAGACTTGGGGGTTTTCAGGAGAGGAAAAGTTCTATATATAGGACCTTTATTCCCAACTCTGGAGTAATATCCCAGTATCTCATCTTCAAAAACGAAAAAACTAAAACCCCATTACTTCTAAAAACCAAAAGCCCATTCAGCCATGAAGATTCCATCACGTTCACACGTCCACATGCTGTCATACCTCGTCGTGTTGTTGCTTCTCCCCTTGCTTGCCTCCTCAGCCGACCCCGATTCATTACAGGATTTCTGTGTGGCGGATAAAAGTGCCAACTCTATATCAGTTAATGGCTTCCCTTGCAAACCTGCCTCAAAAGTAACTTCAGATGATTTCTTCTTTGATGGGTTGACAAAAGTGGGTGACACATCAAACATCTTTGGCTCAAGCGTCACTGGAGGGAATGTCGATACTTTTCCTGCACTCAACACGCTTGGGATTTCAATGAACAGAGTGGATTTTACTCCGGGAGGAGTTAATCCACCCCACTCTCACCCTCGTGCAACCGAGAGCGGCGTGGTCATCGAAGGGCAGGTACTTGTGGGGTTTGTGACAACTGGGAATGTGTATCACTCTAAAGTCTTGAATGCTGGGCAGATGTTTGTCATTCCTAGAGGACTTGTACACTTCCAAAAGAATGTTGGAGTAGGAAAGGCCCTTATCATCACGGCTTTCAACAGTCAGTTACCAGGGGCTGTGGTCCTTCCCTTCACTCTGTTTGCTTCAACACCCTCGATTCCAGTTGATGTTCTAACGAGGGCCTTCCAAGTAGAAGAAAAGGTTGTCGAATCTATAAAGTCGAAGTTCAGTTCTTGAGCTAAGACCTTCCACTCCAGATAATCTCCCCTTTATCTGAAAATTGTGTTGTAGTAATGCTTTTGATTTGAGGTTGCCTGCCTCCTATTCTTGTGTTGTTATTCTTTGTGTTGATTCATTGTGTTGATTTGAAGTTCAGTTCTTGTAATGCTTGTGTTGTTATTCAGGTTGTTTATACCAATTCGTATCAATTAGTGACATACTTTAACAATGAATAAGAATTTATAATTCAAGAAAGTACACGAGTTCTTTGCTTACATGCCTAAACAACTAATGTCAACCTAGGAGATTTTTTCTGCATACTAAGGTAATTGTCTAAAGTTTATCCAGTTAATGATACATGAGAAGATAAATGCATTTTCTACATAATGATATCATATTAGTTCAAACAGACAGGAAACTCATTTCAACACCAGATGATGAGAACCTAGGCAAAGCTGGCCATTGATTATGGATGACGAACTGAACTACTAATCCTGCTCGTGATCCGCTTATGCTCACGATATTAAATTGCCCTTTCGAAACGACCACCAACCTGCATTAGGCTGTGAGGTTTGTGCATATTTCCTTGTTGCTTGTGATCCAAATTTAATTCCAGAAGCATCAAATGGATGGGATGTGCAGCAAGCTGAAAATCAAGATTAATTGGTTAGAAAATAAAGGGTCACCAACAACCCCCACCACGCCACCGCCACCTCACCTTGACGTCCACCCCCTCCTCACCCAGCCCCCACGCCGGAAATTTTCGTTTCCGCAAATCTGGCATCGCCTCTCTCTCTCGGATTTCCCTATAAATCGCCGCCGCTAGGGGCACCGTTCTCCACCACTCACACATCAACGCCATCGCCAGTCCTCTGTCGGAGTCCCCCTTCTCCTCCACGCCTAGCCCAGCAGCCTGAGGGCAAAAGTCTCTCTGTTTCTCTCTCTGCTACATCTCTCAGGAACCACTCCATGGCGCCGAGCACCTCCTAGTCTCTCTCTCATCTCTCTGTTTTGTGCTGCAAGAGTGCGTAATAAAGAAGATTATTGTGTGTCTTTATTGTCTGTGTTGGTGGCTTAGAGTTGTGAGGTGCTTTGTGATGGAGGTAATTAGAACTGGATTGCTACTCTAATGGATCTAGGTTATGAACATGAAGTTAGGATTTTGTTTCAATTTTTATATTGACTGACTTCTAGTCTCTCCAAGCTGTGATCTTCATTCTTGGTGGCTATTGATGGTGTTTGTTTGCCTGGAAAACTGTATTTCCATCAACAACCTTGATATATAAACTATCATGACCAAGATCATTCTTTTCATTTAAGTATATTGTTATAACAACAGAGGAGCTTTGCTATCTACCGTTAGTACCAATGTCATCATATGAAACATTTAAAATAACAAGTGAGGATCGGCTAGAAAATAAATGAGAGCAAGCACGAAGGCAATGCACTGGCTTAAGGACTTCAAAGGGAAAAAACCAGTTGCGAGCAAGCATGATTTCGAATTAATTCCAAAAAATCTCATGATATAATTTCATTCTTTGAGTTAAATCATACTTATCTAAAAAATTTAATGTAACGCCCCAGTCCTGCACGGGTAGGAGAGTTACTTTCTAACACTTAAACTCACCTTTCAATAATATAAAAAAATAGACTCCAAATTTTCAATATCATATAGAAAATTGGATTCAATCTAATTTTCTCAAATGCCAAGTCATCATAACACAATAAAATTTCTTAATAAAAATCGACAATACTCACAAAAACTTCTTACGCTTAAACCACTATACTTAAATCCTCTCACCCAATGCCTCATAATCTTTGTGATACCCCATATGATATGGATAAGGGTAGGTGGTGTATGGGATCCCACATTGCTTGAGAATGAGAAGTTTTTGCTCTTTATAAGAATCCAATGGGGTTCCAATTGTATCATTGACTAGTCCTTTTGGAGTATAGGCCATGTGGTTTGAGCCTTTCATTGGAGCGTTACAAATGGTATCAGAGCCTATCCCAACTAGAAATGTGGGACTTGAGCCGTGCCACCTACAATGGACAAGCCCGACGAGGACGTCGGGAATTTAAGGGGGGTAGATTGTGATACCCCCCATATGATATGAATAAGGGTAGGTGGTGTATGGGATCCCACATTGCTTGGGAAGGAGAAGTTCTTGCTCTTTATAAAATTCCAATGGGGTTCCAATTGTATCATTGACTAGTCCTTTTGGAGTATAGGCCATGTGGTTTAGGCCTTCCATTGGGGCATTACAATCTTGATCCTCAGCTAAACCATCAAAATATCTGAAAAATATTGTGGATATAAAGAGTAAGTTATCAACAACTCAGAAAGCATAGAACATATACAAGCATGTAAACACGAGCATTTATAAAGTTTATTATGCAGAACAAAACATTTACTTTCAGAATGCAGAAACAACATATACTTTTAGAATGCATAAACAAAACTTGGTACAAAATATTAGAGCGAAATTTCCAAAAAGACAACTTATTCCCAAAAAGAAAATCCATTGGCATATCCAAATTGAAACATCATATTCATATCATCTCATAGCATCACATCGGGACAAATACCATGTTTAACCCCCGTGGTAGGGTTATAAACCACCATTATAGCCGTGGCTGGGCCATATACCATGTTTCACCCCGTGGTAGGGTTATAAACCATCATTATACCCGTGGCTGGGCCGTATACCATGTTTCACCCCCGTGATAGGGTTATAAACCACCATTATACCCGTGGCTAAGCCGTATACCATGTTTCACCCCGTGGTAGGGTTATAAACCACCATTATACCCATGGCTAGGCCGTATACCATGTTTCACCCTGTGGTAGGGTTATAAACTACCATTATACCCGTGGCTGGGCCTTAACAAAAACAGAACGGAACATCATCGGAATCAAATCACATTCATATACAGAATCAGAACTTCATGCCAAGATTTTCAGATGACACATCATATCAAAACAAAATACTAAATCACCTTAGATCATTTCACATATTCAAAATAAACAGAATCCAAAACATCTTCATTTATTCATAGCAAAAACTTTTAGATATTCATATTCGCTCTTTTTGCATAGTTCAGAAACATAATGCATAAAATTAGCTCATGTCTACACCAGTCATGACAGAAAATATTTTCTCTTATATGAAATTTATACATATGCAAAATAAACATCTGAGGTCGTTTTCAGATTTCTTTTCAAAAACAAGCATGCTTATTTTCAAAGTCAACATCATTTCATTTCTTTTATGCAAAACTAGTATATGAATCCCGCTTACTTGGGCTTCTTAGCTTTCCAAAATTTCTCCATAACAGTACTGAATAATTGTCAATCATCACCTATAAAATTTCATGTAATTTAAATAAATCTCCAATGAATAGACAATCACATATTATACCTAAAATACCTATTTTAATTCCTCAAAAACCTAAAATTTCTCTTAATTCCAAAATACCATCACTTCCCTAAGTCCTCAATATCCACGTACCTATTAAATTCAGAATATTTCTAAAATTGCATAATAATATTAATAATATATACAATTATGCCATAAAATACATTTCTAGTTTAAAGACTAATTAAAACAAAACTGATTAAAGGAGGAGAGCAAATATTTCATTTAATAAAAGTAGACTAATTAGTTTCTCTTTAAAGGGTTCAAAATAAAACCTTGCACTACTACGTACTTCGAAAAAAAATATATATATATTAATATTAATAATATATTTCAAATATTTATTTAATCTGTATTTAAAAATAAACTCATAAAAAGTGAGTTTAATAGATAAAACTAAAACATAATCAACTTATAATTACTCTGTTAAAAGCATCAGTGTAATGACTTACTACCATAAATCCATATGTCTACGTCCAAATAAAAATATAACATGCACGTAATATAAAACTCATGATTTCACATAATCAATTCATTAAAATATAAATCCATTAACCTAAATCCCTCCCCCAAAGCAACACAAGCCCCCCTTTTCGACCAATGCAATCCACCACTAAACAATTGGAAAAACCCAACCGAAATTTTTACGTATCTCAAATTCACGAGCTTTTAATCTTGTTTCTTGAAGAAACAAGATATCGGGAACTTCCCTCTTCACCAAATCACAGAGGGTGCGAATGCCCTGTGAGTTCCCAAGCCCACAGACATTCCAGTTGAGGATCTTTATTGATGTCGGTTCCAGTTGCTCAGATAGTCCATGCACAGTGCTCTTCATCAATCGCTTCTCTGAATCGCCATCAACAGGACGAACTTTCCTCTTTCTAGTATGAGGTGATACCGACTGTTGAGACCCATGGGGCTTAGCGGCCCGCCCACTTCTCTGGAGAGTTAGACTCGAAGTCTTCAATTGGCCCACTAGACATAGCTAGCCCATCATCATGACGACCCTCTTCAACTAATTTTTGAAACTCAACCGATTGCACAACTAAACCCGATAGACTTCCTTCCTTCCTTGTCGGCTCCCCCAACTCCTCCTGAACATCCTCCACCCGTTTTGCATTTATTTCAACAGCCATAACATTTGTATCCGAAACGTGTGGCAAGTTTATCTTATCTGTTTCAATAATTGAAAAATCACCTGAACCCCCTTTAACACCCTCCTGCTCCAATGAACCACCCACCGCCGATGATCCACCCGGCACCTGGTTCACCATAAAAGACGAGATCCTCTGCCAACGGTCCCAATATTTTTTCTCCTTGAAATTTTAACGAAAAGATGATGCTCTCAACCACTCCCCATAGGGAAGTAAATCATCCTCCATGGCCTCTGACTGTCTTCTAGCACACTCCTTATCACCATGTCCCAGACATCCACACCAGTAACAAAAGTTAGGTAAGCGCTCGTAGGAGAACCGAACCCAAACTAGATTATCCACCCCCACCCCCAATTACAAATTTGGTACCACGCATCAGAGGCTTTGTGATATCGAGTGTAATACGGACTCGCATAAATTCTCCCCACACCAACTCTCCCTCATCCATATCGACTTCCTCAACCCTACCTATTTTTGGACCAACCCTCTTCCCCACATAAGTATTTCTCGCTCTAATTGGGAGATCATGAATCCTGACCCAAAACTAAGCCTCAGAAATCTTTATATTTTGAACCTGTTGGCTACCATCCACCTCTTTCATCAACACCAGATGCTTATCAAATGACCAGGGTCCTTCACGCACCACCTTCTCCTTATCTCGGAGATCCTCAAATTCAACCAGAAACAGTGATGAATTAAGATCCCAAAACCGGACATTCTTGACAAGTCGCCATGCTTTCCTCATCGTTGATTTCAACGCATCCTTATTATAACGCTTCTAAGTGAACAAATACATTACTAAACACTTACCACCCCGCAGATTCAACTCCTCCAATTTTTCCACTTCCACCACAACTTCATCATTTTCATGTTCCGTTAGCGACAGCCGCTTATACAACTCCTGTAAATCACTCTCCGTACTCAGAGAACTAACCACCACACAGATAAGTAAACCTTCAAACCTGCATGTCGACAGTGAAACAGACCTCCACTCTCGCCCTAGAAACCCAGAGAGATAGAGAGGAAATGTAACCTTGATCTCTAATAAGCAAATAATTGTTTATGTAAACATCTGACCATTGTTTATGCACTTTGACTATTGTGAAATTCCATATCTGGTTATCTTCCCCCCATCTTACTTATTAAGTTGCTGCATATTAATTTAGCTTCTTCAATATCACAAAGCTGCTCTGTTTTTTTCAAGTATATCTTACAATTTTTGCCTTCAGTTTATTCAAAGTTTAATGTATGGATCACTCAGGAAATAGCTCATAAATATCCTTCTTCTCGATGAACAATTAATCAACAATGTTGTTACCAAATTTGATAAGCCGTGTTAATTTCATATACTAACACGAATTATTCCTAAGTGCATCAAAAGGATTCACTTAGGATGAAAATTCTATTTATACCCTTATCCTAAAATCTAAAAAAAGATGTATGATGAATTGTTACTTCTAAGAATTCTTACCCTTTAGCTTTACAATATGGGATGAACATTCTATTTATAGTTTGTATATCCTTCTTTAAATGGTTTTTAATTAAAAAGTGATAATGAAGTTTGCAGATGTATTTCTCATTCTCCCTGTGTTTTATCTATCAATAAAAACTTATGGAGTTCATTTTCTTTTAAATGTTATTCCAGGACAGTGCATTGATGTTTGGAAAACCATGAATGGCACTTTGCTCTTTTCTTTCGCGCATGACTAACATGTTCTTTTCATATTCTTTTGTTGAAACCAAGTTTAGTTGATGATGATTTTCGGTTTCTGGTCTACACAAGCTGTTGAAGTACCACATTTTAAATCGGGTGCATTTTGGTAAATACACTTGGTAGTCTCCCTTGTAGAGAGATATGCAAAGGCGCTCAAGTGGCTGCAGGATCAGTAAGATATAAGAATCTATCTTTCGAACTTATTCAATTTTATTGCGAGAGTAGATTATTTTTTGGTCTTTCTGGCTTGCGGTAGATTGCTAAGACTTCTCAGCTTATTCTACTTGCAGCAAGTTATCTTTAATTCTCAATTTCTAACTTTCTGTAATTTTTTTCCAAGTTTTTGCATTTCCCTCTTATTGTTTCCTCGCATCATGCTGTCACAAGTAATATTGCTGAACCTTGGCCTAAATTTATTGTTCAAGTGTAGCTGCATTTTCTTTTATTTTTTTTCATTTTATTTTTTTTCTAAACGCTTTGGGCCTATTTTAATCCATAAACCTATCCTAAAGTGTAACGCCCCAAACCCGGGTGGCTTGGAGAATTACTACCTGTCTCCCAACACATCCAAAGAATAATCTCCAAAGACTTCATAAGTGAAATCAATCTCATATCTTCTAAATAATCTCATTACAAACTCCACACAATCTTTAATGCAATAATAATAAATCAAAATGGTCCATAACCTCCCGATAGTCATAACAAACCAACTAATAAATTCATAAATCTTACAAAACTCAAGATATAAATAAAACTCAAAGACATTAAAACTAAGAACACCAGAAGTCCTTCTTCTACCAACATCTTCTCAGCTTAAACACAAACAGCAATCTAATCCAGGTCCTCATTTGGACTCTCCACATCATCTGAAAAATATTATAATGATAGAGGGTGAGTTATCAACAACTCAGTAAGCAAAAATCATATGCTAGCGTGCAAACATGAGCATTTAAAAAGTAGAGTATGCAGAACAAAATATTTTCCAGAGTTATCATGCAGAACAGAACATATTTTCAAAAATAACAGAGCGATGGTTTTAAGACAAGTAAAACCCATAGTACTTTGGCACGACATAAACTGAGTATCATCATCAGATCAAAACAGGGCATCAGACAGAGCAGAGACTATGTTTCACCCCCGTGGTAGGATTGTGCTAACCCCGGTGGCCAAACCAGGCAGAGACAGAGGTGAAATATTTCCTTTATTCTTCTCGGAGCCCCGAGTGTGCACACAGGAAAGACCACAATAAAACCACTTTGTTTCCAAAGTGGGTGCACTCAGAGACAGAAAAGTTGGCACCAACCCAAACAGTGCAGAGCATAACAGAGCAGAGCAAAGCAGAGACAGAGTCAGATACGAAAACCAGTACACCATGCCAAAAGTTTTCAGATGTTATATCAAAATAATACAGAGTACCAAAACAGAATCAGACAGTTTACACACACTGAACACAAAAGCCAGAACATCTCTCTAAATAATGCACAACTTTTCATATTCTCAATATTGCTCTTTTTCCAGATTTCAGAAACCACATGACAGAATTTAGCTCATGTCTACACAATGCATGTCAGAATATATTTTTCCTTTTTCACACAGATTTCATGAATAATGCAGATAAGTGACCGAGGTTGATCTTTGTTTTCACAAGTTCCCAACACAACACAAATTATGCAAGTTTTCATAAAATCAACCTCAGTCTTATTAGCTTGTATAAAACCCAGCATAGGAACCCCGCTTACCTGACTCCTGCAGCGCATTATCTATGACTTGAATACGGTCTCTATCCGTCTCGTCACCTATTCATAAAAATAATATAAACTAAATATTAAAGTCCAACAACACAAAAGTGGTCTTAGACAACTTAAGACCCAATTTCTAGACCATAATTCAGCAAGTTTAATCCAACTCAAAAACCAAATAACAATCTGGACAGCCCACACTTAGACCCAAAATATTCTATCCCAATCTCAGTATTGACCAATACAAGCATCAAAACCAATGTCAACTCCGATTATCACTAACTCACACTTATTTCAGCAGCTCATACTCCCAAGCAATCGTCAACAATATAACCAAGACGACACTACACACTACTCTCTCTCCGTTCCCAACTCCACAACAGGAAAAAAAATATCTCAACACTTCTAGATGTTAAAAATGCCCCAACAAACCCTTCTAAACATTTTCAAAACACTAAACCAATAATCCAAAAAAATATATCATCACTTCCTAAAATCACCAATATTTAAACCCGAAACAGCCAACAAATTTCATAGCATAAACCAATCTCACACAAACAATTCCATCATCCAATCCAACCAATCCCCTTACTCCTCAGACTCAGTCCGGCACAACCAATAAATTCACAGTAAATATGAATTAGCACATAAATACATTTAAATATAAAAAGTTATTTGGGAAAAATACTTACAATGCTATAATATAATTTTTGAAAGATCACGGAGGTGCTAGAAGCGGCAACCCAGCAACAAAACAGTGCCAAAAGCACTGTGGCCGTGGGTCTCAAAAACCCACTTTTGAACGGGTGTAAACGAAGACCCGAGATTGATAGGGTAGGGCTTAGGGATGTCGGTGAAGCTAGTGGTGGTGGTGGTTGGCCGTGGGTGGCGGCGCAAAGGGCGGTCGAAGTCTAAAATACCCAAAACGGAAATATTGATGGTGTGGCTTCACCGGTGACAGATTAGAGGTGGGGTTGGGTCCATTGAGTTGCTAGGAGGTCGAGGATGATGTGGTGAAGAGATGGTGGCCGGAGGTGGCGCGACGGCGGCGCAGCGGCGCAAGGAATACCGCGGCTTCGTGTGGTGAGTGGAGGCTAACGGCGGCGCGGCTGGGGCTGGAAACCGAGGGGGAGGTCGCCGGTGGGTGGGGGTGCTGGGAAGCCGGGCGGTGTCGACCACCGCCGGCGCACTGCGGCGCTGGGGTGAGAAGAAGGATCGGACGGAGAGAGAAAGAGAGGGAGGGGGGTTGCGGCGCGCGGGGAGAGACCAGGAGAAGAAGAAAAAAAAATAAAAAATAAAAGAAGAAAAGAGAAAGGAAGAAAAAAGAAAAGAGGAAAGAGAAAATGTAAGGAAAGAAATGAAGTCCAATCCTCACATCTTGGGTCACATAAATGATCCAACGGAGACGATTTTAAAACATCAAGTGAAATAAGATAATTCAAACGCAGTGATTAAAATGAAAATAAATAATTAAACCCAACAACAAGTTAATTTAATTCGAGAAGAAATTTAAACATATAACAATAATTAATTTAAATAAAGCACTTCAAAAATAATTTTTTAAAACAAGAGAATTAATTTTGAATCAATAAAAATAATTCATTCATTAAAAATATACTAAAAATATGGGGTGTTACATAAAGACTGAAAACTGAACCCAAGACAGGAATAATTATCTCATAAGTAGTTCAAGCTGTCTTTTATTCAAAAAAAAGAAAGGGGTGGGCCGGTGGGGGATGGGAAACATGGTAAAACTTTTTAGTGCTATAATAAGCTCTCATTTTTTGTTCATGTTTTTGTTTAACCTTAATGTCTGCTTGTTCGGTGAAATGCTTTTGTCTTGCATTACAATCTTAAGCTGAGTGTGTGAAGCCCAAGCCTGTGGCCCAACCAGCTGAAGCCCAGCCCGAAGCCCTCGAAACGGCACCGTTTTAGTAGGTTAGTCATCCACTTTCTTTTTCTTCCCCCACCCCCCGACGATTTCCCCCCATTTTCTTTTCCCCTCCTATGTTATTACCGAAAACTGCTCCTCTAATCCTATTCTCTCTACTCGGTAGTTCAGTTTTTCCTTGTGGTTGGTTTTTCTCCTCAAAATCGGTTTCTATTCATCTTTCTTTCTTGCTTGGTGTTCTTTTGTCTACATGTATCTCTTTTCCCTCACAATCAGTTTCTCTCTCAACTCGACGCCCTCCCTCTTATCTTCTCTGTTTCCTACGTTCCTGCTATGATTTTTCACGTGGTGCCACTGTGATTTTTCCCACACTGATCTCCCTCATTAGATGCTTACTATCTCCCGTTTATCTCTTGTTCCCTCACGTATGCGAAGTGGATAAGCTCAGTGCCGAGTTGTTGATGCCGAGCCCTGTTGAACGAAGGTAAGACCCTTTCTTTTTTTCGCAACCGCCTCACACACTTTGAATTTTCTCTCCTCCGCGTCCACTCTCTCACTCACTTGCAATTTCTAATTAGTTCTTCGTGCTTCGATTTTTGGGTGGAAAATTCAAATTTGTCGCCGAGAGTCCCTCAAGTCAGTAAGCTTTCTCTTTTCTCTTTCCCTCTCTAACAAGAATGAAATTTGATTTGTGGATATGTGCTTTGGAAATAAATAGTAGTGAGTCTTGTTGGGTCCAATTAACATTTAGAAGTGTTGGATTCTCCTTTGTGGAGTTGTGAATGGAGAAAAACATTTGAGGTGTAGTGTTGTTTGGGTTGAGTTGTTGGTGGTTGCTTGGAGTTATGGGCTATTGAAATGGGTTTGATTTATTGATTATTTGAGTTGACGTTGGTTTTGGTGGGTGTATAGGTCAATATTGAAGTTGGTATATGGTATTTTGGGTTGAAGTGTGGGTTGTCCATATTATTATTTGAATATGTGAGTGAGTTATTTTGCTGAAATATGGTTTAGAATTTGGGTCTTAATTTTAGATCAAAATTGTGTTGTTGGTCTTTAATACTTAGTTTATATATTTTCTTTTTATGAATAGGTGACGAGACTGATAGAGGTCATTTTCACGGCATAGATAATACGCTGCAAAAGTCAGGTAAGCGGGGTTCCTATACTAGATTTGCATAAAATAAATGAAATGAGGATGGTTTGTAAAACTGTGCATGTTATTTTAAAGAGAAAAGGTAAAAAAAAAAAAAAAAAAAAAAAAACCTCGGTATATGTTTTGCATTCACTCATGAGATACGTATAAAAGAGAAAAGAAATACTTTTGACATGAATAGTGTAGACATGAGCAATATTTGACATGTTTCTGAAATGTGCAAAAGAGCGAATACTATATCTGTGAATTTTTGTACATATGATATGAAAATGATTTGGGTTGTTTTATGATCAAATGGAAATGATATGAATATGTTCAGCACGTGGTTTGATATGATATGGGTATGAAAAACCTTTGGCATACTTATCTGTTTTGATTCTGATTCTGAATATGGTTCTGATATGATGATATTGGTTCACGTGATATGATTGGTACCAACATGATATGATATGATAAGAGTGCACCCACTTGGGAAACAAAGTGCTCTTTTATGTGTTCTTTCCTGTGTACATACTCGGGACTCCGAGGTTGAAAAATTAGAAATTTCACAATATGATACTGCCTGGTTCGGCCACTAGGGATTGCATAACCCTACCACGGGGGTTAAACATGGTATATGATATGATACGATACGATATGATATGATAAGATGAATATGTTCAATTATGTTATGCCAAAGCATTCTTGAATATGAAAATGGTTTATGAATATGAAAGGATTGAAAAGTCGCTCTGATTTTCTGATAATACGTTTTGAGATGTGCATATGAAAATGAAATGTTTTGCTTCTGCGTACCAAACTTTCTAAAAAGGGCTCATGTTTACACACTAGTTTAGGTTTTCTGCTTACTGAGTTGTTAGTAACTCATCACTTATCTTCATTATTTTTCAGATGATATTGATGACCCAACTGGGGGTCAGGAATAGAAACTGGAGCTTGACTAGATATGGATAGAAGGTCGAGTACCTAAGGGTACCATTGTTAGTAGAAGGATTTGACTTGAGTATTTGAAGTTCTTTATGTTATTTGGATCTATTGAGACTTAAGATGTATTAGTTTATTACGTTGAGATTTAATTATGGTTTTCGTTTAGTATGACTTATGGTTTTATTAGTTTGGTATTTTATGACTACTGGGAGATTATGGACCCCTTGGTTTATTATTATTGCAATAATGACTTTGTGGAGTTTGTAATGTGTTTATTTAGAAGATTTGAGATTGATTTTGCTTATGAAGTCTTTGGAGATTTTTAGATATGTTGGGAGACATGTTTATAAGTGACAGGTAGTAATTCTCCACCCCACCTGGGTATGGGGCGTCACAGGGTGGCATTCTTGTATTGGAACCTCAACCTTGGAAGTCGTTTGTAAGCAACTGTCAAGTTTATGAGGTAGCATGTATTTTGCACTAATGTTAATTGTTGATAGCTTACTCTACAGTCTTCCACAATATACATGACAACTAAGTAGTTATCATTTTTTGAGTAGTTTAATCAGAAAAGGATGATGCAAACCCTTCTTTTGCATAAGTCTTATACAATATTTATGAAGAGGAAGTGTGGTAGGAGGCTGTATATCACAAGATCCTTGCACCACTCATGAAGTGTTAGGTCTCTTGAGGATCCTTGCACTTCTGCCTGTTCCTTGGTTCTACTGTAATCTGAAATGAAAACCTTTAAAATTGGTGTATAACCATAATTGTTTCAGTTTCCCATTAAATCTTATGCCTTAAATTGTTGCTCAATTAAATCAGTTGACAGTCTAAGACTTGTTTTCTTCTCATTTTGCAGACAACGACAATCAATTTTAAGAATATTATTTTACATCCAGAACATTTTCTGGAAATACTTATGGATAAGGTATGTTAGTTGATCTAATCTAACACTGGTATAGAAGACTATAATCAAGCCCATGAGCTTCATACTCTTTGGAATCACACTATATATAGTGATTACTTGAGGAAAAAAATTGCTTTGAAAATTGGTTGTGAGGACTTTTTGTTTCAACTTTAATAATTCCTACCTTAAAACTTGGCTTTTGCTTAGAAATAATAAATAGGTAGCTTATATCATTTTCCAGCAAAATCTCTCATTTCATTTATATGCATATATATATATATATATGTATGAGTGTGTGTGTATGTATGTACTATTAAAACAGCAATCACTGTGAGGGGTTGCCGCACTATTTAGGTGAATTAATTATATCTTACAATTATATATACATATATTATATATAAGGGCCTCTAATATTATAGTCCATCTCTATTTTTGTGCATTTTTTTATTTTGTGAAAATACATTTCCGGCGAGTACAATTCGCCATAAATTTTTTTTGTCAATTTAACCTATTTCGGCGAAAATAACCCGCTAGGAATATATAACGGCGATGATAATTTATAATCGCTGAAAAAAGATATAGTTATTTGTGACGATTTATTAAGTTTTTACAGCGATAAATATCGCTGCAATTGACTTTTCTCAACGATTTAATTGTAAATGGAAACAACATTTCCAGCGATTTTTGGTACATTCGCGACAAACTAAAATCGCCGGAAATAAGTACTTTTTGCAACGATTTTTGTGTATCGCTAAAGTTGGTCAGGAATGAAACTTTAATTTCGTCAAAAATGCAGTGAATTAAAAATCGTTGAAATTGATTAAATGCAGCAATTATTGTGAGTATTTGCGACGATTTTGAGCGCTGGAAAATGCCCGATTTCTTGTAGTGAGCAAGATCTAGAGTGAGGGGGGAAATGAGATCTACAAGATTTATTCCCTACAAGCAATTCTACTTTACATTTACTGAAATCCATACGTGTCGCACGTTGATTGGACGGTGCAAACCCACTATAATCACCATGGCCAGCTCCAAGGTGCTCTCAAATAACATTGAACGACCAGATGCCAGGGCAAAGGGGTGTGTTTTTTCTTTCGAACAAAACACGGTCGTGTTTTGTGAAGTTGGGAGAAAAAGCAAAATTGTAGCACATGTCAGCCATAAAATTGGCATTACGTGAATGTACAATAATGAAATCTTTGAAAATGCTCTAACATATTTTCATGTGCACGCTTGGATACAGGCCTCTTTCCGTACAAAAAGAGATGAAATCTCAACTCTCAAACCAAACCTTACCTTAATCCATTTTTTCATTTCTTTTGTTTTTTTTTTACAGGAACGCACAATGAGATTTTTTTTTTTTTTTTTTTGTATGTGTGTTTCACGAAGAAAATAGATTTAATTAAAATAAGCACCTTCATTTTTGAAGCAGTTCAAATTTGGATTGTTGTAAGACATGATTTGCAATATCCTGAACATTGTATAAGGTGGTCAATAAAATCTTATATTGTTTAAGAGAATTTTAAAAGGGTAAAGCAATATGAGAGCCCACCCATGAGGCTAATCTGACAAGTGAAGCAACCCGTATTGGCAGCATTGATAAACCAACCCTGCACCATATCAAGGAAGATGCTGAAAATAAGAAATTGACATCTCATACTCAACGGCAACAATAATCAAAGCCTGATTTTGTGTTGAACTTGATTTCAGGAATAGTTTTTATTTTCTGTTAATATTACTGTAATTATGTTGTAAATCTTCAGTTATCTTTTTTGCCTTCCTTCGATTATCTTTTTTGTAATCCTTAATTCATGCTCTCAGATTGTATATAATCGGAGTATGTATTGAAATGAAATTGTGTGGTTTTCATAAACTTAGCAGTGTAAATCCTCTTTATGGTATCAGAGCCACAAACCTCTAACGAGTTACGTATCCTTCAAATCCTCAAATGGCCGCCATCCCTACAACCAGCTCTGACTCTCCGATCATCACCATCAATGCTGCTACAACCATAAATGAAAAACTTACCCCAACCACCTTCCCCCAATGGAGAAGCACTGTTAATTGGCTATGATCTTATTGATTTTGTCACTGGAGTTCACAAATGTCCAGTTATTGATGTAGCAAATCCCACCATCTTCAAAGCTGCGAACTCCCATTAGGTTCACCAAGACAAGTTAATCCTCCATGCCATTCTTGCCTCTACCTCCACAACCATTACTCCTCTTCTTGCAGCTTGCAAAACGTCACACCAAGCCTAGACAGCTCTTACCCGACTCTATGTGAGAAAATCACAAACACTTGCTATGCAGCTTAAAGAGGACCTTACGTTGAGCACTCCCAGCAACCGCTCCGTCACGGAGTTTCTCCAAGCTTTCAAAATAATTGCAGATGAACTCACAATTATTGATCATCCAGTTTCGAATGATGATTTGACCTTTATATCCTAAATGGGTTGGGTCCCGAGTTTAGAGAAATTGTAGCCCCAATTCGTGCTTGTGAAACATCTCTGAAGTTTGAGGAAATTCATGATCTTCTGGTAGGTCATGAAAACTACCTTCGCCGGCTGGAGACTCAATCGGTGTCGAACATGATTACAACTGCAAATTACAGCCATCGGCAAGCAGGGGCCTCTGGAACGAACAAGTCGAACCAACGATCTTCATACAGCAAAGGCGGTGGCAACAATAGCAAGAATGGGCCTTCGAATTCAAGCTTTTGCAAATACAAGCCCAAATGTTAATGGTGTGACCAAGTGGGCCATAAGGCCAAAGCATGCCCAAAGATGAATTCGGGTGAGCCCATAGCCAACTGTGCAACTTCCTCCCAAGGAAAAAATAAAAAATGGCTTGTTGACTCTGCGGCATCCCATAATATGACAACGGGTCTCTCAAATCAGTCCATCCACTCTGAATATGATGGTATTGATGAGGTGGTAATTGGTGATGGATCAGGTTTGCCTGTATCTCATGTCGGTTCTTTATCATTTGCATTGCCTAATCATGTCTTTCATTTACGTGATACCCTTTGTGTTCCCACAATTAGCAAAAATCTCATTTTCGTCCATCATTTTACAAAAAATAATAATGTCTATCTTGAATTTCACCCCTCTTATTTTTTGGTGAAAGATCGGATGACAAGAGCAACACTACACAAAGGCGAATGTGAAGATGGCGTGTACCCATTCCCGGAGAACCTGGCTAGAAACTCCAACAATGTTGTTGCCTATGTTCATGAAGGTACAACCACTAATGGGTGGCATAAAAGGCTTGGTCATCCATCCTCCAAAATTGTCCATCATTTAATTAATGCTTTTTCATTACCCACAAATAAAAATGGGAATTCCTCTCTTTGTACTTCATGTTCTCAAAAATAGTCAACCCTTTAATTCTCATGGTCTCACTAGCACATCTCCCTTGGAATTAATTTATACTGATGTTTGGGGTCGATCTCATGAAATTGGTATTGATGGGTCAAAATATTACATTATTTTCATTGATCACTTTACCAAATACATATGACTCTATCCCATGTCTCATAAATCAAGTGTTCAAATTATTTTTCCTCAATTTCAAAATCTTGTGGAAAATAAATTTGACACAAAAATAAAGAGCATTTACTTAGGCAATGGAGGAGAATACATTGGGCTAAAATCCTATTTGTCTGTTCATGGCATCAGTCATTACACCACTGCCCCACACACCCTAACAAAATGGCATGTTTGAAAGACGACACCGCCATCTTGTTGAAACTGGTCTTACTCTTCTCACAAATGCTCATATGCCTCTCTTATACTAGCCATATGCATTCCAAACTGCAGCTTACCTCATCAATAGAATGCCCACTCCCAACTTGCAAAATCAATCTCCATTTGCGAAATTGTTCAAGCAATCACTGAATTACCTAAAGCTTAAGCAATTTGGCTGCTTGTGCTATCCTTTGACTCGACCTTACAATAAGCATAAACTCGAGCCCAAAGCCCAACCGTGCACATTCATGGGCTATTCACTCTCTCAAAACACATACATATGCGTTGAGCCCAAATCATGGAAGACTTACCACTCTCAGCATGTTATATTTCATGAGGGAACTTTCCCTTTCGAGAATTCGAACCCTAACAGCCCAGAACACGTTTCTCCATCTTCGGGTGATCCCAAACCAGCAGCACTATTCTTGCCAAAATTGAATCTACCTCTGCTTCAAGCTCAGGATTCTCCTCCAATGGGTACCAAATCTACACCAACACCTGCGATTGGGTCTTCTCATGCGTTGAATTCCCTTCCGGTAAGTACGTCTTCTCCTTCTCCTTTGATTCTGCAGCCAATTTCTCCATTAGAAATGCATGAATCTATCTTACCTTCAAACAGTGAAGTGCGCACTCACACCATGACCACCTGATCCATGAATCACATCTACAAACCAAAAAAATCATTATTAGTCACCAAGCATCCAATTCCCCCTTGCTTGGAACCCACGAGTGTCACTGAGGCACTCTCTGATTCACGATGGTGTGATGCCATGTCCTCTTAAATGACTGCACTCATGAGACACGATACATGGCAACTGGTTCCACTGCCACAACACTGCAATATTATTGGTTATAAGTGGGTGTTTCGGATTAAGAGGCATGTTGATGGTTTCATTGATCAGTTTAAGGCGAGGCTAGTAGCAAAAGGATTTAACCAGAGACGTTTAGCCCTGTAGTTAAACCAGTCCCAATTCGAACTGTTTTAACACTTGCTGTGGTGCACGGCTAGTCTTTAAGACAATTAGACGTAAACAATGCCTTTCTTCATGGGCATCTCACAAAAAAGGTAAACATGAAACAGCCACCTGGGTTTTGGGATCACGAACCAAATCATGTATGTTGTCTTAACAAGACAATATATGGTCTCAAACAAGCACCCCGTGCTTGGTACACAGCCCTCAAACAAGCACTGATAGAGTTCAGATTTGTTAATACTAATATTGATTCTTCACTCTTTGTGTTTCATAATGGCTATATGTTTGTCTACTACTTGGTATATGTTGATGACTTGATTATCACTGGGAATAACTCGGCATGCGTAGCAAGTATCATTGATCAACTTGGAAAAAAAATCTTTATCAAAGATTTGGGACCATTGCATTTTTTTCTTGGTGTCGAGGTTATTCCTACAAAGGATGGCTTGTTTTTAACTCAGCATAAATACATCCAAGATCTTCTTGCTAAAACTAGTATGGATGGTGCCAAGGATGTGACAACACCACTGTCTACTTCAATCCCTCTAAAACTGGTTAATGGTTCTTCCTCAGTTGATTCCATGAAATATTGAAGATTTATCAGTGCATTGCAATATCTTTCATTACCAGACCAGATATAAGTTTTGCAGTCAATAAACTCTCCCAGTTTATGCACTGTCCAACCACAAATCACTAGACAGCCACAAAAAAGGCTACTGCGATACTTGAAAAACACTATCTTTCACGTCATCAACATCAAAAAAACAATGAATTCAGTCCTCACACGCTACTCTGATGCTGACTGGGCAGGTAACTTGGACGATAGAAAATTCACATCAACTTATCTTATTCTGCTTGGCACAACACCTATTTCCTGGAGCTCAAAAAAACAACGTGCCATAGCACGCTCATCAACTGAGGCTGAGTATAGAGCTCTCGCAACAGTGGCAGCCGAGTCCATGTGGATCCTCACTTTGTTTCAAGAACTGAAATCTTCTTTATCCAAGCCACCACTACTTCTCTATGATAACTTGGGAGCAACACACCTCAGTTTTAATCCTGTCTAGCACTCACGGATGAAAAACATTCAAATTGACATTCAATTTGTGCGAGACTTGGTTGAAAAGAATGCTCTTCATGTTCGGCATGTTCATACCAATGATCAACTTGTAGATTTACTCACCAAGCCTCTCTCGCGACAACGGATTGATTATCTACGCAACAAGATCAGCCTCACTGATGGTAGCCCATTCTTGCGGGGGCGTATCAAGGAAGATACAAAAAATAAGCAATTGACATCTCAGACTCAACGATAACAATAATCAAAGCCTGATTTTGTGCTGAACTTGATTTCAGGAATAGTTTTTATTTTCTGTTAATATTATTGTAATTATGTTGTAAATCTTCAGATACCGTTTTTGCAATCCTTCGGTTACCTTTTTAGTAATCCTTAATTCATGCTCTCAGATTGTATATATGTAACGCCCCATTCCTGGAAGCCCGGAGAGTTAGCTCTTGTAACCTAAAACCATCTCTCGTAACATGTTTATATACTCCAAATTGTCCATAAAAATACAAATCCATTTATTCAAACCAATTATATATGTTCCTCCACCAGGATACCAAATAAATAATTCAATGAAATAATTTAAAAAGTCCATAAAGATTCAGAAATCTCCATAACTTCAAAATACCAAATAACATAAAATCATCAACCTTCTAAATAAAACTCTCAAATAAAAACTTGTACCCTCTGGCACTTATTCCTCTATGATCATCAAACCATGCTATTACTTCCTACTCTTGACTTCCAGCTGAGGCATCAAAATTATCTGAAAATATTATGGAGATAATGGGTGAGTTATCAACAACTCAGTAAGCGAAGAACATATACTAGTGTGTAAACATGAGCATTTACAGAGATCAGAATGCATAACAAAACATTTCCATTTTTAAAGTGCGGAAGCAGAACATGTTATCAAAATATCAGAGCGAAGATTCAGAAATAATTTCATGCAAAAATACCCTTTGGCATAGCATAAATGATCATCACCATCATCAGAACAGAGGCCATGTATAACTCTCATGGTAGGGTTGTGCATCAGCGGATAGCCAAGCAGAACATAAATCACTCTATCACCAAGGTGTGCACTCAAAACAGATACCACTATTATAACCCGTGATAGGGCCGTATCCACTATTATAACCCATGGTTGGGCCGTATCCATTATTATTACCCATAGTTGGGCTGTATCCACTATTATTACCAGTGGTTGGGCCGTATCCACTATTGTAACCCGTGATTGGGCCGTATGCCACTATTATCACCTGTGGCAGGGTCGTAATTGAACAGATCGGAAACAGAATCAAATTTAGAATCAAAGAGTCATGCCAAAGGTTTTCAGAAATCACATCTTATCCAAACAGAGTACTGAACAAAATCATTATCATCTTCATAATCAAAGCAGATCCAAATCATATTTACATAATCTTGCACAAATTTTCATATTCGCTCTTTTTGCATAGGACAATAATAGAATGCCAAAAATAAGCTCATGTCTACACCAGTCATGACAAAATTGCTTTCTCTTTCATCAGAGTTCAATGAGTGATAATGAACAAAATAACTGAGGTTGTTTTCACATTTCTTTTCAAAACATATAATGCACATTTTCATAAATCAATCGTAGTTCATTTTTTATTTTATGCAAAGTCTAGCATAGGAAACCTGCTTACCTGAACTTCTTAACTTTTCAGAATTTTCCCACAACAGTACTGAACAATTGTCAATCGTCACCTATAAAAATAGTCACGTACTTCTGTAAAATTTCAATCAACCAGGTCTTTCGATATTTAAGCCTAGAATACTAAAATAACCTATTTTTTTCCAAAACTCTAAAATTCTCATAACCCGGTGTCTTAAAACGTTACCCTCCAAACTCATCAATGACCACTAAACCTTTTTGAGTAATACATTTAAAAATATCGGTGGTCAAAAATCTTATTCAAACGACGTAAACTAAAATTTTAAACAGTAACTAAAAAAAAATGGCACGTAAAACAAACTCGAGTTCAATATATATAGAAAAGGTAGGTCAAGTTAAACCAAAGGTATTTTAGAAATTTTGCAATGGCAGCTTGGGCTCTTTTAAAAACAAACTGTAATTTAATCGAAAGGGTTTCTCGAAAACTACACAACAAAGAAAGGATTTAAGGTTAGTTTAGTAATTAAAGGAAAACTTGCATGCAATTGGGAAGCACCGAAAATGGAAATAATAAGAGGATAATACTTAATAGGCTTACGTGAGAAGAAAACTGTGCGACCTGAGCACTCCGTGGAAATGTTGGGCACGGAGCAAAGAGACGCGGCGGCGACCGGTTGGGTGTGGCGGCTGTGGTGGTTTCGGCAGCATGATGGGCAGCTAAGCAATGAGAGAGAGAGAGAGCAACCGTGAGGGAACAAATATGGAGGAGTAAAAACAGGGATCTTTGGTTCTCTATGCAGGTGGTTGCTAGTCTCGCGTGGGCTGGGCACGGAGGTGAAGGACGGAGATTTAAGCAGCTGATGGTTGAGGTGTGTAAAAGGGAAAGGGGTATGGCTGGCTTTCGTGGAGTGGCTCTTGGTTTGGACGAGGATGCTCTGTCTCCAAGGCTTCAAAACAGAGCAACTGCAGTTTCCGCTTCTCACAGAAGTTAGTGATGGTGGCTACTGTTTGGGCTGTTTCTGAGGGTGGAGAGGGAGGCTACGACTACTTCAGGTGTTGCGGCAAGGTTGCTTCCGGTATAGGCTTGTAGTGGTGCATGTGTAATGGTTGCTAAAGGGCTTCACAGTGGAGGGGCTGAAGGTGGCTTTGGGCAGTTTCCATGGTGAAGATGGGCTACGATTGATTGCTGGACGCGGACTCATCAGGTGTTGTGGCGTGGGTCTTCGTGGGGCTGGGTTGCATCGGTAGTTTGGGGTGGCTGAGGTTCTGTACGATGCAAGATGAGGGAAGGAGACGGCAACCATATTCTTGGGTTTTCTTCTGGCAAGAAGGGTTACGTACGTATATATATAGTCAAAGAAAAACCAAAACAAAACCTAGAGAGATGAGGGAGACGTGCAAGTGCACGAGAGTGAATAAATACGTTAAATATGTGCATGCTTATGACTAACGGAAAGAGGCGTGTAAAGGTGGGGAGTTTTAAAACAAACTGATGTTGGGTCTCCTAGTTTAATAAAAAAAAAACCGGTGTGACCCAGGGGTGATCAAGCAGAGCCCATTTCAAAAAAATTTGGGTCCAAGAATGATAGTGGGTAAAAAATAAAAGAAATGACTCTTTCCTAAGTTTTGGGCCTTAAACCAAAACTCTACAATATTCCAACTTATCTCTTGAAAAATATTTATCGGCCCATATAAATATTCGATAGATCAACTGTAACGCCCCGTTCCCGGAGGTCTGGAGAGTTAACTCTTAAAAACTAAATCCAACTTCCACAACATATTTAAAATACTTCAATATTCCCAAAAAGTACAAATCCATTTTTTCGAACCAAAATATATGTTCCTCTACCAGGCCACCAAAAAATACCTCAATGAGATAATTTAAAAACTCCATAAATTATTTAGAAATATCTAGGACTCCAAATATCAAATAACATAAAATCATAAACCAATTAAATAAGACTCTCTAATAAACTTGTACCCTCAGGCACTTATTCTACTACGATCATCACACATTGCTAAAACTTCAAACTCTTGTCCTCCAACTGAACCATCAAAATTATCTGAAAAATATTTTGAGATAAGGGGTGAGTTATCAACAACTGAGTAAGCAGAGAACATATACCAATGTGTAAACATGAGAATTTACAGAGATCAGAATGCAGAACAAAATATTTTAATTTTCAGAATGCGGAAGCAGAACATGTTATCAAAATATCAGAGCGAAGATTTAGAAATAATTTCAAAAAAATATCCTTTGGCATAGCATAAATTATAATCATCAGAACATCATATCAGAACAGAAGCCATGTATAACCCCTGTGGCAGGGTTGTACATCTGCGGATAGCCAAGCAGAACATAAATCATTCTGTCACCAAGTTGTGCATTCAAAATAGAGACCATTATTATAACCCGTTACAAGGCCATATCCACTATTATAACCCGTGGTTGGGCCGTATCTACTATTATAACCCGTGGTTAGGCTGTTTCCACTATTGTAACCCGTGGTTGGGCCGTATGCTACTATTATCACATGTGGCAGTGCCGTAACTGAACTGAGCAGAAACAGAATCAAATTCAGAATCAAAGAGTTATGCCAAAGGTTTTCAGAAATCACGTCTTATCCAAACAAAGTACTGAACAAGATCATATCATCTTCAAAATCATAACGGATCCAAAGCATAGTTACATAATCATGCACAAATTTTCATATTCGCTTTTTTGCATAGATCAGAAATAGAATGCCAAAAATAAGTTCATGTCTACACCAGTCATGACAAAAATGCCTTCTCTTTCATCAGAGTTCAATGACTAATGACAAACAAATAACTGAGGTTATTTTCACATTTCTTTTCAAAGCATATAATGCACATTTTCATAAATCCACCCCAGTTCATTTTTATTTTATGCAAAGTCTAGCATAGGAACTCCGCTTACCTGGGCTTCTTAGCCTTTTCAGAATTTTCCTCAAAATGTCAAACAATAATTACTCGTCACCTATAAAATAATCATGTAATTCTCATAAATTTTCAATTACTCACGTATATCGATATTTAAGCCTAAGCTTCTAAAATAATCTATTTAATTCCTCAAAACTTAAAATTATAAATCATCACTTTCTAAAATCATCAATGTTGATTTAATAACTTTGACTAAAACATTTAAAAGTCTAACCTATTTATTATTGAAAACAAACTATAAAGTTTAATACTAGATAATATAATTATCCCAAAATATTTTAAAATAAATCATAACTATTTTTAAATAGACTAAATCATATCTAAAGTGTAAAAATAACATTACACCAATATTGTTTACTCTTAAAATAAATCTTTACTTGATAATATATTAAAATACTAAAAAGTTTTCTGTAAACCTAAACCAAAATGAGTCTACCAGTATATATATTAAAAGTTTAAAACATATTTACACAGCTAGACCAATTGTTCGGTAAGGTATAGCTAGACCTCTTGTTCTTTGAAAACATATAAAACCTGCGTAAAAAATAGTTTTGCATGGCAGGGCTCACTGAGAAGGGAACGTGTGACGGCGCAGGGAGCTGGCTGAGGTTGACGGAGGTGAGCGCGGCGCCTGGGCAGTTGCAAATGAGAGAGAGAGAGAGAGAGAGAGAGAGATGATCGAGAGAAGCATACAGTGAGAGAGTGAGGGAGAGATCGAGAGAAAAGAGGAAAAAAAAATGGTATGAGCTTACCGGGGCCTGAGGCGGCGTGCGGCGGACTGGGGTGACGGGAAGTCTTCGCCGGCAACTTCTATATACACTTGCCGTGGTTGATGGCAGCGAGAAGGAGCTTGGGATGGCTATAAGTGGTCGCTCTGTTTCGGGGTGGGAAAAACAGAGGACAACGGCTAGCGGCTTGCAGTGGTTGGTTTTACTTCGGGGCTAGCGTCTTCCGTCGAGCAAGGGCCAGTCGTGTGGGTTGCAGCGTGGAAGAGCTTGGCAGTGGGACTTCCCTTCAGTGGTGGTTGTTCGGTTTCTCGTGGGGCTTGGGCAATGCTATCACATGGTGGTTTCCGTCGTGCGGGATGTGGTTCGTGTGTTTCGGGCTGGGCTCGATCGTGGTAGTGGCTGGGGTGCTGCGTTGTTGCTGGTCTTCAAGTGGGTGTGAGGACGTGCACTAAATTTGGACGATGGGAGGGCATGAAACGCTGCGGTTGCTAACTCTAAGGCAGTGCACGTGTTTCGTGGTGTAGGAAGGCAAAGGTGGATGGTTGTTCTGCCCAAAAGGAAGAGAAAATGTGCAAGACGTGTTGAAGGTGAATATATAGAACAAAAACCGATAAAAACCCTAGAGAAATAAAAGGTAGAAAAACTGCCGTGAAAGTATATCTCCAATGCAAGTAGTTGCCGTGAATGTCATAGGGATAGGAACGTGCATGTGGAGAAAACTGAAGTCTGACGTCAAGAGTGAACCTAGTTAAGGGAGGTTCTACATGCATGAGATGATGCCAAAAAGAAAAATAGTTGAAACCTTAAGAGAAAAAAATAAATAAAGAAAGAAACGTGCGTAATATGTGTAACACAAAATATATATAGTAAAACAAAAAAGAAAAACCCTAGGAAGGAACAAAGGGAGAACATTGTAAGAAAGACATGCATGGCATGATCTCACTGGTTTGGCTTTAGGGCTCGTTAAAAAAAATATTTGTGCCTTAACTTACCTCCATACTTGCCTAACTCGATCCATAACTTGTCGGGCCAAAACCTCAAAAATAAAACCCTCTTGCTCCAAACAGCACCACCCATACATGGCAACGCCATCACCTGTAACACTCGAGCTCTAAGCCCAGTCTTCTTGAAGTCAGCCCGGTTGCATGAAGCCCGGCCCACGAGCACTTGATGAGAGACTCGGATGGCGTCGTTTTGGGAGTGATTAATTTCCCTTTTGCTTCTGCACTGTTTTTTCTTCTCCGCTGGTTTCCTCTGCTCTGCAGTTCCACGAATCTTTCCTTTCCCGTGCAACTGCTCCCCACGTCTCCAAGGTTTTAATTTTGGTTCCGCACATGAAGTGTTTCCCCCACCACAATTTCGAACTACTCAGACTCTCTCTTGCGCAGACTTTTGGTTCACCCTTGGCTGGCGTTGCTGGCTCCGTGAGTCTCGAAATTCTGGTTCTTCGAAGGTGAGCCGTCGTTCCCTCTCTCGTTCTCTTTTTTTTTCCTGGCTTCACCATCAGTTCGTGAATAGTTTTTCTTTGGGCTTTGGCACTATGTAGCATATTCGTGGGCATCGAAAGTCTAGGTGCTGTCGTTGGAATTCTTCCTCTGGGTATTTCAATTTCTTTTCAGTAACTATCACGCCCACTCCCTGATCTTTCTCTTAATCCTATACTTTGCTGTTACACATTCCATAGATCCTCTTTTATTTTATTTTTATTTTTTTTCCTTCGGTTTGTCAATCACACACACCACTTTGTCTTGGCTGGCTGTGCACGCATTCAGACATTAATCCTTCTTTGCGCAGACCCCTAGCGTTTTCAATAGAGAATTCTGTGACATTTTTGGGTGCAGACTGAGGTTCGAACTTTGGTGACTCTTCTTGGTAAGTCTTTTCCGAAGCTTTGGGTAGTGGTTGGATATTGTGGTTGACTGTGAAATGTAGTAATGTTGCTATTTGTTTGTGGCATGGGTAAGATTTTTGCACCGCTACAGTAACGTTTGGCAATCTGTTATAGTTATAAATTTATATTGTGTTGAAGTTTTATATGTTGGATTGTGGTGGAGTGTGATGGAATTTTGAAGTTGAGGAGTATGTTTTTTTTGGAAGGCGTTGTGAGACTGTTTTGGTCTATTAATTGAGACTATTTGGTGTAAATTCATGGGTACTTTGAGCTAGTGGTATCGGATATTTTTATGCAAGTCTTGAATTGTTGAATGACTAAAATATTGATGCTTGCACTGAAAATTCTATTTGAAGGTTGGAGGTGAAGTTTGGTTTGGGTTATGTTTTAATCATTGGAGTTGTTGTTGTTGGTTTTGGAAGTAATTATGGTTAGTTCGGTGTTAATAAAAGGTGGTTGTTTTGGGTTTTAAATGCGAATGGTTTGAGGAAAGAGCTGTTCGGGTTTAATTGTTATGATAGTTATTGAGCTGTGAAGGGACCGTTTTGATTTATTACTCAATAAATAGTAGCTTACTAGATCGGTTATTAAATGTTGGGTTTATGTTTTGTTTAGGTGGTGTTACTACTAGAATTCCAACTCAAGGTGTTGATAATACGAAGAAGTCAGGTAAGCGGGGTTCATATACTAGTTTTGCATAAAAGAAATAAAATGAGGTTGACTTTGAAAATAAACATGTTTTTTTTTAAACGAAATGATCTGAAAACAACCTTAGATGTTTATTCTGCATATACATAAATTCAATATAAGAGAAAGTGTTTTTCGTCATGACTGGTGTAGATATGAGCTAGTTTTGTGCACTTTGTTTCTGAACTATGCAAAAGAGCGAATATGAAAATCTAAAATTTTTGTTATGAACAAATGAAAATATTTTGATTCTGTTTATCTCGAACATGTGAAGTGATCTAAAGCTATTAAGTATTTTGTTTTGATATGATGTGTCATCTAAAAACCTTGGCATGAAGTTCTGATTATGTATATGATTGTGATCTAATTCCGATGATATCTGTTCTGTTAAGGCCCAGTCACGGGTATAATGGTGGTTTATAACCCTACCACGGGGGTGAAACATGGTATACGACCCAGCCACGGGTATAATGGTAGTTTATAACCCTACCACGGGGGTGAAACATGGTATACGGCCCAACCACGGGTATAATGGTGGTTTATAACCCTGCCACAGGGGTGAAACATGGAATATGGCCCAGCTACGGGTATAATGGTGGTTTATAACCCTACCACGGGGGTTAAACATGGTATTTGTCTCAATGTGATGCTAAGAGATGATATGATTATAATGTTTCAGTTTGGAAATGCCAATGGATTTTCTTTTTGGGAATAAGTTTATCTTTCTAGAAATTTCGCTCTAATGTTTTTGTACCAAGTTTTGTTATTGCTTTTCGAAAGTAAAATAGGTTGTTTCTATAATCTAAAGAAAATGTTTTGTTCTGCTTATCAAATGTTATAAATGTTCATGTTTACATGCTAGTATATGCTCTCTACTTGCTGAGTTGTTGATAACTCACCCCTTTAATCTTCATAATATTTCAGATGACATTGATGGTTCAGCTGAGGATCAGTATTAGAGTTTATGGAGAAGATTAGCAGTGAATTGTTGTTGGGTATCTCGTGGTATTAGTGCTGATGTTGGAAGTTATTTATATTCTTTTTAAGTTGGCTTCAATGGATTTAGACGGTTTATGGAGACTTATGTCAATGTTATCTTATTTCTAGTTTGTTATTTGAGACATGAAGAAGAGTTGATAATTTTATTTGGGTTGTTGAATTGAAAATTAGATAAATGAGTTTATATAGTTTATTAATTTGAAGTATTTACGTTTGATTTGAAGTTTTGGAAATATATATTCTTGAATTTGGAAGTACATTAGCTTTGTTAAAGTTGATTATCAGGTTATATGAGTTAACTCTCCGGACCCTTGGAGACGGGGCGTTACATCACCAATCTCCGTCGTTGCACCTAGACGAACCAAGAGTCACGGAGGTTGCCTGCACTACATGCATGTACAATGAAGCCCCGCTACCAAGTTCCACCACGTCGCCAGCCCCACCCGAAGTCATTCACCTCTGCTCGCAGCAGAAGTTTTGCCCACCAGAACTGCTCCTCGCCACACTTCAGTCCAACGAGTTGCTCGCTCGCAGGGTGTTCCTCGCCATTATCGCCATTCATGAACCATGCAAGCTACAAAAATTCGTGGCGAGGTGCAATCACGGCGTCTCCTCCACAACACCTCCATAGCCACGGTCAGGAAGAAACCGCCACGATTGTGTTGTCGTATAAATGCCTCAACCACAAAGCCTCCACGTTCAACCACCGTGGAACAACCGCAGCAGCAGTCTGTTGCCATTGAGAACATCCTTCCCACGTGAAGCCCAGCAATGCAGCACCCCTCCCTTCAGCCACCGTGTGTTAGCGCAGCATCTCTCTTTGTATATGATCGGCTGGAATTGTCAGATAGATGTTAGACTAAATACAATTCTCTAATGCGGAATAACACTTTAAAAATGAGAATTGAAAGGTTTTAATGCCAAGAAAAATTACCTCCAGCCATTGATGCTATTCACTGTTTAAGCAGCGTTTCTCACTGTGTTTGGCTCTTCCAAACTCTTCTCCACTCTATTTAGATGGTGTAATACTAAAGGGAATTGAGTGAGTGAGTTTGGGGACCAAACACATGTATTTATAGCCGAAGCCTCCATCAAGCTTCGGTGTTTACGTGTCCCACGTGATCCTATTTTCATGGGATCAGTTATGAAGCAGATGGAAGAGTGATGGACCACTTAAAGAACTCTTAAGTGATAGACTCCTACTCACGAACGTCTCCGAGAGTGAGAAACAGTCAACATTCTCCCACTTGGTCCATACTCCTAATATAAGATTCTTCTTAAACCCATCGATAATCTTCATTTAAGTAATAAATACATGAATCATGGCAATAGGTCCTCTAATGACGAGTATTACCTTCCATGTATTACTATGTATTTATTCTTTATAATTTATGTGGGAACAATTTCTTAATGAATAAACTCTATGTTTATTCTTGGCCCAATACAAATGAATTTTCTCAAAAAATAATTAAGGTGCACATTAATATGAGAAAAATATCAAAATATTTAAGAATTTCATTAAATAACATTGTTCATACAATGAAATACTATATAATAGAACCAAGTCTCATATTCACTACATGATCCTTGAATTTCAACGGTGGCATGCCCATAGTCAAAGGATCAGCGATCATTAGTTCAGTGCTTACGTGCTCAATGACCCCTTTATTTTCTTTAACACGTTCCCTTATGGCTAAATATTTAATGTCGATGTGTTTACTCCGACTCCCACTTTTGTTGTTCTTAGCCATAAAAACAGCAGCTGAATTGTCGCAATACATTCTCAATGGCCTAGAGATTGAATCCATAATTCTAAGCCCATAAATGAAACTCTTAAGCCATACACCATGTGAAGTAGCCTCAAAACAAGAGACGAACTCGGCTTCCATAGTGGAAGTGGCAGTCAAAGTCTGCTTGGCACTCCTCCATGATATAGCTCCACCGGCCATCAAAAATATGTATCCTGATGTTGATTTGCGTGAATCAATACAGCCAGCAAAGTCAGAATCTGAGTAGCCAATTACTTCCAGATTGTCCGTTCGTCTATACATAAGCATGTATTCTTTGGTTCCTTGAAGGTACCTCATTACTTTCTTTGCAGTTTTGCAGTGGTCTAAACCTGGATCACTCTGATATCGTCCCAACATTCCCACAGCAAATGCAATGCCAGGTCTTGTACAGACCTGAGCATACATTAGGCTTTCGACAGCAGAAGCATATGGAATGTTCTTCATTTGTTCCCTTTCAAGGTCGTTCTTTGGGCATTGGTTCAAATTGAACCTATCACCCTTCACAATGGGAGCTACACTTGGTGAACAATCCTTCATCTGGTATATCTCTAAAATATTATTAATATAGGTTTCCTGAGACAGACCCAAGATACCTCGAAATCTGTCTCTATGGATCTTAATGCCGATGACATAAGATGCCTCACCCATATCCTTCATATCAAAATTTTTAGAGAGGAATTGTTTCACCTCATGCAGCAAACCCTTATCATTGGTTGCTAGCAAAATGTCATCCACATATAAAATAAGAAAACAGATTTTACTCTCACTAACCTTCTGGTATATACATTGATCCATAACGTTTTCTATAAAACCGAATGAAGAAATTACATTATGGAATTTCAAATACCATTGGCGGGATGCTTGTTTCAAACCATATATGGATTTGTTGAGCTTGCAAACCAATTGCTCACCATCACTAGAGGGGAATCCTTCAGGCTGTTTCATGTAAACCTCCTCCTCTAGATCTCCATTGAGAAATGTTGTTTTCACATCCATTTGTTACAACTCTAAGTCAAAATGGGCTACTAATGCCAAAATAACACGCAAGGAATCTTTCTTAGATACGGGAGAGAAAGTCTCCGTGTAATCGATTCCTTCTTTTTGAGTGAATCCCTTAGCAATGAGTATTGCCTTGTATCTCTCAATGTTGCCCAATGAGTCTCTTTTAGTTTTAAAGACCCATTTACATCCAATGGCTTTTACACCATTAGGCAACTCAACAAGATCCCAGACTTCGTTACTCTTCATAGAATTCATCTCTTCCTTCATGGCATTGTACCATAATTCTGATTCTTTGCAACTCATGGCTTGTGAAAACAACTCGAGATCATTTTCGGCTCCAATGTTATAGTCAGATTCTTGCAGATACACAACATAATCACTAGGAATTGCTGATCTCCTTGCTCTAACAGATCTTCTTAATGTTGCACATCATCTTCCTGAGAAGTATGTGGTTCAACTTGTTGTTCAAAAGTTATTGGCAACTCTTGAACTACCTGATCTACTGGAGTGTCGTCAGCAGTTTCTGGAACATCAATGATTGGTTGTTCAACACCAGTTTGTACTTGAGGGGTGTTGTAAACAATAACCAATCTATCACTTGAGGTGGAAGGTTGAGATTCTGAATGATCATTCTCAGAAACTATGTTCCTGGTTTGATCGCTCCCACTGATCAAGTCATTTTCAAGACTTTGCATTTCTTGATTCCGCAATCCTAGTATTGTGAGATGGACAATAAAATCTATAACCCTTAGACCTTTTAGCATATCCAATGAAATACCCACTAATGGTCCTTGGGTCTAGTTTCTTCTCTTGTGGATTATAAATTCTCGCCTCAAACGGGCATCCCCAAACGCGCATATGTCGCAAACTCGGTTTTCAAGATTTCCATAATTCAAATGGCGTTTTAGGAACAGCCTTGGTTGGAACTCAGTTTAATATATACACTGTCGTCTTAAGTGTTTCAGCCCACAATGATTTAGGAAGATTGGAGCTGCTAAGCATACTCCGCACCATGTCCAATAATGTTCAGTTTCTTCTTTCTGCTACACCATTCTGGTCCAGTGAACCAGGCATGGTGTATTGGGCAACAATCCCATGCTCTTGAAGAAACTTTGCAAATGAACCAGGTGCTTGTCCATTCTCTGTGTATCTACCATAATATTATCCACCTTTATCTGATCTCACGATCTTCATTTGCTTATCGCATTGTTTCTCTACTTCAGCCTTAAAGATTTTAAAGGCATCTAATGCTTCGTTCTTGTTATGAAGCATGTAGAGATACATATATCGTAAGTAATCATCTATAAAAGAGACGAAGTATTTCTGACCATGTGAGTCCATGTCTGGACTACATATATAAGTATGTATGATCTCTAATATGTCTGAACTCCTATTGGCACATTTCTTTGACTTGTTGGTCTGCTTTTCTTTTATGCAATCCACACAAGTCACAAAATCAGTAAAATCCAGAGTATTAAGTACCCATTCATTTACAAATCTTTTAATTCTATCTTTGGAGACATGACCTAATCTACGGTGCCATAATTTAGAGGAATCCTCATTAATAACACATCTTTTAGTTCCAGTGTGAACATGCATTAAATCATAAGTTGTATTGTTTTGTAAATTAATGCAATAAAGACCATCAGACAAAGTACCATTCCCAACACAATCAGATTTATAAAATAAACTGAATGATGAATTTGAAAAATTAAAGGAATATTCAAAAGGTACAAGTCTTGAAACTGAAATCAAGTTTCTAGAAAAACTTGAAACATAAAAGGTCTTTTCCAACTTTAAAATAAAACCACTAGATAAAATTAAATAGCAAGTTCCAACAGCTTCCACATGCGAGCCCATCTTGTTTCTTGATAAGATGCTTCGCTCACTTTCCACTGTCTTCCTTAGGTTTTGCAAACCCTGCAAGGAATTTGAAATGTGGATTGTTAATCCAGAATCAATCCTCCATGTGTTAATATTGACATTAACCATATTAGATTCATAACAAACAAGTGAGGTTGGATTACCTTTGTCTGCAAGCCACTTCTGGAATTTGGCACATTCCTTCTTCATGTGTCCCTTCTTTTTACAGAAGAAACACTTGGAATCTTTCTTAATACCACCTTGGGGAGGTATTTTGCCTTTTCCTTTCAGTCTCCCTTCCTCTTGAACACACATGGTCATGAGTTCATTAATTGATCATTTATCCTTATGTGTGTTGTAAGAGATTTTGAAGGGTCCATATTGATGCGGGAGGGTGCTCAGGATGTAGTGCACCAGGAAGGACTCCGACATTTCAACATCGAGTTTCTTCAATTAAGCCACATTGTCCCTCATTTACATGATGTGCTCACGCACACCTTTCACACTGGTGAGCCTTAGGGATGAGAACTTCATAATTAGGGTGCTTGCTAGTGCCTTGTCTGAAGTGACAAATTGTTCATCAATGGCTTTTAGCAAGTCTCGAACCTTTTCATGCTGATCGACAGAACCACGAATACCAGCTGATATTCTAGTCTTAATGAACATCATGCTGAGGCGATTAGATCGCTCTCATCGCTCATAAAGTGCGATGGCTGCTGCATTGCTGGTATCAGTTAGTGCTGGTGGTTCGTCTTTCCTAATAGCATAATCTATGTCCATCCACCCTAAATGAAGAAGAATTCTCTCCTTCCAGACCTTATAGTTATCTCCCTTAAGTTTAGGGATATCATAACGAATATCAGAGAAATTTGTAGGTTGTGTAACTGCATATAGATTACATGCTTACGTTAAAATTGAGGCCTAAATAAATATTCATGTTTTACCAATGTAAATCATGCTTAAAAATTGAATTTAATGACATAAAATTGCTTGTGGGCTAAATTTTTAATTCAAGTAGATCCAATTAATCTATATGATAGAATTTTATCAATTTAATTACTTAATTCATAATTCTAAAGGGTATATTATGATTTGATGTGTATTATATCTTAAACTTTTATGATAAAACTATCAAATTATTTACTTAACTCATAATTCTTGTGCGTAATTTATGAATAACTTGATATTTTATCCTAATTAATAATATAAATATAATAAAAATTCATGTGGGATAAAATTTATTATATTTAAGTATAAATTAATTACAATTAATGTCTAATATTCTTTATGTGATCCTAATCAATCATAATAATTTTACTTAATTAAATATGATGTGGCTATTCTCTAATTAACATAAAATTATATGGATCACTAGACATTTAAATTGCATAAGACTAGCTTAATATTATGAATTACATAAATTTAACTAATACTCACATGTTATAATTATGCACAAAATATTCATAATATAAGCATAAATATTGCACAATCAAAACTATAATATTATGCATAACATTTAATTTCATGCTTTAAACTATATACTCATCCAAAATTGCATATATAAAGCAAAATTAATCAATTCATGCAAACTAAATATGAGCATAATAAACAAATTTACACTACAATTATCCACATTGCATATAATTAAATGAAATAAAAAATTATAAGCACAAAGGGCATAGGCCCAAAAACCCACTTTTCAAGCCATTTAAAAATGGGGAAAAAAAAAATTCTTTTAAACCATCCCATATAAACGACATGTCGTTTTTCTAGAAGGAAAAAATGACGTGTCGTTTTTCTCATCGTCTAAAAACACAAAGCCCTGTACACGACATGTCGTTTTTATTAAAACAAAAACGACATGTCGTTTATCTTCATACTGGATAAACGACTTCCAAATAAAACGACATGTCGTTTTCATCAAATTGAAAACGACGTATCGTTTGTCATTATACTGGATAAAGGCTCCAAAACAAAATGACATGTCGTTTTCATTAAATTGAAAACGACGTGTCGTTTATCATTATACGGGATACAAAATCCTTAGGTAAACGACATGTCGTTTAGCATTACCGTATGAAATATTATCCTGCTTAAACGACATGTCATTTTCCATAAAGCTAAAAATGACATGTCGTTTGGGTCGTCTTCTACCTCCAGACAGCACGCAGATTTGTGATTTTCCAGCCATTTTTACGTCCAAAAACACGTTTTTAATCACAAAAAATTTAGAAAACTATTTCTTTATGGTTTCTAAACTTCTTTCAATTCAAAAATGTCCAAAAAACAAAACTCAAAATTTTTTTTCAAAATTCGGCCAAAAAACAGAGAGCAACTGAGTTTTGATTTTAAACATCAAGGTGGAGGTTTTAATGGCTCTGATACCAACTGTTAGACTAAATACAATTCTCTAATGCGGAATAACACTTTAGAAATGAGAATTGAAAGGTTTTAATGCCAAGAAAAATTACCTCCAGCCATTGATGCTATTCACTGTTTAAGCTGCGTTTCTCACTGTGTTTGGCTCTTCCAAACTCTTCTCCACTCTATTTAGATGGTGTAATACTGAAGGAAATTGAGTGAGTGAGTTTGGGGACCAAACACATGTATTTATAGCCGAAGCCTCCATCAAGCTTCGGTGTTTACGTGTCCCACGTGATCCTATTTTCGTGGGATCAGTTATGAAGCAGATGGAAGAGTGATGGACCACTTAAAGAACTCTTAAGTGATAGACTCCTACTCACGAACGTCTCCGTGAGTGAGAAACGGTCAACAATAGATTCTCAAATGAAGAAGATACAATCAATGAAAGATCTTCTTCATTTGGTCATCATCATAAGGAGCCTCAGGTGCAGTTATCCTTGTTATCTCACTGAGACAAAAGGCAATTGCAACATTCACATCGACATCTAAATGTCTAAAAAGTTGATCACCAACCAATGCTTTGAGTGGTGGAGAAAGTGCATTCTGCATTGATTTGGTAGGGGACTATTCCACTCTCAACAAACAATTTTCTACATGGTTGAGAAGAGGCAGGAGCTCATCCACAGAGGAGGGAGGGTCGACGAGTTTTCACCGTGTGTTAGCCCCTAGCACCGCCCAAAACCAACACACAAGCCAGTTCGCCACCACCTTTTCTCCATCCACGGCCTCCTCCTGCTGCACCATCACTGAAACCCATATCAGCCTCCATCTCCACGTGAAAACTCAGTTGTCCAACGCACCCAAACCCCACCCTGTGCTCCACCCTCTTCACGAACTCAGCCCGTTGTCCCCTATTTTCCCACTCCCGAAACAGAGTATTTTGTCTCAAATGCCCACTGACCCTCGTGCGGAAAGTGGGACTTGCATGCCGAATGCGAGAACATGGAGAGCTGGCCATTTCGTTTGGACTTGAAGACAACAGACCTGGACGCCGAAAGCAACTCTTTATGTGAGTCTATATAAAGCTTAGGACGAGAGAAGAGAGGGGAGTCAGTTTTTAGTTTTGCAGTTCTTGAGTCAGTGATGAGTTTTATTTTTTCAGCTTCAGAAGTCAAAATTAAATTTCGGTTTTGGGTTTGTTCAAAGGGAATTCTTCGATTCTCTTTGGGTTTTGATAAAATAGTGATAAAAATCACATAAAAATAACACTTATCAAATACCCTCAAACTTATGCTTTGTTCGCCCTCGAGCAAAGAAGAAAAGAAAGACAATTAAAACAAGAATTGGTTTGATTCATAAAATTTATTGTCTCAAAAATTGTCTAAAATCTATAATTCAAATGAATCATTCAAGATCAATCAAGTCCAAAAGTTAATTTAAAACTCAATTCCACCACATTATCCATCCCCACATTCATGCATGCCTATCATTTTCACTTCATCATTAGCTCCCCAGATAGTTTTATGCAAACAAGTAAATAAATAATAGATCTCTAAACATTCCATAGGCTTGCTTTTCAAATCACTCTCCACTAATGTAGAACAAAAACTATCACCAGGGATCAATAGGTCTTTATTAATCATGTAATGTAAGGTTAGGGTGAGGGCTACAAAGAAAATGTAGGATTCAAACAAAGCAAGAGAACATAAGTGTGAACACCAACAGAATAAATAAAGCCTTCACACTTCTAACATAAACATATCTTCTCAATCATTGTAAATTTCACAACATACCTCTCTTTATTTCACTTTCAAGTATCTCTCTCTTTACTCTATTCTATAAGTTGGACATTTTTTTTATTTTTTGGAAATATTCCATACTTTTTGACTTCCTTTGTGGATGACTCTCGTCAGCCTTTTCTTGTTGGCACATAGTAGACGAGTTGACTCTTCACACCCCCAAACTTATGATTTTGATAATATTTCTATAACTACTTTACTTGTAGACCTTCTACCTCTCTTGCCTTTCATGCTCTTGTGAGTTTTTGACTTTGTGTAAACTTAGTTCTCTTGAAAGGTAAGGAATTCAATATTTAAGCTCAAATAGGGTAGGGAATATGAGGTTTACAAGAAAAAAAATATATATGGCCAAAATATATTTCAATAAACCTCAAAGGGGCGACTAGAGATAAAAATAATAAACAGGTAAGTTTGAAATGTTCAATCGGTCGAAAGAATGTCTTAATTATTTTCTCAGTAATATTATGTCTAGGATTTCGCCTCGAGCGTAATCAAACAAGTTCTAGAGTAAGTTGAGAACATACAAATTCAAAAAATTCACATAAAATTTCTCTAGGTACTCAAAACAGTTAATGATCATAAGAAGAATTCATTGAACATAGAAAATATCAAGTTAAGTAAGATCAAGTAAACAATTAACAACTAGACTTAAGCAATGAGAATTTTTCCTAAACATTATAATCAATTTCAATCATATTCTTATCATAGACATTTTATTCATCAAACCATATTGTTTTCATCATCATCATCATTTAAAATAAAATAATATATTTTCCCCCCAAACTTAAATATCACATTGTCCTCAATGGGAAAAATGAAGAAAAACTAAAGAAAAGAATGAGAGAAGGTAAGAGATGCTCCCCTTATTGTTTCCAGTTCTACCAATTGAATATTTTCCTTGAAGCTGCAGTCATGTTCTCCTTGGAGATCTCCTCGCCTCCTCGTTCTTGCAAGATAAAAGAAAATGAATAATATTAAGCAAAAATAAAAATTAATAAAATCAAATAAAAAAAACTTGGGTTGCCTCCCAAAAGTTTATTACTAGCGAGATTGATGGAACACTTTTCTGAGTTAAAGTCTCCATCCATATAGGGTTTTAATTTCTGTCCATTTACTTTAAATGTGTCTTTTGTCTCGTGATGGACTTCAACTGCCCCATAGGGAAAGACACAGGTCACCACAAACGGTCCCAACCACCGAAAGTGCAACTTTCTTGGGAAGAGTCGAAGTCTTGAGTTAAATAATAGAGCTTTCTGCCCGACTTCGATTTCTCTTCTCAGAATATGCTTATCGTGCCATCTTTTAGTTTTATCTTTGTAAATCCGAGCATTCTCATAAGAATCATTATGGAACTCATCCATCTCGTTGATCTGCAGTATTCTCTTCTCGCCAGCCACTTGTAAATTAAAGTTCAATATTCTCGTCGCCCAATAGGCTCTGTGTTCTAGCTCCACGGGTAGATGGCAGGCTTTTCCATAAACGAGCCGATAGGGCGACATCCCGATCGGTGTTTTGAATGTTATCTGATAGGCCCATAGCGCATCATCTAACCTTCTCGCCCAGTCTATCCGAGAGACACTCACGGCCTTCTCTAGTATGTGCTTCAGCTCCCGATTAGACACCTCGACCTGGCCGCTCGTTTGAAGATGGTATGGTCTCGCCACTTGATGGGTAATGCCATACTTAGTCAGTAGTGCTTCAAATTGGTGATTGCAAAAATGCTTTCCGCCATCACTAATTATGGCCCTCAGCAGAAAAGATGTTCTTCTGCAGGAAATTCACTTCGACCCTCATATCATTGGTTGGCAAGGCAACTGCTTCCACCCATTTGTGAAGACATAATCTACAGCAACCAAAATAAATTTGTTAGAATATGAGGATGGAAAAGGACCCATGAAATCTATACCCCAAATATCAAATAATTTAATCACTAAAATATTGTTTAAAAGCATCTCATGTTTTCTAAAAATGTTGCCAACCCTTTGACAATGATCACATAAATTAACAAAATGAAAAGAGTCTTTAAAAATAGTCGGCCAATAAAAGCCGCATTATAAAACTTTTGCTACTGTTTTTGCTCCGCCAAAGTGGCTACCTGCTTCCAATGAGTAGCAATGTCTGAGTATGCTCGCCATCTCCACATCGGGTACACATGTCCTGATTATCTGGTCAGCGCAGTGCCGGTATAGAAAAGGTTCCTCCCAAAAATAATATTTCAAGTCGGAGAAGAATTTCTTCTTTTGTTGATATGTCATTTTAGCCGGTAGAATTCTACCAAATAATTTACCATGTCGGCATACCATGGAACAACTTGTAAAGCCATTAAATGCTCATCCGAGATGGCCTCATTAATTGGAAATTTCTCCTCACCAGCCATCTCTTTAAACTCAAGACAAGATAAGTGGTCGACCACTACATTCTCGGTACATTTATTATCTTTTATTTCCAAATCAAACTCTTGTATAGCAGAATCCATCTTAACAGTCTTGCTTTGGCATCCCTCTTTGATAGCAAGTACTTAAGAGCTGAATGATCAGTGTAGATGACCACCTTCGAACCTATCAAATAAGAATGAAATTTGTCAAAGGCAAACACAATTGCTAACAATTAGTTTTCAGCATTAGAATAATTAAGTTGAGCTTCTGTTAAAGTCCAACTTGCAAAATAAATAACATGAAGAATTTTTATCTTTTTGCTGCCCCAAAACAGCCCTTATAGCATAATCACTAGCATCACACATTAATTCAAAAGGTAAATTCCAATCCGGTGATACAATGATAGGTACTAAAATTAACTTCTTTTTCAATGTTTCAAAAGCATGCATGCATTCATCAGAAAATTCAAACCGAGTATCTTTAATCAACAGATTGCAGAGAGGTTTAGTAGTTTGGGAAAAATCCTTGATAAACCGATGATAAAACCTAGCGTGACCCAAGAAAATCTTCACGCCCTTCACATTGCTCGGTGATGGGAATTTGTCAATAACATCTATCTTTGCTAGGTCAACCTCAATTCTCTTAAAGGAAATGCAGTGGCCGAGCACTATTCACTCCTCGACAATGAAGTGGCATTTTTCCTAATTTAAAATAAGATTTGTCTCCTTGCATCTCTACAAAACCAAAGATAAATTAGATAAGCAATTATCAAAAGAGTGACCAAAAACTGAGAAGTCATCCATGAATACTTCTAAAAAATTTTCCACCATGTCCGAGAAGATGGACATCATGCATCGTTGGAAAGTGGTTGGCACATTGCAAAGACCAAAAGACATGTGCCTATACGCAAAAGTGCCGTAAGGATAGGTGAAAGTGGTCTTCTCTTGATCCTCGGGTGCATGGCTATTTGATTGTAATCGAAATATCCATCTAGAAAACAGTAGTAGGCGTGACCGACGAATCTTTCTAGCATATGATCAATAAAAGGTAAGGGAAAATAGTCTTTCCGAGTTGCATCATTCAGTCTTCGATCGTCTATGCATACTCGGTATCCTGTGACCGTCCGTCCTCATCTGTATGAGTTCAATATTGTCATTCTTGATCACGGTTATCCCTCTTTTCTTTGGGGCGACTTGCACTGGACTTACCCATGCGCTATCTGAGATTGGATGGATAAATGATCCCGGCATCTAAAAGCTTCAATACCTCTTTATGCACCACTTCTTGCATTGATGGATTCAGCCTCCTCTAGAGTTGGACAATCGGTTTAAAATTATCCTCCATTAAGATCTTGTGCATGCAAATTGAAGTACTAATTCCTTTGATGTCCGAGATGGTCCAACCCAAGGCCATTTTGTGTTCCCGCAAGTCTCTCAACAACTCTTCTTCCTCTACATCACTCAAGGAACTGTTAATAATAACTGGAAAAGTAGAGTCTTGGCCCAAGAAAGCGTACCTTAAATTTGATGGAAGTTGTTTGAGTTCAAGCTTGGGTGGTTCCTTACTTAGCGACATTGGCTGAGATGAGTTTAGCTCTTTCACTTTCGGTTATATTGAAGGAGAAAGGGATGGTGTAGCTTCCAAATTTCTCTTACACTCTCTAACCTCTTCATCTTCAGATTCAATAGATGTAGAGTGAGTAAGACATACCTCAAGTGGTAGCTTTGGAAATTCAGCTCCATAAGTCTCGTCGACCTTTACCATGTCTCGGTCGCTTACCTGAAAACAAGAGTGTACCTCAGAAGGAAATTACATAGATTTAAATACGTCAAAAGTGACCTGCTCCTTGCCAACCCTCAAAAAGAGTTTCCCCTTCTGGACATCAATTAAAGTTCTCTCCGTCACAAGGAAAGGTCGGCCCAGTATCAAAGGGATCTCCTCTTCCTCTTCCATATCAAGCACAATAAAGTCAACTGGGAAGATAAACTTATCAACTTTCACCAGTACGTCCTCAATGAGTCCTCTCGAGTAATAGATCTGTCCGTCAACTGTAGAGAGATGGTGGTCGGCTTTACTTCTCCAAGACCTAGTTTCCTGAAAACAGAGAGAGACATTAAATTAATACTTGTTCCTAAGTCGCATAAACCTTTTATCGAAATATGAATTTCCTATAGTGCAAGGAATCGTGAAACTCCTCGAATCTTTCAACTTAGGCAGCAACTTCTTTTGTAAAATTGCAATGCTCTCATCAGTCAGCATCACAGTCTCATGCTCCTCCAACTTCCGCTTGTTTGATAATATATCCATCACAAATTTTGCATATTTAGGCATTTGCTCTAAAGCTTCAATGAGAGGAATATTAATATGCAATTGCTTAAATATGCTCAAAAATTTAGAGAACTTATTATCAATCTTTATTTTTCTTAATCTCTACAGAAAAGGAATTGGTGGATCATAAATTGAAGGAGAATAAGTTTCAGAAATAAACTCCCTGGATTGTTTGGATTTTGTAGCCCATTTATTCTCTTCAGTCTTCTCAACTTGTTGGTCGGTTACATCCCGATCGGTTTCTTTCACCTTATACTTGGTTTCCTTCTTCTCAAACTCCACATTTTCAGCAACTTCTGCATCTCACTCGGTATTTACCAATTGGTCATATGTCCGACCACTTCTTAATATTATGGCTTTGACATTTTCCTTCGGATTAGTCACAGTGTTACTCGGTAAAGTGCATGTTGTCCTCTCGGTAAGCATGTTTGAGAGCTGACCGATTTGCGCCTTAAGATTGCGGATTGAAGCCGAGTTGTTTTGGATCACCATATCAGTCTTTTGCATATACTGCATAAAAATATCCTCAAGTGTTGTCTTCTTGTCTTGCTGTGGAAACTGTTGAGGTGGTCTAGCCGACACTTGGTAATTGCTCCATGAAAGGTTAGGTTGATTTCTTCATTCAGGATTGAACGTGTTTGAATAATGATTATTTTGACGTTGAAAACTAGACACGTAATGGTCCTGTTCATGACTCGGTTGGATAAAAGGATTCCCCACTTGGCAATCTACACTTGAATGATTTCCTGCGCAATGATCACAAACAGCATTGGTTTGAATAGCATTAACATTCATCTTACCTAATTACTGTGATAGATTTGCCATCTGCACCGCCAATGTGGTAATAGAATCAAGTTCCAAGACTCCAGCCTTCTTTCTTGGCATTGTTCTCTCCGCATACCATTGATAGTTATTGGATGCCAATTCTTACAGAAGTCCAAATGCGGCTTCATGAGTCTTACTTATTAATGCTCCCCATGTGGCCGCATCAACCATAGATCGATTTATGGGCCCCAGACCATTGTAAAATGTATGTACTTGAAGCCAGGCGGGGAGATCGTAATGTGGACAATTGCGCAATAAATCCTCGTATCTCTCTCATGCCTCATATAATGATTCAACCTCAAATTGGGTGAATGTAGTGATATCATTCCTCCACTTCGATGTCTTAGCCAAAGGGAAATACTTTGTTAAGAATTTTTGTGCCAACTTCTCCCAGGTGGTGATGATGCCGGGCGGCAAAGAGTTCAACCAAGCTTTTGCTTTTTTCCTAAGTGAGAAAGGAAAAAGTCTCAATCAAATCTCATCATCTATCACTCTGTTGTGTTCAAAAGTATTACAAACTTCTAGAAAATTTGCTAGCTTGATCTCGAAGTTATTGGCTTGTATAGCTGGCCGCCTTATGCAAGATGTCGCCTCATTGACAGCAAACATCGCATAGTCTTTTAACGCCTTGTGCTCCTGGTCGGCCATATTAAATTTGGAGGTGGCGACCTCTTTCTTCTTCTCTTTATTGATACGACGTAAGGTTCTTTCAATCTTATGATCAAATGTGTACGCTCTAATGATTTAGATCGGGGCATGCACTTCTGATTCCTGAAAAGAAAAAAAAACAAACTGAGATCTAATTTAAACCAAAATTTTTTTAAAATAAAATAAAATCCAAAGTAGTAAAAATCTAGTTGGTATCAATATCAATAGCAAATAACTAATCCCAAGCAATGGCGCCAAAAACTTGTTCGCATAAAAATATATCTGCAAGTGCACAGAATCATAACAAGTAGTAAAGTGTTTTAAAGAAAACGGATATCGAACCCACAGAGAATAATTATGCTATTGAGTATTGAAATTGACTAAATTAATTACTATTTTGAAAAAAGAAATTTGAAGGATGGATTATCTAAATTAAACTGAAGATAATAGCACTAAAATTAAGAATTTAAAGATAATAAGAATAGATCTAGAGCGTTTGATTTCACATAGCAAATCCCACACAATTTATTCTTCCTTGTCATAAAATTCCAATTATCTCACGTTGATGATAAAAATCTCTTAACTATTCAATATTGTTTCTCGAATAATATCAAAAATATCTCCAACTAATAAATTCATATCTCTATGTGAATTTAACTAATTGGAGACTCATTAAATTTTTTGAATTTTTCTTGAAAATCATACTAGTCGCAGTAAAGTATCTCTACTTTTGCTCAACTAGTGGTGCTTAATCGTAAAGTTTTAATCACAGATCACCTCTCGGTCTCACTGTGATTCAATATATCGAACAATAGTTAGCTAGAAAATTGCAAACATTAAGAACAAGGAATATACACTCAATCATAGAAATATTGAAAATAAAATAATTTCGAATATAAATTGTATGTTCAATGTTAGGCTACATCAAAGTTTTAGAAAATAAAATTAGTTCATAATGAAATTAAAAAGAAAAACAATAAAACTAGTGTTCTTCCTTGGAGTCAGTTGATGAAGCATGCGCCTCTCGCCTCTGATTCCCCAAATCTGTCTACGTGAAAGAAACTCAAATAACAAACTCTGAACTATCGAAACCTAAACTCAGATTCTTGAAAACTCAGAAAACTCATCTATTCATCCCACAAGACGAGATTAAATAGATGTCAAAACTCAAATCTGGAAACAAGATAAATGTGGCTACAATCTAGCCTGAAAATCTAGAAAATAATTTCTAAAGATAAATGTTGACATAAAAGGAATTATCACAAGAATAACAAGATTATCTAAAATGGAAGATTCAGTGATATGTGGCTTGAATTGTGGAGTTCGGGTGGATTTGGTTGCCAACAGATTGATTGCGAAACTCAAATTTGGTGGTTAGCAGATTGATCTCGGTCGGGAGGAATTATGCCACCGGGTAGATGCCGTGTACGCTGAATATAACTGGTCTCCTCGCCTATCAAGTGGAAAGACTCCCGATTGGAATTATATAACCCTCTCGCCAACCTACCGAGCGGTAAAACTACTCGCCTTTTGTCTCGTTGTTACCCAAGATGTCGTTTAGGTTGGTCCTTTAAGTTGGACGTTTAGACTAGTCGCTCAATCTAACTACCTAGAGCCTTATCTCCAAGTCTTCGCACCTTCCAAGAGGTAAGTCTTCTCGCCTTTGGGCTAGAGAAATCTCTTTGCTACCCACAGGACAAGACTCCTCGCCCAAATCTCATTGGCTCTCTTTAGATCTCGCTGTCTCTCATCGGTCTGGATCCGTAGTCTCTTCTTTTGTACCAAAATACTCTCCTTTTACACTAACTCTTCTCATTCCTTCAAATCCAAGAAAATAAAGAAAACTATATACAAATAAAATAAAATCAATAGTATTGAAGGAAAAATGACACTTTTCATAAATAAAATAGTGATAAAAATCACATAAAAATAACACTTATCAATGTTCTTATTTGGAAGAGTGAAAATGATGGTAATTTTAATACTAAAAGTGCTTAGTACTGTATCAGGTTTCGAGCACCTTCTTTACCTTGGGCCCAATGGATTTGGCATGCTAACCTGCCTAAGTAAATCTCTATTATGATGTGGAAAGCTATCAATAATTGCTTGAGTGTGGGTGAGAAGATTAAATTGGCTGACATCCCTATAGTCTCTAAATGTAATTATTGCCCTGTGTTGGGTCATCTTGAAGATCTTAATCATATTCTTTATACGAGTGATTTTGCTAGACAAATATGGAGTTTGGCGTCGGTTCAACTAGATGTGCATACGGGTCTTTTCCGCACCTGGCAGGAGCAAGTTAATTTCTAGTTTCATCGTGCTGGGCACGCCTCTCACATTTGGACTGTCTTTGGTCTCCTCCCGTATATTGTTTCTTGGAAGCTATGGGATAGACGTTGTAAAACCCGATGTGATGGTAAGGTTAATACGGTTGAGTCGGTTTGGCATGTTATTAAATTCTGGATCCGTCGTGTTATGCAAGTTTCTATGAAATCTTTGAGGCTCCCAAAGCAGGATGTTGCTATTTTAAAAAGGCTAGATATTCCGATTTTAACTCCTAAAGCTAAGAAGGTTACCCTGGTGAAGTGGATTCAACCTCAGCAGGACTGAGTGAAGCTGAATACTGATGGCAGTAGTTTGGATAATCCTAGTCTGGATGGTGCTGGGGGTGTCATTCGGGATGATAATGGTAAGGTGTGTGGGGCTTACTCTGTGTTCTTAGGCCAGGGCTCTAATAATTTTCTCGAAATGAGAAGTTTATTGAAAGGAGTTAAGAGGTGATGTCGGCTTGGCTTTTATTGAATTCATATTGAGACAGACTCTCAACTTCTATTCAACTTGGGTACCAAGGGTACTTGTAACATTTGGTATCTTGAAGATTTTTGGGATGAGATCCAAGCTTGCCTTCTTTACATAGATTATAAAATTACTCACATCTATCGCGAAGGTAATGCAGTGGCTGATTTTCTTGCTAAGCAAAGTGATGGGGGATTAAATATGGACTAGAGTGATGATAGGGATACTTTTCCTAGTCAGGTAAGAGGCCTTCTTCGCATGGCAGAATTGGTTTTCCTTATCTGCGATTATCAAAGTGAGGTATTGGGTCTTTGCATCTGGCTTCTTTGTTTTTTTTTTCCTTATATGTGTAATTTGTTCCTTTTCTTGCATGTCGGTTTCTTAGGGTTGTTCTTTCTATTTGGTTTGTACTTTTTTAGTTTTCTTAGTTTGTGGTTGGGTCTTTTAGTTTTTGATACTTGGGTTTTGGGTCCTTGTGCTTATTTGTAACCCTCAGGTGTCTGGTTGTAATCACGAACTTCTTCCGCCAAAAGTGAGGACTATCAATAAAATTGGGGTACCGTCCTCTTTCTAAAAAAACAAAAAAACTCTAGTAATTCTTGAAGCACCAACCCAACTTACTACTATTCTTTCTTGTAAAATTTTCTTACTTGGTTATTGTTTCTTCGGTACCTATACTCTTGAAAGGCGATCTTGTTGCGTAAGGAGAGGAACTGACTTTTAGATCTGCTGTAGCATTCTTCAGCTTCATTCACCATTTCAGTTACAATACTATCTTACACTTTCTATTCTATTCCTCTTGCCAATTCCAATAAAGGCATTAGAAACTTGGACACTTATCATTCTCTAGACTTGTTAGATAAAACTGTACGCAGTAATAAAGCTTCTAATGGTCTACGTTGTACTGTTTATCCACATTTAAGCAGCATTGATTTCCTGTCATTCTAATTAAAAAATATTTACTCATTGTTTTGCTCTTATTATTATGACATTTGGGACCTTACTCTACTCTGAATGGTTTCAAATATTTTCAAACCTTCGTTGATTATTTTTCTAGATGTACGTAGTTTTACCTTATGAAATCTAATACGACATATAGTTTGTTCTTTACTACGATTAGGACATAACTTAACACCAAAATTCAACAACATAGAATAGACAATGACCCTGAGTTCAATATGCTTCATGTTTACAATTCTAAGGTTGTTGTTCGTCAAAGATTTGCATTGAACCTCCACAACAACAAAAAAGCATTTTGGAGAGAAAAAAACCACCACTTTCTAAATGTGGCTCAAGCTCTTAGCTTTCAAGCTAATTTGCTCCTGAAATTTACGGTGAATGTGTTTTAACAGCTGCTCATTTTATAAATCAAATTCATATTCCTTTTTCAAATTAAACACCACATATTGTTCCTCTTTTTGTACACATGGGTTTAGGCTATGTTTGACTCTTTCGCATAATCAAACTAAATTTGATTCTAGAGCTAAGCCTTGCATCTTCGTAGTTATCCATCTTTTATTTCAAGGGACGATTTTTCTATGAAAAAATATTTCCGTTTTCACCTATCTATTCTTCCTCTTCTACTGATCCCATAGTTCTTCCTACTATTTGTACAATTTGATAGTTCTCATACTCCTTTGAAATTACCCTAGTACCCATGTAACGCAGTGGAAATATCTACCAACTCACTCAACAAATTGGTTAGTCGTTAATTATGCAATAATTTGATAGACAATCAAATATATAAAATAAACAAAGTGATTAACACCAATTTTGGTTACCAAGGGAAACCCTTTAAAGAAATCTTTAAAGGTAAAACCTTACGAGGCAACCAAACCCAGGAAAATCAATCTTATTATTTGAAAATCAATTACAAGTAAATCTCAATTACAAAACCTTTGTAACTTGACTCACTCACTTGACTAGACAAACGACTCGTTTGTCTTTTATCGCAGTAGCTGCTAGAACTTCTGGCAGTTTTCAAACTATTGACTTCCCTCTCGGAATTCCAGTGGCTAAACTTGACCACTTTCACTCCAACATGGAGTAAGTACACACTCAAAGAGAGAAATCCTTCACAAGAATTCTCACACACTCAAGTACTTAGATCTCTCTCAAATCTCCAAGCTCTCAACATAAACACTAATCCAAAGGATATTTGAAACATTCAGCCAAAGTCTCTTTAAATAAGCTGCTTAGTGGTTATCCATTTCTACTGACGGTTGCATTCAATTATAATTCTGTTACATTGCTGATGGACTGCTAACGGCCAGCATTGAAGCCTTATCAGATAATTGCTTTGGATAACTTCTTGATAGTTCGAAATTCTTTCTGCTTGATATCTTCTTTTGGAATCTTCTATCCAAATCACTTGATATCTCCTATCTTTCCAAACCTTCAATCTTGATCAAAAGTCTTTTGAACATTTATCTATTCAACCACTTATCTTAGAATTCAAATATTCATTAATAAAGATAAAGACAAACCTTTATCTATTAATCTATTTATTTTTGAATTTAAATATTCATAGATAAACATAAAGACAAACCTTTCTCTATTAATCTACTTATCTTTGAATTTAACTATTCATAGATAATGATAAAAACAAAATTACATTCATCCAATAATTCAAATAGGTTCTAGTCATCTAATCCTAGCCAACAAACTTTTACATCAACAATCTCCCCCTTTGGCGGATTGGTAACAAAACTAACTTGATGAATATAATATAAAACCTGTCAACAGCACAAATAGAAGACCAAGAGACCGAGTAGAAATTCCAGGCAAATAATCATGAATAAAAAATAATGACATAGGACAATGACTAAGATTAAATTTCACAAGATTTAAAATCTAAACATATTTTAGTCTTGGAGTTGAATTATATCCATATTTTAGTTGTCCCCCTCAATATTAAACTTTATTAATCATAACAATAAAAATTTATTCAACTCCCCCTCAACAACACACTTACTCAAACTCCTCCCAAAATTCACAATACCAATTTCATAATACCTGAAGTAAATCAATCTTCCAATATATCTTCCCATTTTTATCACTAATCTGACAAGACTCATAAGAAAAAAAATTTCACTTATGTGCGCCGAGATGAAGACACTAAGAAAGACATGATGAACAATTCCATGTGTCTCAACCTTTCATGGATTAAATGCATCTAATGTATGAGCATAAATGCAAGTAAAAACATGACAAGATGAATGAAGTAGTTTGGTTGAAACATAAAAACAAAAAACACTTGGTGCCTTGGTGGGCACTAGTTTAAAACCGAGAGGTAGAGTGCAGGAACCCACAAAAATTGAGCATTTTATACATGATTAAATTATATTCATGTAATCCTATGTATATGCAACCCAACGACAATCCAAGCCCCAATTTCACGTATTAATTATCAACAACTCAATCCTCATTTATGCACCGAAATCTAAAACTGGAGAGTGAGAAGAATTTGAATAAAATAGGAGCCTTTCCATGATGGAGAAACCTTGAATCGAGGAACTCGGAACCGATTCCTTCTTACAGGTAAACCGAATGTGATGAGGGAGAAAACGGGCAAGAGCTCAAGATGAAAGTGTCGTGAGTGTGAAGGGGAAATATCGGGTGGAAGGTCTGGGTGTGACTTGTGTGGGGATAAAACACTTAAGCCACTTAAGTGACTAGGAGCCGTGCACGTGCTTTGTGCCTTAGAGTCCCACCGGGACTTAGAAACAAAACAGAGACCCACCACTGGGACTTATGCCAATAAAACAGAAACCGAGTCCTTGACTTTAACTTCATAATCATAAATGCCCAACATTGACTCATATACCTCACTATTAAATATATTTAATATTCTCATATTTATTTTATATAAAATCACATGAAAACAAATAATTTAATAATTTAAATTTTTTTATATATATAATAACAATGAGGCAAGTAACATGTCCAGATACATCTTAGTCCAAACATAGTGTCATTCACAAAACAAATTCAATAGAGTACACTCTCTTATTTGCAACAATTACTATGTATGTTCACACCTCATAAGATCATCAATGTTAAAGTTCATGTGAGTGTGTGAGTGAGCAAACTTATATAGAGCAGCAACTTTTTATTTCTTTTTCTCTCCAATATATTTTTGGTAATATTATTCATGGGTATTGTCAAATTTTATACTAGGGCCTAGATACATGAGTATCTCCTCCAAACACTATTTTGCACAACCCCTTTCATGTCCATTTTTGTTGCTCACCTTTTTTCCATAATGATTTGAGCCACGATTCTTTCTATAGGGACTTTAAGGGATAGATCCGTGTATAATATTGGTTTTCCGCAATGATACAACACCGACTTTTTCTATATGGATCAATTATTTGTGTTTGGCAATAGAAGGTCTCTTTATTATTGTACTAGGTTCAACTAGTATTAGTCAATTTAAGTCATGAACTCTCTCTATGGTGAGCATCTCAATTAATCAATATAACTTTTTAATTATAAGTTGCATGCATATAAGTTCATCACAGTGCTTTGTAAATGAATTTTGTCAAGATGACACATAGAGTTAGTATGCACAAAGTGAACTACACAAAGAAGAGAGATGCATAAGTTCAAAAATTTATTTTCTGAGAACACATGTGCTCAAAACTTTGACATATCAAGCATGCACTTTAAAAAAAAATTAAAAACAAACCAGGAAATTTTTATATTATTTTTCTTATTTAGAAAACTGAAAACAGAAACAATTTAAAATAGAGAAATAAAATGCATGTCCTAAACTAATAAAATGAAATGCAACGAATGCAAGATCATGCAAGTGGTCCTATCAATTAATGTGACACAACATCTTCTTTGACCACCCACTTAAATTTTGGCCTATTCTTTTCATCAACACCACTTTGTATGATCTTTTTTTTGTTGTGAAGATAAAATTATGCTAGTTTACCAAACTTTAGACTTATGAAGATGATTTGTTGACTCATTTCATTAACTTTATTTTCTAGAGTATTTCCCTTCCTTTTTAACTTTCTTTCACCTCCATTTTTCTTCACTTTATTCAAGTTAAAGCAATATGGTCTTATATGGCCAAGAATACCACAATGATAACAAGTAGGAATAAACTTACATTTGGACTTACCTTGGTTGAGTTTCTTTGTCATTGATCTATCATGTGAGGCTCTTGGAACATGAGTTTTAGACACGACTTTCTTTGGAGCTTCCTCATCTCGACTTCCTTTAATAAAAATGATACATTTTGATGAAGTGGTAGCAGATGATGAGACTTTAAGTTTCATACCTTAGGAAGTCATGTACCCAAACCCGTGCAATCACAACTAGATTTTTGACAACTCAACATCTGATCTAATTTTTGAGTAGCAGTTTTTTGTTGGCACTCTTGAGAACTCTTTAATTCTTTGTCTAGTGCATCCTTTTGAGCCTTCAAATGCCTCAAAAAGGTTATTCTTTTCATTCTCCACAGCTGTGAGTTTATTGTACAGCTTCTTGTTGAGTTTTTTCAGCTTGATCATTTCTTCACATAAATCATTATATGCTTCATGTACACTCAGCTCATGGTCAACATCAATAATTGCTATATCTGAATCACTATCATCAAATTCACTTTCAGATTTTGTATACACAATATCAGAAAAATTATTAACAACAGAAAAAAAAGCCACAAAAGAATTTTCATCATCAGATGATGAACTTGAATTTTCAGATTCTGAATTGTCACTAAGTGTGACATTTAGTACTTTTCCTTTATTTTTCTTAAAGTTTGGACATTCAATTCTTATATGACCATAACCTGAGCATTCATAGCACTTCATTTTATCTTTTTGCTCAGATTTTTTTTATTCCAATTTTCAGAATATTTTTTCTTTGCAATAAATGTCTTACCTTGTTTTTGCTTTCCACTAGCTTTCTTGTTAAACAAGAATGTTCTGAATTTCCTTGCAATGAGATCTATATTTTCATCGTTCAAACTTTATTTATCAGAAAAACCATCTTGATCATCTTTTACTATTTTTAAAGCAATTGACTTATCTTTTCTTGTTTGAGGAAGAGATGACTCATGTGTATGTAAGGAGCCGACCAATTCTTCAACTTTAATAGTAGCTAAATCCTTGCTTTCTTCTATGGCTGTAATCTTTGGGTGAAATCTTTCAGGCAAGAACATTAAAATCTTTCTCACAACCCTTGAGTCCTCCATTTTCTTGTCGAGATTAAACTTGATATTAACAATATCATTAAGTCTAGCATAAAAATCATTAAAACTCTCATCTTCTAGCATTTTAATCTCCTCAAATTTAGAGGTTAGCAACTGTAATTTTAAATTTTTTACAATTTTTGTGCCTTCATGTGTAACCTCCAAAATATCTCATGCTTTTTTAGCAATCTCAAACATTGAGATTCTTTTAAATTCATCAGGAGATACAGCCATGAAGATAGTATTAAGTCATTCGCTATTCCAATTAGAGTTGGTGATCTCATCTATTGTCCAAGCATCAATAGTTGTCTCAGATTTAGTCCACCCTCGCTCAACTGTACACCATACACGTTCATCCAAAAACTTGAGGAAAGTCATCATACGAACTTTCCAATTAGCATAGTTTTCCCCATCAAAGTGTAGTGGGATATATTACGACATGGTCAACAGGGGAATGGACCACACTCAAATGAGTGAACCACGCTCGAATACCAATTGAAATTATCCAAGTACCCCTATAACGCAACGGAAATATCTACAAATTCACTCAACAAATTGGTTAGTCGTTAATTATGCAATAATTTGATAAACAATCAAATATATAAAATAAACAAAGTGTGTAACACCAATTTTGGTTACCAAGGGAAACCCTTTAAAGAACTCTTTACAGGTAAAACCCTACAGGGCAACCAAACACAGGAAAGTCAATCTTATTATTTGAAAATCAATTACAAGTAAATCCCAATTACAAAACTTTTGTAACTTGACTCTCTTACTTGACTAGATTAACCGTTTGTCTTCTACCGCAATAGCAGCCAGAACCTCTGGAGATCTTCAAATTATTGACTTCCCTCCTGTAACTCCAGTGGCTGAACTTGATCACTTCCACTCCGACATGGAGTAAGTACACAATCAAAGAGAGAAATCCTTCACAAGAATTCTCACACACTCAAGCACTTAGATCTCTCCCAAATCTCCAAACTCTCAACATAAACAATGATCCAAATCATACTTGAAACCTTCAGCCAAAGTCTCTTTAAATAAGTTGCTTAGTGGTTATCCATTTCTACTGACGATTACATTCAGTTATAATTCTGTTACACTGCTGACGGACTGCTAACGGCCAGCGCTGAAGTCTCATCAGATAACTGTTTTGGATAACTTCTTGATAGTTCGAAATTCTTTCTGCTCGGTATCTTCTTTTTAAATCTTCTATCCAGATCACTTGATATCTCCTATCTTTTCGAACCTTCAATCTTGATCAAAAGTCTTTAGAACCTTTATCTATTCAACCACTTATCTTAGAATTCAAATATTCATAAATAAAGATAAAGACAAACATTTATTTATTAATCTATTTATTTTTAAATTTAAATATTCATAGATAAAGATAAAGACAAACATTTATCTATTAATCTACTTATCTTTGAATTTAACTATTCATAGACAAAGATAAAAGCAATTTACATTCATCCAATAATTCAAAAAGGTCTTAATCATCTAATCCTAGCCAACAAACTTTTACATCATCATCCTTCATCTCCATCACTTGATTATGTTCTTCCCTTATCTTCAATCTTTCTTATTTATTCCTTTTGACCAACCTCCTTCAGTTAGATCTCTCCCTCGAAAGTCGTCAAGGATCAGACAACCCCATAGTTATCTACAATGGTATCGTTGTCATTTTTTTTTTTTTTTTAACGAAGTGATCGGTATCCTTGTCACCTCATGACCTCTTCTTCACCTACCACTTCGTTGGACAATGTTATTTCTCAGGAAAGTTCTGGTACTCCTTATCATTTTATTTTGTTCTTTCATATCATAAAATTTCACCATTTTATGAAGCTTTCATAGCTGCTATCTTAATTGAAATTGAACTTCAATTTCTTCACCAAGCTGTTAGATCTCCTTACTGGTGTAAGGCTATGGCAGTAGAGATCAAGGTCCTAGAGGCAAATACCATTCAGATAGGCCCATTGAATGCTACAAAACTAGATCAGTAGCTAAGAGTTATACCCAAAAAAAAGGACTTCACTTTATAAAAACCCTCTCATCTATTGCTAAGCTCACAACTATTCTTGAGTATTTTAAGCACTTGTTGCAACCAAGGGTTAAAAGCCACAATACTTGGGGCTTTGGGAATGCTACTCAAGGCTTAAATGTTCAACAGAACAGTTTCATTCAAAGCCATAAACATTTTTATAATGGCATGTACGTGTGTGTACACAGCAATGATATCGTCTGAAAAGAAAGGTCGAATGATAAAAAATGACTTTTTAATTGGACTTTACGGCTGCTATTCTAGCTTTCGTGAGCTGATTTTTTCACCATCTGATGTGAGGCTGCTGCTACCTAACCTTTAAAATATAAGCACCCTTTCCTAGTCAAACCATGCAATGCAGAAACTTTCAATTAGGTGATCAGTTATGCTGCTCCACCATATATGATTTTAACACTACATAAATAGAAAGACTAAGTTGATTATTGTAATTTTGGTGGTTTTATTATTTATATCATAGCAGAGAACAGTGTGAAAACAAATTAGGAAGCACTTCCTCAGCTATGATGTGTAACACACGACTTGTTATGGAATCCATCAAGTTATAAAATAAATTAGAACACCAATACTTTTCTAATTCAATCGTAAAAATTAGAACACCAAATACTTTTATAATTTAACGGTGTGTCAAAAACCCAACCACTTCAATGTTATTTATAGATTTTTCCTGACAAACCCAACCAACTTCCAGATGGGAATTTTCTGCTTAATTACTCGTTTTCTACGTGATCTTCTGGACGTTTTTGTATCCCCTACATCATTTGACTCGGTCGACATGATGTTTGCCTGGGATAAATTAAAATGATACAGACAAAGACTTGGGGGTTTTCAGGAGAGGAAAAGTTCTATATATAGGACCTTTATTCCCAACCTCTGGAGTATCCCAGTATCTCATCTACACACAGAAAAAAAAAACCCATTACTTCTAAAAACCAAAAGCCGATTCACCCATGAAGATTCCATCAACTTCACACGTCCACATGCTGTCATACCTCCTCGTGTTGTTGCTTCTCCCCTTGCTTGCCTCCTCAGCCGACCCCGATTCATTACAGGATTTCTGTGTGGCGGATCAAAATGCCAACTCTATATCAGTTAATGGCTTCCCTTGCAAACCTGCCTCAAAAGTAACTTCAGATGATTTCTTCTTTGATGGTTTGACCAAAGTGGGTGACACATCAAACATCTTTGGCTCAAACGTCACTGGAGGTAATGTCCTTTCTTTTCCTGCACTCAACACGCTTGGAATTTCAATGAACAGAGTGGACTTTGCTCCGGGAGGAGTTAATCCACCCCACACTCACCCTCGTGCAACCGAGAGCGGCGTGGTCATCGAAGGGCAGCTACTTGTGGGGTTTGTCACAACTGGGAATGTGTATCACTCTAAAGTCTTGAATGCTGGGCAGATGTTTGTCATTCCTAGAGGACTTGTACACTTCCAAAAGAATGTTGGAGTAGGGAAAGCTTTTATAATCACGGCTTTCAACAGTCAGTTACCAGGGGCTGTGGTCCTTCCTTTTACTCTCTTTGCTTCAACACCCTCAATTCCAGATGATGTTCTAACGAGGGCCTTCCAAGTAGAAGAAAAGGTTGTCGAATCTATAAAGTCGAAGTTCAGTTCTTGAGCTAATTAAGACCTTCCACTCCAGTTAATCTCCCCTTTATCTGAAAATTGTGTTGTAGTAACGCTTTTGATTTGAGGTTGCCTGCCTCCTATTCTTGTGTTGTTATTCATTGTGTTGATTTGAAGTTCAGTTCTTGTAATGCTTGTGTTGTTATTCAGGTTGTTTATCTTTATAGTCATGGTTGCTTATGATTAAATAAGGAAATAAAGGCTTTACAGTAGGATGACACAGTACTCTCTGGGTACTCTTATGCAGTAACTGTCAGGTCTCTTGTACTAGGAAGTGGAATGAATTTGCAGGCTAGTTATAACTAATAATCCACTCTTAAACAAGTCTCCATTTGTTTTTTGTTCAAGGAACTCCAAAATCTTTCTTCATTTGAACTTGTTCATAACACTAACAAACAAAAATCTGGATCGGTGAACATATTAAACAATGAATTAGAAAATGGAGAATCCAGAAAGCAAAATCCTCAAACTACACGGTTCAACACCAATTCGTATCAATTAGTGACTTAACGTAACAATGAATAAGAATTTTTTTTTTATAAGTAAAAATATTATATATATCAATAGGAGTAACCAAGTACACTAGATATATAAAAGAAAATCCCTAACCCCAACCCCATGTTTCCCGTAGCCCAACCTCCACCCAAAATACCCTCTATGCGAAAGACTACCCAACAAACATCAACCTCTATGCCCTCGACTTGAGCTACCACTCTTAGCATCATAGTTGATTGCACAAAAAAGACGCTTCAACTCCCTGCTTTTCTTAAAGCTTGATTTGGTATCACGCAAGTGGCTTGCCTCAATCGTAGTGATTAGAGCTATAAATTGGTCTTCACATCCTCCATGTGAGATTCCCACAATATGTTGAATCTCATTAACATTTTGCAAAACCCAATCCGAAGATGATTCATCTATATTGTTTAATGGAGAAAGAGATACCAAGGGGACAACGTCTTCCCCCGATGTAGCACCTGACGTAGTTCCAAACAGTACCAATGATAAACCCTTACTCAAATCCTGTGGCCCATGGCCAAGCCACTAGCCATGTCAGCCACATGCCAGCAGTCTTGCCAGCAATGTCAGCCATGCCCATGGCCCATGCCATCGGCCAGCCTAGCCCACCCATGGGCTCATGCATGCCATGGGTCAACTTGGCCCATGCCAACTATGTTATTGCTTATTGTTTATTTTAATTTAATTATTTATTTTCCAATGGACCTATTGGGGGTTTCCAAGTTGTAATCCTTATAAATAAGACCCTTAGTCTTTGCATTTACATCTTTTGGCAAATTCCCTAAGTGGGTAGACTATTGTTCTTGAGATCATCTTTTCGGTGGCAGGCACTTGGGTTCTTTGGGGTGCAATACGTGAATCCCCTAAGAGATGATCACACATTGCAATTCGTGAATAGGTGTGGTTCAATCTATCTTGTTTCTTTTCATCTTTAGGGCGCAATTCGTGAATCCCTAAGGATCCATTAATCTTATGAGTATTTTCCATTCCATCTCTTGTCTTCCATTTTCTATCATTTGATCTTATTATTTTATGTGCATTGTTCTTGAGTTGTTCTTGAGAATTCATAGTGTTCATCCATTGTTCATAGCCTTCATCCACGCATTGCCTCATTTGATCCACCCAAACACTAAGTCTCGCCCACTATAGAGTTTGCCCTAGTCCACATACCATAAATTACCTTGCCGCCCCCTCCATCAAACCCTAGCCATATTTCCCACTTACCATACTCGACCAACCCTAGTGTTGCCCTACTTTCCATAATAGTTCACATCCCCTAATTGCCCTTCATCCATTCTTCATCCATTAAACCCTAGCCGTCCACCTCAAGACTCCATAACGTGTGTCTTTCCTTTTAGGAGTCTTGACTTCTTCCCATTTCAAATCCCTTAATTTAAGAAATTGACAATCACCTTCAATTCCTTAAATCACTCTTCCTACAATCTCTCTAGTCAACTATTGATTTGTCATCTTAGTTCAAATTCAAATTCCCCTCTTCCCTCAAAGATTCCCTCCATCTTACAAACTTTCCATATCCATTCCTAAACCAACCAAATCTAGCCAATCTTCCAAAGACCAAGTCAATCCCAATCCGTCCACCTAGCCACCAAACTCTAGCCTCACTCTTCCACCTCATTCCCAAATCCTAGCATCATCCTAAACTCCAACCCTAAGCCAATTCTTCCAAATCTCGAAATTCTCCCTAGCCACCTCACAAAACCCTACCTAACACTTCACCATACCAACCATAATCACCATCCAAGTGGCCCAAACATCAAGGGCAACCCTCAAGCCATACACATTGCATCAAACACTCATAATCCTTAGCCAATCTTCAAAGACCACGTCAACCCTCATCCTACCATAGTCCATGGCAACCCTAGTTGCCTCCAACCCGTAACCCTAGCCTCATCTCATCCACTCAACCCTAGCCTCCATCATCTTGACTCCTCACTCAAGAACAAGTCTCTAGTCACCCACATTGATTTTCCTTCCCTAAACACTTAGCCTACCCAAGTTCATTATCATCTCCATCATTCCATCACCCAAACATCATCCCTTTGTTGAAGGCCAAGCAAGTTGGCAAGGTCACTCGGTCATCATTCACACCAAGGCGAGCTTGTGGTCCTTAGTGTTAGGGACAAGACCGGGGTCCCTAACATTAATTGGTGCTTTCATTGAGAGGGCTACCTTGCTTGGCGATTTGGAGAAGCTCTCATTTCTCTAAAGAGGTAAATGACGCATTAACCCAAACTTTGTGATTTGATTGGGGGAGGCCCTCGTTGAGCCAAATATTTTTGTTGATTGAATTGTTGATTACACGAAGTTTGGGGGTTGCGGAGGAGAAAGGAGTAGTGTGATTGTAGGGGTCGACCACACAAGTTGGTGGAAGACCTAAGGTTAGACCTTTTGTGCAAGAGGGGTCGACCACCTTTGAAGGTGGGGGACCCAAGGTTGGACTTGTGAACCAAGAGCAAGCCCCACCCTCCAAATTGCTAGCCATGAGTCGTGTGATTTAAGAGGAGGAACAAGGTGGTTCCAACGGGGAACGTATAGAGGCCATAGAAAGGCAAGCCTTAAGGCTTGACAACCTCCTCAATGAGGTCAAGACTACCTTGGCCGAATTTACAATGTCCTTGAATGCTACCAACCGTGCGGTTGAGGAGAGTAGAAGGGACATGGAGACCTTAAAGAGGGAGACCAATGCAAGCCTTGAGAGGCTTGAGAGGAGAATGGTGGAAACTAATGGTCTAAGGCCCCCACATAGTCCGAATAGGCAAGGGCATGAGGCCTTTGTGGATGGGGCCGAGACAAGTGTCACGGGGTTCGTACGTGAGCTACCACAAAATGAGTTTAGAAGGGATGGTAGAATTGAAAACAATCGAGTTGTTGTTGAGAGATGGATCCCCAATGTTGATCAACCCACTAGAACCCATAGTGCGAGAGAAGAGTATCAAGATGTAAGGCTTGAGAGGCCACCAAGAGAAGAAGTTTTTGAGGGCGAGTTTGAGCATGAGCATGATTATGAGAGGCCTTATGGCCGTGGAGGCCATTATGAGAGAGGGTATGATGTTGACCACCATGAGGATAGAAGGGGGAACCGGGCTTATGACCGGGGACCTAAGAGGCCAAATGAGGACTTTTCCAAATTTAATGGGGGAGATCCATATGAATGGCTTGACAAGGTGGACCACTACTTCCATGCGTATGAGGTGCCTAGACATGAGAGGGTGTCGACGGCATGCTTTTATTTGGAGGGGAAAACAAGTGGTGGAGTTGGATCCGAGACCAATATGAGAAAGAGAGGAGAAGATTGGGTTGGACGGCCTTTGAAAAGGAGTTCCTCATGCAATTTGGGCCATCCCCAACCATTAACCATCATGGCCAACTTGCCAAGTTGAGGCAAGAGGGCAAGGTGCATGCTTACATTGAAGAGTTTAGGCAACTACAAACTCTTGTGAGAAGTTGGTCCGAGGAGGTCCTTGTGGGCACGTTTGTGGATGGGTTGAAGCCTTGGATAGCCAAGGAAATTAAATTGAAGCAACCCACTAAGCTTCAAGAGGTAATGAGGATGGCGGAAATCCTAGAAGAGAGCACTAACATGGAGAAACATCAATCTAAGGAAATGGGGAGTAAGGTTACTACACCCTTGCAAACCAATGTTCCTTGGAAAGGCAAGGAGGAAATGGGGGGTGCTTCTAAATCTAAGCAAGTTGAAGTAAAGAAGCTTTCAAGGCAAGAGGTCCAAGATAGAATAAAGAAGGGCCTTTGTTTTAAGTGTGGTGACAAATGGGGCATAGGGCACAAATGTAGACCGGGACAAGTGTATATGTTGGTTGATGAGAGAGACAATGAAGAGGAGGATGGGTACTTTGTGGAAACATGTAGCCAAGAGTCCGATCAAGAAGATGGCAAAATTAAAAAAAATAATGAGGCCGAATTGTCCCTTAATACCTTGATGGGGACCCAAAAGCATACCTTCTTGAGGGTGATGGCGTGGATAGGAGCATTTGAAGTCCCTTTGTTGGTAGATAGTGGCTCCACACACAACTTTATCAACACCAACATTGTTGCCAAGGTTGGATTGAAGCCAATTGCTATAGAGCCATTTGAGGTAAAGATGGCAAGTGGGGACAAAATGAAATGTGAAGGGCTAGTAAAAGAAGTTAAAATGATTGTGCAAGGAGTGAGGGTAGTGGCGGACTTACATGTACTTCCTTTGGTAGAGCTTGATGTTGTAATGGGCAATCCATGGCTCAAGTGCCTTGGAAGGGTAGTGCTTGACTGCAACAAAAGGACCATGGAATTCAAGCTAGGATCCAAGAAGAATGTATGGGTAACTTTAGCATCCAATGAGGCCAAGTCAGTTGAGGTCTCAATGTTAGAAAAGTTGGGCAAAGGAGGGGCACATTGTTTTGCCATGGAGATAGCTAAGGAAGAGAATGAGGAGAGGGAATAGACATTTTCAAAATTAATCCTTGAGGGCAAGGATGTTCTTGAAGAGAGGGGGAATGGTAGGAACCCATGTTTTGTGGCCCATGGCCAAGCCACTAGCCATGTCAGCCACATGCCAGCAGTCTTGCCAGCAATGTCAACCATGCCCATGGCCCATGCCATGGGCCAGCCTAGCCCACCCATGGGCTCATGCATGACATGGTTCAACTTGGCCCATGCCAACTATGTTATTGCTTATTGTTTATTTTAATTTAATTATTTATTTTCCAATGGACCTATTGGGGGGTTTCCAAGTTGTAATCCTTATAAATAAGACCCTTAGTCTTTGCATTTACATCTTTTGACAAATTCTCTAAGTGGATAGACTATTGTTCTTGAGATCATCTTTTCGGTGCTAGGCACTTGGGCTCTTTGGGGTGCAATACGTGAATCCCCTAAGAGAGGATCACACCTTGCAATTTGTGAATAGTTCTGGTTCAATCTATCTTGTTTCTTTTCATCTTTAGGGTGCAATTCGTGAATCCCTAAGGATCCATTAATCTTATGAGTATTTTCCATTCCATCTCTTGTCTTCCATTTTCTATCATTTGATCTTATTATTTTATGTGCATTGTTCTTGAGTTGTTCTTGAGAATTCATAGTGTTCATCCATTGTTCATAGCCTTCTTCCACTCATTGCCTCATTTGATCCACCTAAACACTAAGTCTCGCCCACTATAGTGTTTGCCCTAATCCACTTACCATAAATTACCTTGCCGCCCCCTCCATCAAACCCTAGCCATATTTCCCACTTACCATACTCGACCAACCCTAGTGTTGCCCTACTTTCCATAATAGTTCACATCCCCTAATTGCCCTTCATCCCTTCTTCATCCATTAAACCCTAGTCGTCCACCTCAAGACTCCATAAGGTGTATCTTTCCTTTTAGGAGTCTTGACTTCCTCCCATTTCAAATCCCTTAATTTAAGGAATTGACAATCACCTTCAATTCCTTAAATCACTCTTCCAACAATCTCTCTAGTCAACTATTGACTTGTCATCTTAGTTCAAATTCAAATTCCCCTCTTCCCTCAAAGATTCCCTCCATTTTACAAACTTTCCATATCCATTCCTAAACCAACCAAATCTAGCCAATTTTCCAAAGACCAAGTCAATCTCAATCCATCCACCTAGCCACCAAACTCTAGCCTCACTCTTCCACCTCATTCCCAAACCCTAGCATCATCCTAAACTCCAACCCTAAGCCAACTCTTCCAAATATCGAAATACACCCTAGCCACCTCACAAAACCCTAGCTATACTTCACCATACCAACCCTAATCACCATCGAAGTGGCCCAAACATCAAAGGCAACCCTCAAGTTGTAACACCCCGTGTTTTAGTGTATTTTTATTGAAGGATTATTTTTATTAATTCAAAAATTTATTCCCTTGTTTTAAAATTGTTGGATTTTTAGTTGGTTTATTTTTATGATTTTAATTTTGTGAAAATTTATTATTTTGAAGTGCCTTCTTAATATTAATTATTGTTATGCATTTAAATTACTTTTCATATTAAATTAACTTATTGTTGGATTTAATTATTTATTTTCATTTTAATCACTACGTTTGAATTATTTTATTTTACTTGTTATTTTGAAATCGTTTCCGTTGGATCATTTTGTAACCCAAAATGTGAGGATTGGACCTCATTTCTTTCCCTCACTTTTTCTTTTTCTCCTCTTTTTCTTTTCCTTCTCTTTCTTTTTCTCCTTATTTCTCCCCTACTCTTCCCGCGCGCGAAGGACTTCTCTCCCTCTCTCCCCGTGCGTTGCTTCTCCTCCACCCAGTCCACCGTCGTGCGCCACCGTCCGGCAACACCGCCCAGCCCACTGCCTCCCCCACCGGCCGGCGACCCCACCCCTCCATTTCCAGCCCCTCTTGCGCCGCCGTGAGCCCCCACGCACAACGCAAAGCTGCGGCACCTCTTGTGTTCGCGCGCCGCCGTCGCGCCACCTCTGGCCACCATTTCTTCACCACTTCATCATCGACCTCATAGCAACCTAATGCACCCATTCTTGGCTCCGATCTGCCACCAGTGAAGCCCATCTATCTCCATCTCCGATTTGAGCATTTTGGCCTTCAACTGCCGCCCACGCCGCCACCCACGGCCAACCACTACCACCACTAACTTCACCGACATCCCTAAGCCCTACCCTATCAATCTCAGGTCTTCGTTTGCACCCGTTCAAAAGTGGGTAATTGAAACCCACGGCCACAGTGCATTTGGCACCGTTCTGTAGCTATGTTGCCACTTCTTGCAGCTCCATGATCCTTTAGAAATTATATTATTGCGTTGCAAGTATTTTTCCAAATAAATTTCGTGATTTAAATGTATTTTTGCACTAACTTATTTTACTGTGAATTGATTGGTTTTGCCGGACTGAGTCCGAGAAGTACGGGGGTCGGATGGATTGGAGAATGAAGTTGTTTGTGTGATTGGATTGTGTTGACATTTGTTGGTTGTTGGATATTGTTGTCGGGTCGTGTTCATTGCATTTGCACGCATGTTCATGTTTGTAACTGAAAACTGGATTTTCGCATGATTGCATGCATGTTCATGTGTTTATTTGAAAACTGAGTTTTCATGTGAGAAATGATTTTGAGTATGCTTGAAATGTTTGGATTGACTGGTTTGAGAAAAAGGAAAAGAGACTGTAGGGTTGGTGGTAGAGTCTCGCCTGCGATTCCCGCCCACGGTGCACGAGGTAGGGATGGTGGTTGTGTCCCGCCTGTGATTCCCGCCTACAGCGCATGCGGTAGGGATGGTGGTATAGTCTCACCTATGATTCACGCCTACAGTGCTCTGATATGTATTCATTGTGTGGAAATGAACTGTAAGGATGGTGGTAGAGTCCCGCTTGTGATTCCCGCCTACGGTGCACGCGGTAGGAATGGTGGTAAGCAGGGATGGTGGTTGTGTCCCGCCTGTGATTCCCGCCTATGGTGCACACGGTAGGGATGGTGGTATAGTCCTGCATGTGATTCCCGCCTACAGTGTCCGATAAATGGTTGGGTTTTGTGTAAATCATTTTCTAGGAAAATGTCGGATTTTAAGTGTTTCGGATATCTTGGGCCAAATGGGATTTTTAGTGTGTTGGAAAATAATCATTTTCGAGAAAAATGAGGTTTTGGGATCTGTTAGTTGGTTGCTTTAATGCATTTTTATCTCGAGAGTTATTTGGATTATTACTTACCTGCAGTACCGTTTTATGGTATCACAAATTTTGATGCAGATGAGGATGACGAACCTTAGGCTTTGGTTCCGTTGGAGGAGCGACTTGTGGTTGCTCTCGTGTATCGAGATTTGCTTTATTACCTGTTTATCTATTTGCCCTTTGTGATATATTTTGAGATAACTGTATAACTTTTTAAATGTAATTTATTTTAGATAATTGTATTTAAATTTATGGTACTTAGTTGACTTATTTATATTATCTGCTACGACTTTTGTTGTGCACTTTTGCATGTTGCACACACTTGAGCACATTTCGTTGGGATGCGTGACCCATGTTGTCATCATCCCGACGTCACGATTCTCGCGTAAGTGTACGTGGGAGTCGGGGCATCACACAAGCCATCCACATTGCATCAAACACTCGTAATCCTAAACCAATCTTCAAAGACCACATCAACCCTCATCCTACCATAGTCCATAGCAACCCTAGTTGCCTCCAACCCGTAACCCTAGCCTCATCTCATCCACTCAACCCTAGCCTCCATCATCTTGGCGGCTCACTCAAGAACAAGTCTCTAGTCACCCACATTGATTTGCCTTCCCTAAACACTTAACCTACCCAAGTTCATCATCATCTCCATCATTCCATCACCCAAACACCATCCCTTTGTTGAAGGCCAAGCAAGTTGGCAAGGTCACTCGGTTATCATTCATATCAAGGCGAGCTTGTGGTCCTTAGTGTTAGGGACAAGACCGGGGTCCCTAACACCCTTGCTGGAGTCGCCGTTCTTGTTTGTGTCGATGGATGTGCCGGAAACACAGATCAGGTGCCTGAGGGATGGCCGATGACTGAACACAAGGAATACAATGCTGGAACACAGATCTAGCAATAAACCGTGTCGTCGGAGGCCTACCAACGCTGGACAACCCTCGGCGAAGTCGCCGAGGGCTAGCGATCTTGTTTGTGCCGACGGTGCGAAGACACTCGCCGGACTAAAGTGGGTATCGGGGAGTTATGACTATGCCGAGAGTGGGTATCTGTGTTGGGAGTTATGACTGAGAGACGGTGGCAAGATCACGGGGATGGAGGGTTTAGAAAGGCCGACGACTAGAGTGGGACGGCAGTGGAAGGTTGAAGGGACGGGGATGGAGGCTAGGGTTTTTTGGGAGGGAAAAGTTGTATGGAGAGAAAACTTAAAATACTTTGACTCTTTGAATAAGAATTTATAATCCCAGAAAGTACAGTTCTTTGCTTACATGCCTTAACAACTAATGTTAACCTAGGAGGTTTTTTCTGCATACTAAGGTAATTGTCTAATGTTTATCCAGTTAATAATACATGAGAATCAATGCATTTTCCACATAATGACATCATATTAGTTCAAACAGACAGTAAACTCATTTCAACACCAGATGATGAGAAACCTAGGCAAAGCTGGCCATTGATTATGGATGAGGAATTGAAGTACTAATCTGCTCCTGCTCCTGCTCCTGCTCCAACTCAAACTAATGTATCGCACCGGCCTACAATCAAATTAGCACCCTCCATTAAGAGTCGATAGTCCAGATTGTGCCATGTCATCTATTTCTCGCCCTCTTAGCAGTCAGACATTGATAAAGAATGCAATTCAAGAAAAAGTAATAGTTGGAGGGATCAATATGTCAGTTTCGGTAGTTCAGTGTATCATATACAGCGTATCTCCTCAGCGTATCCAACAAGAACCTGTGTAACAAAAATATGTCAGGTAACCAAGCAGTGTACATAAGCTTACATCTTTCGGAGCAAATCCCTCAATGGTGGGGTTCGTATTCATCCTTGAATTAACTGCTTCAAGCTTCATTGAGAGGAACTGCAAAACCCAATAATTACAGCAAAGGTTCAGGATCAGCAATGGAAATTAATATCATAAAGTGGCAATGGAGATACACACCTCAACCTGGTGTTGCAGCGACTGGACATAATTAATAATCTCATCGAGGACAAGTGCTTTTCCAATAACCTGTTCAGTGGGGAAGTTGGAACTAAGCTAAGTCAAGAAAAGCTGAATTTGAACTCACATTTAGATTTTTGCAAAGTTATAATTGGTTTAATCTATTCAGGAGGTAAGAAAAGTGAAATATGGCAAACAAATCACACAGAACCCTTAACTTATTTTCATATGATAAATTGTATATCACTAATCAGAGTAATGACAGTAATAGTACCAATATTAAAAACCAACACAAAACATTACATACCTTGCTGCATCCAGGGACCAATTCTTGGAGAATTTTCATCCTATCACTGATCTTCTCTCTCCTTGCCTGCCGATTTGGGTAGGTAAGTAATATGTTTCCAAATATAAATATGTGCTGTTAACCAGCTTTACCACCACACACGTCCTAGACAACAGTGACCCACAGTAAAATACTAAAGACATATCCGGATCTAGAGCTCCTGTAACAGAACGGAAGTCTAGTTTATAATAAATGGAATGCAGAGTTCAAGGAGACTGAACGGGATTACCCTCTGCTAGACTGTGGCTATCAGTAGCTTGGCCCCTTCTCGCTCTCACATGAATATAGTCTTGCTTAGGTGGCTCAGAAGGTTTAGTGCTTTCTTCAGCTCGCTTGTTTCCAGCCGCTGAACTAGCTTGCGCTTCAGCTATTGAACACGCATTCTCATCTCGGGATCCAGCTAGTTTCATCCGTTTACCATTTGATTCTTTCTGTTCGAAATGAATAAGCACTGTCAAACTAGGGTTTGAAAACTGGCGTTAAAATTAAGCAAATTCACAAGCTAAATTACTCTTAAAAAATTGCAACCAATTTCATGCCAAGTCGCACGATGCTTAATTTTGTAAAAATTCAAAATTACACTCCATTGTTTTACATCACAATCTTAGTTATAAGCTAAATAGGAAGAACAAGACAAGAGAAGAGATAATTTGAGATAAAAATTAAAAATTGAATAAAATATTGTTAGAATATTATTTTTTAATATTATTATTATTTTATAATTTAAAAATGTTGAATTATTTTTATTATATCTTGTGTGAAAATTTAATAAAATTGTAATGATAAGATGAGATGAAACACAACTCTTCTTGTATCTAAACTGGGCAACCAAAAATAAAATGAAATCTAAATCACACACAAATAGCCCAAAAACCCAGTTAAATTGCCAAGAAAACGTAGTAAAATAAGCCCTTTTAACCCAAGCGTTCACATTTAGGCTCAACCACAATTTAAGGTTGTGTTTGGATAGTGAAGTATTTTTAGATATTTTGTGAATAATAGTAAAAAAATAATAATAAAATATTAAATAATAATGAAAAGCATATGAAAAATAATAAATAATAATGAAATATATATAGTCAGTACCCAAACTAGGCTCGAGACAAAAACCATTCAGAGCATTGGTAGTGGTTTGTACATCTTCATATGCAAAATCATTTATTCTGAATAAATAAATATAGATAGAAGTCACTATTGGTAGCATCCATTTTGTACACATGATGTGGCATCATGTAGATCACACATCTTCCCAAGTGAGTGTTGGGAACAATCAACTAGAAGCAGCCATGCAGTGAGTACAAAGTATGCACTGCTATAATAACTTCTCTCTAGCATTTACTCCTTAATACAAATTTTATGTATCAAAATTATTTTAATATAAATTCTACAAAATTGATTTTAATGGGTAGGAGAGAGAAAAAAATAATAAAATAATGTTTAAAGAATGAATAGTATTTCTTCAAATTTTAAGAAACATTATTTATAATTATACAAAAATTTAGAGATGCATAAATTAATGTAGATGAATTTAAACATATATTCTTTAAATTTAAATATGAAGATAGAGAAGCCTCTACCGATGCTCAGAATAAGTTTTTTTTTTTTTTTTTTTTGGGATAAATGGAATGCAGAGCAAAAAATTTTGAACCTTTATCCAGTTTCAGAAACTACACAGGAAAAGACACCCACTCAAATCAGCTTAAACCGAAAATTCAGGCTTTTCATCTATCCAAACAAAAAAACGAGAATTACATAAAACATTAGACTGAAAATCTTATCATTTTTTCTGCTTCTCTTTCCTATCACTTTCCTCATTTTCCCGACATCCAAACAGAGAATTGAGGCAAAGAAAATTAAAGCGAACGAGTAAAAGCGAGAGACCGACCAAGTTGTTGGCACTACCACAAGAAACCATCTTCGAAGACTCGCCCTCCGAGCTCACTTCTTTCCTCTTCTTCCTATTACCACAACCACCGCCACTCTGCACAGTCACCGTAGATTCCTCGGCCGAACCGTCGCAATTCGCGGAGCTCTCGCGGAACGCTAGAGGGGTCTGACCCAAGTTTCCAATCCGGAGCCCCAGTCCCCCACCGCCGGGATCCGTACCTAGTGGCCAAATCTCCGCCAAGCTGTAGGCGTACGGGTTGACCGCCGAGAACGAAGATTCGTTTATCAGTGGAGGATCCATTTCCACAGACCCGAACTCATCCAACTTGCCACGACCCGTACGAAGATTCAGGACTTGGTGTACAATCCAAATTGAGGTTCTAACTTCCAACACCACAGAGAGAGAGAGAGAGTGTGAGGCAGTGGAAGAGGAGGTGTGAATTTTTGGTGGGAGTGAGAGAAGAGTGACGGGTGCGCGTTGCGCCCAGTGTACTTTATAGTGTCCATCCGTCACATTCAGAACTTAACTACCAAAGAGGGAAAACGGAGGGCCCCATTCCCTACATAAAGGGGTTTGCTTTCCTATTTTTGTCTAGGGAGCGATCAATATCCTATAAAAATAAAATTTTATCAAGGAATAAAGTTATAACAACCGACGAAAAGCACGAGTTAAAATAAAAATTAAAAATTTAATAAAATATTATTTTTTAATATTATTATTATTTAAAAATTTAAAAATTAAATTATTTATTATATTTTATGTAAAAATTTAAAAAAATTATAATAATAAAAAGAAATGAGATGAAATACTTTTTATATTCAATCTGAGCGTAGCTAACCGATTAAATTGTTTTATTTAGTGATTAAAAAACTACTTTTTAATATAGTTGTAATTTTTTAAAAAATATTTAAGAGTATAAATATGAGATTCATATAAAAAAAATATTTTTATAAAAATAGACCCTACATTTTCTAAAATATAATAAGCAAAATTTTGACATTTTAAAACTATATATTGCGTTACTCTTGTTTCTTATCGCCCTTTGGCCATGTTGGACAATCTCCAACGTGCCAAAGACTCAGGATCGATTGGTCATAACCGTGTATTCAACAGAAATCACGTGGCTCTTTTGATATGACTTTCTTATTAGGTACTTCAATGCCGTGTGTCCTCCGGCAACTAGTTTGGTCTCCATTTAAACCCAAATATAAACAAATTTCTATACTACAACAAGAACATGTTGTGTAACATCTACGTTAGATTCCACTGAAAAATTAGCAGAAGGCGAGGTAAGATGCCACTCTTTAATGACTCTTTTCCGGCCGGATTGGTTAACCCAAAAGGATTATGCAACATAAGAACTCCATGGTTGGCTTCTTAGAGAAACGATGTGAAAATATGGTCTTTTTACAGCATGTGTGCTTACAGTTTGTCTGAGCAATATCTGAACGTCTCCCAAAAGTACAAAGTACAGCTTTTCATTTGTTCAATATAGTGATCGATGGGTGGGAAGAGATTCTTTCAGTGAAGAGGTAAAAAGGTAAGACTACTTGAGGAGCACATCTATTTCGATTCTACCAACAGATTGAACATCAAAGATAAAAGTAAAGATCTTTCTCATAGCTCGGATTACTTGACCACTATCGTCAAACGGTAGACAACAACATAAAATCTGAATACTACAATAAAAGAATAGAGAGAAAATAACCTCAGCCTCGTTTGTTCAACTCTTTAAAATCTTTCTTTTGTACATGTTGAACCTGTGAGAAGTTTTTAGTTATCAGGGATGGGCAAGAATAATACATTGATGCTCTGATTCAGCATGGATGTTATAAAACATAACTGTCTGATTTTCCCTCCATACCATAGCAATAAACCCTGGATTCCTGAAGAGAGGCTGTAACAGGGCCTCTTGGCAATCAAAACAAAGAGGTGCTTGACCAATCAGAACTCGACATGGTAGCACGCTCGATCAGAGGATTTTGTATCTCAGTGGGAGCTGAAAACAGAGCTTGACGTCACATGAAGTATGTTCATGGGATACCTTCTAATTCCACGGACTTTTTTTTTTTATAAGTCTAATTCCACGGACTTGGCAGCCGAGCATCTCTAAAAGTGGAGGTACCACCAGAAGCTGCAGGAGAAGGGGAGGATGCCATGTAATTTGTTCCTGATACAGATAACGTGGGCAGGTTTGCAGGGTTCCCCGGGTGCCCTGTGGGAGCAAAGCGTGATGGACTACCAGTTACCCCAAAACTTGGTCGTGAGGGGTGTGAAACCTTCATATAAAATTGACATCCAAAAATGAAAATATTGTACTTTCATCATAAGAGACCAAAAACAAAACTCATAAACTAAAAAAAAAAAAAAAAAACACTATCAGCCACCTATATTGGTGATTGCATTGCTGTAGAAAATATTTATCGACTCATTGTAGGTCTTCTAAGATGCATGGAACATGGTCATATGTTTATCCATGATTTATGCTATTGCAAAATATTAAATAGGGATAAAATTGTGCAATAACAATAACTTAAGGTCCTAAAAATGTTGTTTATGCACAAATCCTAATACAATAACATTAGCAATATGTAGACAGATTCTACAAATGAGAAATATGAAGACAGAGGCTTTGTTTCACAATTCTAACGTGCATGCAACACTTCAATAAATTGACAAACAATAATGCATCATTAAATGAGCAACTTCACCATAATCACGCTTTTTTAAAGGAGAGATCAATATGTCCTTCCTGCTGGAAGTTTATTTAGATATTCAAACAGCTGTATCAGCACTTACTTCTTCATCCTTTTTTTCTATTCTAACTCGAGTAGACAAAAACTTATTCAGTTTTTTTTTTTTTTTTTATGTTGTAGAACCTCACCAAGACAGTCCTTCGGACTCATTCTCAGAAAATAAACCCCACACCAGAATCGTGCATTAAACAAAGGGAACTATCAGTGTGGCAAATATGATAATCTTTATCAAACAAAGATTTCTACTGTTTCTTAGCTTCTTTTGAAAAAAAAATGTATTAGAACATGGACTGGGCCTTTTACACCTTATTTAGGACCAAACAACTTTTCCAAGACACCTTAAAAGCCCATAAAATAGGCCTAAGACAATAAAAAAAAATTCAACAAAATCCCCATTATAAACTTTAATGAAGTCCTTTTTCCCCCCTTTTGATAAGTAGGGTGGTGTGACACAATATTCTAAACTCACTAGAAGGGAACATCTTTGCAATTAATGTTCAAGATACTCCTTTTTGTTGCCATTGCAAGCATGGCCATTAGGCACAAACAAGTTTACTACTTCAAATGCTAGATGTAGAAATAACCTCAAGTCTGAAACTTCTTTTTTTTTTCTATGTGATTTTTATCTAAGATTCCTTATTTTCTCACTTAGTCACGTTATCAGATCTATTGCAAACATATATGCATGTACCATATACCAGACATACCACTGTCCTCTTTCTTCGTATATTTGAAGGAAGTGCCGCTCAAACTATAACTCATTGGCAGCTATAAAACATTATCATTTTTTTTCTATAGTTTCCATTCTTTAATTTCAGACACTAAATTTGGTCAACAGCTCATATCTTTTTTTTCTTTTTTCTTTTTTTGTTAGTAACAGCTCATATCTTACAGGGGCTAAAGGTTGGGCCTGCCATATGGCACTATAGGTTTTAAAAGGAAGAGTGAGCTGAAAATGAGAGTAACTTCTGAGAAGAGCTTCTATTAGCATGTGACCAACTCAGCTCAGCCAGCCCTGATTGAAAGTCCAAGCTAAAACCTCCAGATAGTAAATATGTATACTCACTTTAGAAGTTCACACCAAACTCAAAAAAAATGAAGAAACAATAACGAAAATAAGAAAAGGTTCAAAAAAGTTTGAAAGAAAACTAGAGTAATACCATGTTGTGTTGATTAGAGGCAGGCCTTCTAAGAGGAGACTCTGAAGATGGTGACATACTACTCATCCGAAACGTATGGCGAGGATGAGTGTTATGGTTTAAAGGATCATCAGCTTCTCCCCCTTCCATATCTCCACCAAGATTGGTCTCCGAGCCCGTCCTAGGAGTGGGCTGCCTAGTCAATGACCCAGTGTCATTTGCAGCATCCACTTGAAGTGGAACAGACGGGCGAATTGTCATTCCTTGCATGCTATTTCGCCTCTTTAATTCCTCCTCTGCATTCAAGATCTGCCAACCACAGCCAGTTAATTTTTTATTTATGAGAATCATCTTCAGAGAAAATAAAAACACAAAACACAAGTCTTATACCAACGAAAAGCATATAGGTATGCCCATAACATCTATATATCTCTAGTCCCACGCTTGAGAAATACAAAACCAAAGCTTACCTGCTTCAGTGCTTGTACAAGATTATGTTTCTTTGCATTCAGACTTTGTAACTTATCCTCAACTTCCCGTTTCCTCTTTTCTCTGCCATTTAACAAATCTACTTTGTTGGTTACCTAGCACGTAAGATTAAAAAAGAATGGTTAAGAAGCGTCACTAAGAGCGCGGAAGAATCATAAACACGCATTTAAAGAATTAAAATTGATGGTTAGTTAATGTGTCACGACATCTGTAATGCGATCAAGATCTCAAGGTTAATGGTGAAGGAAAACATTCGACCTCTCAAACAAGCTAAGCTTCTTAAGATACATGATTGATATTCATCACCTTCTCTGCATTATTCTTTACCAATCCATACGAACGAACTAATGCATATTTTCCACCGAATTCTAACCAAATTATAAATGATTCTTTGATTACTTCCACCAAAACGTAATTGGTTTCACTGCACATCTCCTCTAACCAAAATCACCACCACCAATTAATCGTTTGTAAAAATATGACCTTCATCGACGATTCATAACAAACTTATCATAACAACGGCGTTCTCCATTAATATTTCGAAAATCACAAGCGGATTTGGCTAAGACGAAGCATACTTTATAAAATCATTGATAATCCATAAACATAGCATGAACAGTACCTCCAAATTTGGTGTTGCAAGGTCAGCCGGTTTTGTTTGGACGGGCAAGGCTTTCTCATTGGCACCACCATCAACCGCACCGGAGCCTTTCTCAGGCAACGCATCAGCTGCATCAACTTTCACAGGGAAATCGCCACCGCCGTCCGATTCTTTCTGGTCTTTCTGGTGTTTTTCCTCACCAGAAGGCCCTTCTCCACAATAACCGGGATTTTTCGCTTCCAGTTTAGGCTCAATAGAAGACTCATTCTCTTTCAGGCATTCATTCAGTTGCTTCTGTTCGGAGATGGGGTTGGGGTTGGGGTTGGGGTTAGCAGTGGTAGTGGTAGTGGTAGTGGTAGTGGAAGAATGGAGGCGAGAGAGGGCTTTGGAGCGACGCTGAAGGAGGGATTTGAACACTCCGAGGGAGATTTGAGGGGTTGGCATAAGCCATCGACGAGGCACGTCGGGAACTCTGTGGAGGTTCCCTCTGTACAGCGAAATCGCCCCCATTTTCCCGAATCTGTAAGCCCTAATCTTCTCTCTGCTTCTAAATACGCAACACTCACATTGTCCTACAAGTCGTTTGACACCGAACCGAATTTTGTCGACATGTCGTCTACATGATGAGCTGTACTACGAGTCGTTTATTTGCGGTTGTGCCTCGATTTTAAACTATTCTGATTCAGTCATTCAGATCATTTACATTTTCATAGCTAATTTTATTATAATATTCATAGAACTTTAAAAGTTATTTCTACCAATTCAATAACTAATTGATCAAGCTTTAACTTCAATACAAATTTCATACAAACCAAGGGGTTTTTTATTCGAGCAGTGCTACCCATAAGCCTCACACCCTACACACCCATTTAAAAACATGTCATTTTACCGTTTTATCCTATTTTACTTACAAACATATCTGGAATCATTTTCATTATGTGGATAAAAAAGTAAAATCACATATTTTTAAGTGGGTGTGCAGGGTGTGAGGCTTATGTCTAGAATTTTTCTTTTTATTCTTACGGAGTTTCATGTGAGAAAAATTCAACTTGCACACAATTGGATACGTTTGGAAACCAAATCAAATTCAACTTATCTCAACTCATCATTACAACTTTTTCAAATTTTAACATAAAATATAATAAACAATTCAACTTTTTCAAATCTCAAAATAATAATAATATTAAAAAATAATATTCTAACAATATTTTATCATTTCTACTCAACTTAATTTAACATCCAAACGCAGTCAAGTTTCAATAATTCAGTGGAGTATGGTCTGTTGGGAGAAAATCAAGCAGTGATTTACCCAATTACATGAACTTATTTTCAGGAATAAGCTATTAGATATCCATAATTGAAACGCTAAATCTAGCCCATAAAAGGTTTTTCAAAAAGTGTTAAGAAATACACAGTAATAAAATGAAAAATTATCATAAAATAAAAATTTCAAACGAAACCAACTTGAATTGAGGTAAGGAAATATCGCTCTCTTTAAAGAGATTCAAGCCCTTTGCGGTATATAAAGTTTCAATTAAACCAGTACAGCAGACCTCCTCTTGACTTGTCTCTTTCAAGATATAACAGCCCAACTGATTATCGTATAACTCGAATCAACTCTACCAAAGTTATTGAGCCCAAAGCTCCTCTAAAAATAATACCTCTCTTTTGTCTGAAAAATTCTCAATAATCTCAAAGTACAATTTTTTTTTTTTAATTATACGTACAATGACGAAAAAATGGCTTCAAAGCTTTTTATTTTTCTTTTCTCACCTTCGTACGTACCCACAGTACTAGACCTGCAACCTGGTCCACCGAAACCAGAATTGGGGCCGACCCGACAACATTTCAGAATGGTGTGGGGCCGACCCGACCCGCACCATTCGGGTCGGGTCGAAATCTTTCAGAACCGAACGCTACATTTCACATCTCCTTCTTCTTGCGCTGCGAGATCAATACAATATCACATCCAAGTTTCGCAAGTGGATTCCAAAGAACAAGGGCTGTCCTCTCTCTCCGTCAAGATAAATAAAAGCCAAAAAATATTAGATTTTTTGTTAAAAAATACTCGCCCAACAACATTGACAAATCTTGGGTTTGATAGCTTCGATGTTGGTGCCAATCCATTGCTTTTGCATCTGAAATTGGACAAGATGGTTCGGCAAACAGAGAAGAAGGAGAAGGTTGTGAAGGCAATCTAGAGCCGTCTAGAAGAACTGGAACTTGGAGCGAAGGCCGTGAAGGCGATCCAGAGGCAGCGAGCTCCGAAACCAAGCAGAGTCGTCTGTCTAGAGGAACTGGAACTTGGAGCAAAGGCCGTGAAGGCGATCCAAAGGCGGCGAGCTCCGAAACCAAGTTAGAAAGATGATATCAAAACCAAACAATCTCTACCAGCCAAGCGTAGCCCATATCGAAACCAAAAGCTTCTTCCCTAGCCTATATAATTGAAAGACCAACGTTCTACTTCTCTTGGTGGAATCGGTGAAACAAGCTGCTCACAAAGTTAAATAATGGAAAAGGGAGAAATGCAGAAAATGAGGATGGGTTGAATAAAAATGCAAACCTGTTAACTAGTCGGGTTGGAGACCCGAGCATATACTAACCCGACAAAATGCGGGTCGGGTCGGGTCGGGTTACTCTAAGCGGGCTCATCGGATTTACGGGTGATTTGCACAGCCCTACACAGTACCACTTCTTAAAAGCCATTCTCTCTCCAAAAACAATAGGTTGGTTTTTTACGGAACCTACCACCAGATTGTTGCATGCCATATTTGGATTCTAGAAACTGAAAAAATGCTAACGGTTAGCTCTATCTTTTGGAAAATTCTACTTTTATTGATCATTTCTACCTCATTTTTACCGCTATAATTTTTTTTTTTGAAGTTTTTTTTATTTAATGATTAAGTAAGTATTTTTTAATAATATTATAATTTTTTAATTTTTTTAAAAAATATTTAAAAGTGTTAAAAAATACATAAATAAAAAAGTAAAAAAATAAAAATAAAATCTTATAACTAACGAAGCGCGGTGGCTGCAGTGCCACTCTTATCTCATTCAGAAATTATAGTTGTAGTTGTGAGTGCGCAAATGTCATACAATCATTTTGAAAAGTGTAAATAAATACGAGATTTACATAAAAAATAATATTTTAATAATAGATCTCATTTTTTTCCAAAGCGACGGTACGGCACTTGCACACTCTACACTGCATGTAATATTACTCTAACAAACTGATTCTTAAGAAACAGAGAAAGAATGTAATGTAGGATTACGAGCTCGGTGTTGATCGGAGTCAAAGATATCGAATCCAAATTGATCACACAGTATATTTCAAAACTTGAATGTAAAATACGGATAATGAGAAAAAGACGGTGAATGACGAAGACATTTTAATACTATCTTATTAAAAAATACCAACAGAAAGTCCTTATTTTTAACCTATTATATAGTAGTAGAACAATCAACTTGGAGGGGACTTTAGTAGTAGAATGGTTCCTCCAAAAGGTTAGGGAAGTCTAAGAACATTCGATATTCTTGATCTAGCATGGCTTCCACAAAAGAGATTTCAGAGGATGATGAGGGTTGAAAGTCATTGCTTAGGATTTCACAATCTGTTCCTTTAGCTTTAATACATTCTTCTATAGCAGCCTCCTTATTTGTCTCATTTTTCTGTACTATCACATTTTGGTTTTGGCTTGCAAATTCCTTTGATGAATGCGCAGCCATGATTTCTTGTTCTTGAGGATCAGCTGGTAGAAATTCATCGTCGAGAAGAAAGTCATGCCAACTTAAGTCAAGGGGTGAGTTCTCTTGCACTGCAGTTGAACAGGTTGGAGATGATGATGACGACGATGACAAGGAATCTTCGAGGAAGATTGGTGGTGGGTGGGTGTTGTTGTGGCTGCAATTCGAGACCTCCGTGACCAGCTTTATGGTTTGGAGCTCGGCGAGAAGATCAAATGAATGGTTGTTGTTAGCTTGGTTCCTATTAAAAAAGGTGTCTAATTGGATTGGTGCTGTTTGAGGTGATGTTGTTGAGGGCACCAATTGACTGCTGATGTTTGGGAATCCTTGTGGTGGGAATGGATATGGTTCAGATTTCAACATAGTTGCATTCTTAAAATCTTTATTGAGAGATCCAATTCTGCTGCCAGGTTTTCGAAGGCCTCCAATGTTTCCATAATCAGCAAGTATTTGAGAGAAAGGCTTATGAGTGACAGGATCGATTCCCATTTCAGAAAGCTTCTTTCTCAACTTGGTATTCCAGTGGTTCTTAACATCATTGTCTGTTCTCCCAGGAAGTTGTTGTGCTATTATGGACCACCTGGACATATAAACCATTAGAGAGAAGCCATTATATCCCTTAGCCAGACAACTAAAACGGTTGGTAGTTGTGTTTGGTATGACTTCTGAGTAATGACACCACTTTCTCCTACTCCATACATAAGAAAATGCAAAATAGTATGGAACTCTTTAGAAGAAGTAAGCCTTTACTCATGGTAAGTGCCGGAAAACAAATATGAATGCCTTAGAAACTGCAAGTGAATGCATATGATAGTCTGCTTCAAGACAGACTATTTCTTTCAAAGCAATTAGATCTGAAAAACTTCAGCAAAAAAAAAAAAATGAAAGGAGAAAGAAAATGTTGGAAGAACAACAGGAAATGGGGAAAAAAAAAAAAAACTTCCTAGATAGATTGGAGAGAGAGAGAGAGAGAGAGAGGGCTAGGGTAGAAGTTTGAGATTACCTGCTACCTATGGCTGCATGAAGCCTGACAATCATCTCCTCTTCTTGGGGAGTGAAGCTGTCATGCTTAAGATCAGGCCTCAGGTAGTTAGTCCACCTTAGCCTGCAGCTCTTCCCACATCTTTTAAGACCTGTGAAATGTTAAAACCATCACATACAGCACTCTGATCTTAACACAATCCAATTACAACCATGTTCATGTAATCCATCCCATATCACATTAAGCTAACCTGCTTTTTTAGGAACAGCTGTCCAGTTTCCTGTGCCATGCTTTGAGACATATGCAAGTATCTTTGCATCTTCCTGTGCAGTCCAGAGACCCCTTTTAAGGTTCAGCTTGTCACAGCAAGGAGGTCTTACCATTGAAAAAAAAAAAGAAAAGGAAGTTGATGTTGTGAAAGCTAGATGACAGTGATGCAAATTCAAATAACTTATTTTGCAAAATGCTCTTGAAGAGGAAAGAGAGGATGGAGGAGAGGGGTTTAAAGGTATAACAAGTGTGAAGGCAAGAAAAGCATGGGGCTTGCTCCCATGTTAACTAAATTTGCATGATGAAAATAAAGATCACTCACTTTTCAACACCTCCATACTCAAATGCTTGGCCTGCAAGAGCATTTTAGTCAGGTTCGAATCAGGTGAATTATTTGGTTAAACCAAAAGATTAATCTAAGTAAGTTCAAATAAAGTACTGATTTGTTTATATTAGTTAGTTCAGAGTGCAAAGGAAATGACATCTGTTTTAGTTTCTAATAATCACAAGTTTGATGAGAAACACTATATACCTAATTATAGAAAATGGTATTCAAAATCCATACCTGTATCTTTCAACACGCAAGAACCGTGCTTGCATGAGTACCAAATGTTTACAATCCATGATTTTGAGATCTCCATTCATAAGAAAAAGAAAAAAAAGCATAGAAATTAATTAAGAGAAAAGATAAAACCAAAAAAAAAAAAATCAGACTTTGAATTATCAACTTGATAGTTGATAGCAAGGTCTGTAACTAATTTAGAGATGTTGTCGTAAAATGATGATTTTGCTGTTTTTCCCACATCTTCGGGCCTACACGCCATATTCAGGGACTTGAACAGAAGAGAATGCAGCTTTGTGGGGTGGAGACTGGAGACAAGTACTATCTTGCAAACAAACTCAACAGATGGGAGCGTATGTTGTATGAAAAATTCAACTCGCCATCCTTATATCACACACCACGCATGATTTTTTTTTTATTATTATTATTTTTCATGTCAAATGTATAGTGTATAGATGATGAGTAAAATAATTTATTTAGTTTAGCAAGAATGAAATAAAAAAATCAAAATCAAAATCAAATATAGTGTGTAGTGTTTTTATTTATAAGAACGATAGCATATTGTTTTAGAAAAAATATTCATAATTATTGCCCATGGAGTTACAAAAAGAGTTAATTATAAAATTAGTTTATGTTTGCAAATCACTCTTTTAAATTTTAAATTTTTTTATTTAATCTATTATATAAGATTGCGTTTGGATGTTGAGTTGAGTTGAGTTGAGCTGAATTGAATTCTTTATTAATAGTAGTGAGTTGAGATGGTACAGTGAGTTTTGTGGAGTCTACCTAAGATGAGTTTAAGGCCCTGTTTGCTTGTTAAATTCATCTAAGTTTAATTCAGTTTAGTCTAATTTTAAACTAAGTCTAACATTCAAACACTCAACTCTCAACTCTCAAATTACTAAACACATCTAAACTCAAAACCATTTTACCTATGAGACCCACAACCTTTTTCAACTTCTCATAAATACATTTAAATTCATCTTAACATACAAACACATTTAAACTCATCTTAGGTGGACCCCACAAAACTCACTTTACCATATCAACTCACTACTATTCATAAAGAACTCAACTCAGCTCAATATCCAAACGCAGCCTTATGTATTTGGATGTTAATATGAGTTTAAATGTATTTATAAAAACTTGAAAAATATTATGAGTCTCACGTGTCAAAAAATGTTGAATTGAAAAAAATTATGGATTTTATGTGTAAAAAGATTTTAATTTGAGATGAGTTTAATCATTTAAGAGTCGAATATTTAAATATTAAACTTAATTTAAAATTAGATTAAATTGAGTTTAACTCAAATGAGTCAACCAAACGGAATTCTTACAATTAAATTCTCGTGTCAATTCATCTAACAGCGAGGTTGTCACATGCCATTATTATCATGTACGTAGCAGCCAATCAGAACTCAACATGTAGCATTCCAATTCCATGTCAGCAACTTTATGAAAAAACTAATTAAAAATCTGAAAAACAAGAATTTAAAATAGATTAAAAAAAGTAAAAAATAAGATAAATATATATATGTATAAGTGTAAATATTATTTAAAGAAGCTACAGATATTTAAAGAAAATTTCAAAAATCATTAATAAAAAAGTATTCAAAAGAGTAAGGAAAAACAATATATCACAATAACTTATCTTAAATGTATAATCTTTCAACGTATGTTTAAAAATCACCTTTAGAAATTGATAAAAAAAAATTATTTGTACAAGTTCTAAATAGTACAATTATTTATAAAAAAGTAGATTACACCTTAAAAATATATAAAAATTATTATTTATCAATATGACTCACTTTTTTACAAAAAAATTTGCATCGTATCTGAAACTTGTAAATAACATTATTAAAAAAAATCACCTTTAAAAAGATGTTTAAAGTTTTGTATCAAAGCTTTGAAATATGCTGAGCCAACTTGGCAAGTATATTTAGACGCAAGATTTTCTTGAAGTTTCGAGAAAAAATTTAGAAATGAGTTTTAAAAATAAATGTTTTCATCCATGTGCTTTGAATTTGGATTGTTAGGCCCGTTTGAATGTTAAGCTGGATTGAGATGAGTTAAGTTGTTTATGAATAGTAATGAATTGAAATGATGGAGTGAGTTTTATAGAGCCCACCTAAAAAGAGTTTAGCTATGTTTAGATGTTAAGATGAGTTTAGATATATTTATGAGATATTGAAAAAGGTTATGGGTCCTATGTGTAAAAAGGTATTAAGTTGAAAAAGGTTGTGGATCCTACCTATAAAAAGATTTTGAGTTGAGATGAATTTAGTGATTTAAAAGTTGAGTCTTTAAATGTTAAACTCAATTTAAAATTAAATTGAACTGAGTTGATCTCAATTCAATCTAAATTTCAAACGATCCTTAATCGTTCCATTACACAACTGTCAGACCTACTAATTAACGAAACTCGTACCATGTGACTTATAAACCACGTCATTGTTAATAGAAATTCACCACATGCAAAATAGAAAGATGTTAAAAACTTTTAAAAACTAAATAAGAAATATATATTAAAAAATAGAAAAATTTAGTTGTAAGCGATTGTGCGCACTAATACGCGTATCCATTCAATATGATTGGTCAGAAAGTAGACTTTATTGAAAACAGTGCTAATTTAAATTTAAAATATGAAGACAACAACATTAGTATACAGATTGGTACGTAAACTTGCTTATACATAACAAAACTCTTAAAAAATAAACACACCACCGTGTCCCATCATGAAATGTAATTTTTTATTTTTTTTATTTGTATCTTTTAAATATTTATATTTTTATTATAACACTTGGATAGCACACCCAACTAAATATGACAAGTGGCATATATTTGTTGGCAATGACGTGGCTTGTAAGCCACTGTTAAAGACTCCGTTAGAAAAAGATCAAAACGGTTGAAGTGAGAATACAAAAATGAAATATTTCTTTAATTTACTATTTAACGGTTATAAATTTTGTTGGTTTTCAAATTGCTTAGAAATATTGATTTGCTGAATTCCTTAGACTGGATTTTATTACCCTATGTTTTAAGAAAAAAAAAACAAAAAACAAATGTTTGAATTTATCATTTGATTAAGAGACAGTTGGCTTGATTGCCTTGTTTGAACAGATGGCCAAAGTAGGTAGTAACAGTTTTCTATAATACTAGAAGAAAATTAGATACCATTAAGCTACACAAAACTCCAATGTGACCCAACTGGTCATAAGACACGTTAAGATTATGTGGATTATGCAAAGTGGCAATTAGTGCTCGTTTGGATAGTGAGATGAGATGAGATGATTTTATATGAGTCGAATAAAATCTTATTAGAATATTATTTTTTAATATTATTATTGTTTTGAGATTTAAAAAAATTAAATTGTTTATTATATTTTATATAAAAATTTAAAAAAATTATAATGATGAGATAAGATGAGATGACAGCAACTCTGTATCTAAACAAGGCCTAAATATTCACTAAAATTTGGAGTATTATATATATTATACCAGAATAAAAGGATCAAATATATACTTCTTTTTGTTCTTATGATTCCTATGTTTTAGAGAGGACAGACATATACATACATACATATAAATATACAAAAATACATGCATATATATACATACATATATATACATACATATATATATAGAGAGAAAAGATACTTACAACCGTGAATTGCGTAACCGCCGCGTAATTGTTTTGAAAAAAAGAATAAAACATGGGACCCACATGAAAAAAATTAATTTTTTTTAATAGTGGACCCTACTCTTTTTCAAAGCGATGATACGGCGGTTACACACTTCACGATTGTATGTATAATTACTCATATATATATATATGGCACAGCTACCCATCTCGAATAAGAGGTTCAAACAAGTATACACGACCAAATTATAAATACTTTCTTTCGTTTGGCCATTTTCTGTTATGTTAAAATAGAGAGAAAAGAAAAAAAAAAATATATATATATATATATATATATATATATTGTTCATGTACCTAACAATTGTTTTACATTTTGTACTCCTAATTATCAAATTTGATACACTCTACTCTTGAATCATCACTTATCATCGAATAGATCCAACTATTCATCCAAGCCTAATAGTTAATATGTTAAAAAAAAATTAATTCTACCTATCATCTCCAGACACCACACAATTCACTTTTTTTTTATTTATTTTTTCATTTTTCTTATAACAAACATGTGGTGTATGGATAATAAGTAAAACAACTCAATTAGTTTAACAAGAATAAAGTGACTTCACACAATATTGATTGATAGATGTTTTGAATTAAGGTGCTATTTGAAGTCGGTATATAAGTGGTGTAAAGTGCAACTCGTTTGGATATTAAGAATACAAAAAATCTTCACAACCTCCTAACACTCCACACTCCACATTATTTTTATTTTTTTTTTTTTTTCTTTTATTAAATATTTATTATATGAATAATGAATAAATAATTTGAAATAATTTAAAAAGAATAAACTCAAAAAAAAATTTAAAAAAACTATTAAAATTTTAAAAAAGTGTAGAGTGTGGAGTGTAGTGGAGGTTGTGTAGCAAAGCTCTTAAGAATATTTCAGATTATCTGTAAACATTAGTAAAATAATTTGAGTTAAGATATTTTATTAGATTTTAAAAAACGAGAGAGAAAAAGTTAAATAAAAATATTATAAGATTAAAAAAATTGTTTGAATATAATTTTTATTTTTAGTTTGAGAAAGTTGTATAGGGTTTCGGGCCTATTTGGGGTTGCGGTTGGAGTTTTAAAAAGTGCTTAAATAGAAAAATTAGGTTGTTTGAGTGTTTTGATATGTAACACTCAAACATTTTGATACTTTTCCTCAAACGAGTTTTCCCGAATAATGTGAAATATAATTTGAATTTTAAAAAGACTGTCAATAGGCAAAATTACTCATTTAACTTTCAGATAATTACAACTTTTAAATATTCAAGGAAATTATCATAATCTTTAAAAAAATTAAATAATCGTCATTTCTAACTCAGAAAGTATTGTTCTTAATTTGTTTCCATACAAATGTAATATGTTTGAAAGTGTTTTAAACATATGGTTATCAAACAGTAAATAACTTTTTAATAGTAGGACTTATTACTTAAGATATAAGTTATAAGCCCTAAAACTATAAGTTATATTTCTCACTGTAATCCCAAACCTGCAATTTTTGTTTTGCTTGAGAGTTTTGAAAAATTGTAATGATTGAGTAATGATTAGATGAAAATTTTTAAAATTTAAAATTAAAAAGTATTTTGTATTTGAGTTATGTTTAGAAAAGAAATATCTTAAACTCATGTTACTCGAGATAAATTTTAAAAAGGATAATTATCTTTTCATTTACAAATCATTATCCTATTTTTTTTTATTTATAAAATTTTTACTTGACATAACTGCCACCCCAGTTTACTGAGGAAAAACATAATTTTTATTTTTAGAAAAAAGAGTTTTCATTACGCAAACAATTTGGATTCATATCGCGTTAAGAAGTGGCAAAGAGGCAAGAATTCTGGTTCATTTATAGGCACCTACATTGGAACAATTACTTGGTATGAACTGGTATTTCATGGTTTCGAGATTAGGAGTTTGAGTCAAGACATAAGTTGAAATTATTTGTGGTAGTAAAGCCTGATTTTGGGCCATGAGATGAGCTTTAGACCAACTGGATACTTTGGGGGTGCTATAGTAAGGGGCTCACCTTTGGGGCATAGCTATGATGTAAGAAAGGGGTATCCATAGTGGGCACCCATTCACCTTCTCTTAGAAGTTATGAAGTGGTTCTTAAACTATTTCATAAGGTTTGATGGCTGGCTATTAAGGGTCAGTCAGGGGTTACGCTTAGAGGGGCTATTTACATAGCCCCTCCCCCTTTGAATGAGACACTTGGATCACAAACAGAAAATCTCTCTCAGAAATTGTTTTCTCTAGTCTCGGCATTTAGGTTATGGAATATGTTGGTGTTGCTCTGGTATTACCATGTAGCAAAATTCACTATCGCCAAGAGGATCATGGATGAACAACGACGACGACGGAGAATCTGTGGAACAACCACACTAGATTTACGATTTACCAACGAGGTAATATCGCTTCCAATGTATACTTTGATGTAGTTTTTCTAACATTGGTATCAGAGCTCAATCGGTTGGTCCTGATCTTTTTTTTTTACGTGCATGTTGTATTCATTTAAGAGAAAATTTTCATGCACAATGTTATAGGAGATGGTCGCAACCACCCACTGGAATCAACAAGGATCTGTGCACGTGGAGTTCAGATCTAGACGCTGCGATGTGTGATCCAGGTGCTGCTAGCACCGCAGAAGGCAGCGACGCGCATCGAACGGGTGTTGCGTCGTGTTCACTGCTTCGGTGGTGCAACCGCCACAGGTGATGGATTTCCATCGTGCCATTGTTGAGCAGTTGCACCTCTGTGCAAGTGGCCAGTCAGATCTATTTAACCTAGAGGTGAGATGAGCACCTAGCTGCTGCTAGAATTGACGTCCCGAGTGGGGCTCATGGTGCGATGCGCACCCATGCCCCGCTGACCTATGAGCACCAGTCCAACACAGTGCTGCACTGGTTGTTGGGTGATGAGAAGCACCACTCATGGTGCTGTGTTGGTAAAACGCTGCCTCAAGGCAATTTCAGCCATGGAGGACCACAGCCCATCAGCACGGTGCGACAAGCAGAGCAGGTGCAATGGTGCACCCTCTGCTGCGCTAAGCTGCGACACTAGGCCGATGGAAATCCCTGGCAGTGCGCAAAGCCAAGCCCTGCTGTGTGTAGAGCTAAGTTCCACTAGACGCACAACCGCACACAAGGTCGAAGCTGTTTTTCTGCGTTCATCGCTGGGCAGTGCTCCTGGCCTATGTAGCTTGCGTTGCTACCAACAGAGCAATAGTGCACCTTGCCGATGCAGCAAACATTGCTGCACCCAGAGCCGCATGAAACGGCGATTTAGCAGCCCATGGAGAAGCTGCGGGCACCAGTTGGGTGCAGTCCACAGCACAATCAAAGAGTTGCATCGCTGCATGATAAGCCGGGTGGGGCAGCGTTGCCATCGCTTTCTTTTGCCGCTAGGAGCTGCAACAGTGAGCTGGAAATTTTTGTTTTCTTCCTTGCGTAAGGGTCAATGCCGACGGCTGAAATTTTTTTTTGTATGTTAAGATGAATAGTAATCGTATGTAGGTTACGATTTAGAGCATTCCCATTCGGGTCTGCATATCTCTTCTATCCCTATAATTTAGGGAAAATTTTAGAATTTTGAACAAAAACCCCTCCCCATCTCAATCCCCATTTTACGGTTAGAGTTTACGGTTTGTACAAGAATTCTCCATATTTGGGGAACGACTGTACATCTCCATCGTCCCAAACCCCATTCGGTTTCGCCTTCGTCCCGCTTCTTCTTCTCTCTCGGTTGGCCCCTCCCTCGCAACGCAGCACCAACGATCGCAGCCTCTCCATTGGCATTTTTTGTAAGTGAAATTTGGTTTCTTCAAAATCGTATGTTTCTCTCTTCCATATTTTTCTTCTATTTTTCTTTTCCTATCTCTCGTTCTTTGTTTCTCTCTTCCCCTTTTTCTTCCTCCCGACGCCATGATCAATGTAGAATAGAAGATTGTTTGGCTACAACTCAAGCATCTGCGTCGGTGATCTCTTCGTTGTTTGGCTGCCGAGAAAGTTTAGATGCTTTCACCAAGATTTGTTTTTTTTAGTTTGTCACTCTCATTTACAATTTTGATTTTGGGTTTTGTTTGAGGAAACTGATTTGCATGTTTTTTGCGTGCCAAGCTTTGTCTGTGTATGTATTTGGTTGTGTTGACTGTTTGGCTACCACGAAAGTGATGATACTTTACACTGATTTTTTTTTTTAAGCTTGTTTCTCTCCAACCGTTTTTCTTGATCAATCCATTCATTGAGGCTTGCGATTGTGGCTTTTTGAGGATTTGGTGCATTGGGAATCTAGTTTTGGCTGTGTATGTTTTTTGTTGTGTTGACTATTTGGCTGCCGAGAAAATGATGCTTTCACAAGGATTTTTTTTTTAAAGTTTGTTTCTCTCATTTCTGTCCAACATTTTTCTTAATCGAGTAATTCATTGAGGCTTGCAATTGTGGCGTATGATGATGTTGTGCGTTGGGTTTTGGCTGTGTTGACTGTTTGGCTGCCGAGAAAGTGATGATGCTTTCACACGGATTTTTTTTTTAGTTTGTTTCTCTCATTGCTGTCCAACCGTTTTTCTTGATCGGTCCATTCATTGAGGCTTGCGATTGTGGCTTTTTGAGGATTTGGTGCGTGGGGAATCTGATTTTGAGGATAATTTGGTGGAGTTTATGGTTATGGAATGGGAGAATCATTGTTTGTGGTTATCCATTCATTAAATTTGTCTCTATGTTTTAGGCTCTATTGGGTGAATTTCTTTCATATCCGAATTTCTTTTTTGATATCCAAAAAATGCATAGTTAATTTCTTAAACCAATTCACTTTCATCGCTCTTTCCATGGGTCATTTGTTCTGTGTTGTTGGGTCCTTTGTAGTGTTTCATATCCCTCCAGGAAGGGGGGTTGTTATTAGGATTTGATGATGGTGTTATAATGTGGGTTAATTCACAAGTGTTAATAGGGCCCCATCAATATGGCGGGGTAATCCTCACTCAGATGGTCATATTGTTTTTTGTGGTACTTTCCACAAAAGGCAATCAGGGTTCGAGCAGGGTTTTGCAGCCATTCGATGTGAATGGCTCATTGCTTACGCATGCTGTCAATATTTTCACCATTCTGAGCCTCATTTATTTATATATTCGATATAAATGCACTGGTTGGGAATGCTCTTATTTAGCATTATTGTGATTTGCATGCTGTTTGGTTGTTGTTTTGTGTTAATATGTGAATTGGTCAGTTCTGTTACATTATTTTTTGTTGTGTCATTATTTTGTGTTATGCTGTGATAGAGAAGTAATGTGTAAATTAAACCCCTTCGGCTGTGATGATGACAAAGCCTGGTGAGGATACAAGAAACTTATGGTCATTTCCTCAATGGCTAGGTAACCCAGACAGCCAACAAGTAGTGGCAACCGGTTGTTGCAGCCATGAGAGGGTGGCAAAATTTCGTAGATATCACCATTCGATTCGGGAGCCAGCAATGGAAAAATCCCAAACTTCATAGTTACGTGTCTAACATTTCAATGCATTTTTAGAGATAGATCACAAGACCCTGTCCATATATATTTCACCAACCTCTTAAGTGAAGATCCTCAACTAGACCCCACTTACGGCAGGTAAAATGAAAACTCTCATATGACTGTTAATGACTCTCCACCTCTACCCATATGGACAGGGTGCGAACTTCGCCCCCGAAGAAGACAAGTTACTTGTCTAGACATGGTTTAATTGTAGCCTTGATGTCGTCCAGGGAACAGACCAAAAACACTCACAACTTTGAAAATGTTTTTTTGAATACTTCCAGTAATTTAAAGAAAGCACAAATGACCGGACCATAAAGTATTTAATACATCGGTGGTCAGTTATTCAAAAGGCGACAAACAAATTTTGTGCGAAACTAGCCCAGGTTGAAGGGTTGAATCAAAGTGGACTGATCGAGCAAGACAATGTAGAATATCCATATTCTTACTTGTTTTACGAATAATTAATTTTTTTATACATTGGTTTAACATAAAGTTTTTTGTTTACCTGCAAGTTTGACAAAGCCAAGGTTATGTACCAATCGATAGAGAAATGCTCCTTCCAGTTCAAGCATTGTTGACACCTGTTGAAGGATCAACCTAAATGGATTTGGCGTTCCACAAAGGAGGATCCAAAGCGAAGGAAGACGATGCCCCCGTCCCCAACCCCGACTCGATGTTCAGGCATTACGGTGAATTCAGTTTTTGATCTCGAGGCGGATAATGTGATAGATAATGACGTGATCGAATTGGGCCAACCAATGGAAATGAAAGCTAAGAGAGGAAAATGAAAGGCCCAAGGCACATCAGCACAGGAGATTGTTGTGCTCAGCAAGCTGAAGTATACGCTTTTGGTGGAGTCATGTGCTCAGGATAAAGAGTATTTTTGCCTCAAGACCGAAAAGATAGAGTATGACAAGAAAAAAGAGGTAAATAAAATCCGTCTCAAAGATGAAAGACTGAGGTTGGAGGCCGAGAAGATGGAAAATGATAAGGAAAAAGAGCTAAATAAAATCCGTCAAGAGGGCGAAAGACTGAGATTGGAGGCGAAGAAACTAAAGCTTGCCAAGAAGTAAGCGGATCACCGCATTATGATGATGGACGTGAGTGCCATGCTAGGACTGCAGTGGTTATATTTCCAGGAACTGCATAGGGAAATCATGGCGAGACGCAATGTTGCAGCACATTTGGATTGATTAACTTTTTCTGTAAAAAGTTTATTTCTTTATTTTATGTTTCAGACAATGATGGATGACAATATTATCTAAGACAGTTTAATTTTTATTTGGATTGTGTAAATTGATACTTTGAAACAAGAAAATTGGCTATTACAATTTCATAAACTATTACAGATTATCTCAAATATAGTCACTACTAACATGAAGGAAATACGAATGGAAATTTAATTAACTCAAATATAGTTTATACTAACATGAAGGAAATACGAGTTGAAATTTGATTAACTCAAATATAGTCACTATAACGTGAAGGAAATACCAATCAATTATGTGACATGTCTACTGTTGGGAATATAATAGCCATTGATATTCAATTAGATCTGCTTGGAGCTAATGATGTGCCAAGCTGTCTCTAATATGATGATGATGCTGGATGAAGTCCGTAATCTCAGTTGTATGATTGCGCGACAGTTCCAGGATTTCATCATCAAGTTGATCATACTCAATGTTCGAACCCTCACTATCATCACGCTCGTCTTCAATGATCATATTATGTAAAATAACACATGCTTTCATTCGGAAAGATCCACGAATGATTGCAAATCGTTATTGAAGTACCATGAATGCACGCTCAACATCTTTTCTTGCGGATTCTTGTGCTTTCACAAAATTATTTTTTCTTATTCCCTTGTGGTGGTGGAATCGTCTTCACAAAAGTTCGCCACTTGGGATAATACCATCCGCAAGTTAATACCTAGGGGTGTAACCAGTCCGGTCTGGTCCGGTTTTTGACAAAATTTAGGACCGAACCGGTATGTACTGGTTTTGCATTTTTCAAAACTGATTACGCACCGGTTACCCTCCTAAACCGATATCTCTAGTTTTACCGATTTTCAGTCCGGTCCGATCCGGTTTTTCAGTTTTTTACTAAAATCCATATACACAAACTATCAAATACACATATAAAGCACATAATCTGTTTTACAATGCAATCCATATACACAAACTATCAAACACACACACACACACATAGACATATAGACTGACACACACAAACACAAACACACATATAAATTCAAATGTTCAGTTATCTTCGGAAGTTTCAAATGTTCTAATACACTGACACACACACACAGAGACATATACATATAAACAAACACACAAAAACACATATAAATTCAAAAAAGTTAATCCATATACACAAACACAGACTTCTAGTTCACGCATTTGGAGAGGGGGGGATTACAGAAGCTTCCCATCAACAATAAATTGTAATTTCACAATCACAATCACAAAACCCTAATAACAAAAATACAATCACAAAACCCTAATGAATCATATAACTTGAATTAATTTCAAATAACTTCAATAAGTGAAATGAAAAAAATAATGGAGAAAAATTTCCGTGAGGAATCGAAGAAAGAGAGAGGTGAGGTGAGGCCGTAAGTCCGTGCGGGGAGGTTCGACGACGACAGTGATTCCGTTAGCTCACGATATGTGCGACGGCCGGTGAGGGGAGGTAGAGAGATGGAGATGAAAGGGCAGAGTAGAGGCAGAGACTAGAGAGGCAGTGACGAGAGACGAGAGTGAGGAGAGGCCGTAAGTCCGTGAGGGGAGGTTCGACGACTACAGTGATGCCATGAGCTCACGGTATGTGCGACGGCAGGTGAGGGGAGGTAGAGAGACGGAGACGAGAGGGAGACTAGAGAGGCGGAGACGAGAGACGTGAGTGAGGAAAGGGGCGCCGTTTGAAATTGTTTTAGAGTTTATGGTATAAATTGGAATTGTGAGAGGAAACGGCGTCGTTTCCTTTAGTTTCTACTTTCAATTTTTTTTAAATGATAATTAAAAAAAAATTGATGGTTTGGGAAATTGATAATTATAATTTATATATATTTGTAATACCTTTAATACATAGTTAATAGTTATAGACTATAGTGATTTAGTTATAGTGATTACTGATTAGTATAACTATAGTCTATATTAGACTATATGATAGTATTAATATTAGACTATTAGTATAGCTATATATTAGTATCAGTTATATATTAGTATTAGTTATAGTGATTTAGTATAACTATATTAGTATAAGTATAACTATAGTCTACATTAGACTATTAGTATTAGTTAAATAGTTATAGACTTATATATTAGTATAGTTATATATTATATTAGACTATATAATAGTATTAATATTAGACTATTAGTATAGTTATATATCAGTATCAGTTATAGTGATTTAGTATAACTATATTAGTATAACTATAACTATAGTCTACATTAGACTATTAGTATTAGTTAAATAGTTATAGACTTATATATTAGTATAGCTATATAATATATTAGACTATATAATAGTATTAATATTAGACTTTTAGTATAGTTATATATTAGTATCAGTTATAGTGATTTAGCATAACTGTATTAGTATAAGTATAACTATAGTTTACATTAGACTATTAGTATTAGTTAAATAGTTATAGACTTATATATTAGTATAGCTATATAATATACTAGACTATATAAGAGTATTAATATTAGACTATTAGTATAGTTATATATTAATATTAGTTATAGTGATTTAGTATAAGTATAACTATAGTCTATATTAAACTATTAGTATTAGTTAAATAGTTATAGACTTATATATTAATATAGCTATATAATATATTAGACTATATAATAGTATTAATATTAGATTATTAGTATAGTTATATATTAGTATTAGTTATAGTGATTTAGCATAACTATATTAGTATAAGTATAACTATACTCTATATTAAACTATTAGTATTAATTAAATAGTTATAGACTTATATATTAGTATAGCTATATAATATGTTAGACTATAAAATAGTATTAATATTAGACTATTAGTATAGTTATATATTAGTACTAGTTATAAACTATACATTAGTATTAGTTATAAACTTATATATTAGTATACTATATAAATTATTAGACTATATAATAGTATTAATATTAGACTATTAGTATAGTTATATATTAGTATTAGTTATAAACTATATATTAGCATAGCTATATAATATATGATCAATTAAATTTTTATTTTTAAAATTAAACTTTTATTTTATAATAACATTATCTTATATATAATTATATTAATAGCATATGATCAAACAAATTACAAATGTTCACATTTAAGATGAACATTTTATGTTATAATTAATAAATTATAATATGAAATTATTTCATATATGATATATAATTATATATATTATATATAAAAATTTCACATATAATTATACATTATATATAAAACTTATATATATATATAATATTTTGTATAATTTTAATTTTTTATAAAACTTATATATAAAATATTAATTTATAAATATTTTTTTTATCAACCGGTCCGGTTTTCTGATTTTCCAGTTTAAATTTACACCCCTAGTAATATCTCATCTGGTAGTGGTTGACATTGATTATGTAATTGACTGGAGGAGCACGCCCTTGAGCAAGTTTCATGAAAATAGAAGATCTCTCTAGCACATTAATGTCGTTATGTGAACCGGACATACCAAAAAATGCATGCCATATCCAGAGATCATATGAAGCAACTGCTTCTTAAATAATAGTTGGTTCACGAATGTGGCCGAGTACATACCTTTCCAGGCTGCGAGACAATTTTTTCACTTCCAATGCATGCAATCAATGCCTCCCAGCATTCCTGAAAATCTCCATTGTTCATCAACCACAAGAAATTGAGCAATATCATTAGCATTTGGAGAACGCAAATATTCATCTGAAAAAACACTTATTATTGTCTCATAGAATTTTTTAAGGCTCTCCATTGCGATGCTTTCACCAATACGTATGTATTCATCCATAAAATTTTCAGTAACCCCATACGCCAGCATTCTAAGTGCTGTCATTATTTTTTGCATAGAAGATAAACCGAGTCTTCCGGTATTATCATTTCTCTGGACGAAGTACGGCTCGTAAGACTCTACCTCATTTAGAATAATACGGAGAAATAGGGGACGGCTCATTCGAAATCTCTTTCGAAATAGATTCGATGTATATATTGGATTTTCTGCGAAATAAGCGCTCGTGCCCTTGAATATGATCACGCCGAATAAACTTACGGCGTCGGCGATTGCCATGATGCCTCGATGACTGTCCATCGGCCTCGTCATTAAGAACAACATTCAACTTATTTTCAGAGGATAAGTATGTGAGCAATTTGCGAAAAAAGGTACGAGCCATTTAATGAATGAAGTGAGAGATTAGGAAAGACTTTTGAATTTCGGTTCTTTAGATCAAATGAGACTTGAGTTTGTGAGAATGTGAATGAAAGCAGAATACATATTTATAAAAGAAAAAATTACCGTTACATATAGGAAAAAAATTTTTACCGTTTGAGACTGGACAAAAAAAGTTACCGTTGGAGAAAAGACAAATAATGTTACCGTTGGAGGTAGGAGTTCAAAATGTTACCGTTGGAGAAAGTCTTCCAAATCTTACCGTTAGAGAAATGAGAAAAAATGTTACCGTTACAGAAATGACAAAATATTTTATTATTAATACGTTGTTAGATATTACCATTAGAGAAACTGATAAAAAATAGATATTAAAAAATATCATCACGTTAGAAAATACACATATTAAAAAAACTATTTTTATAACACGAATTTCGGTTTGAAAAATAATATTGTATCCGATAGTCAAAATCGTATAAGTATTCAGTAGAATCTGATATTTGAAAATAAGATAATAAGACAAAAGAGTTAGTAGTTAAAATTGTAAATGGAAGTGAGAGGAAAAAGTAATAAAGAAATAATAGAGAAATATTATTTAATAGAATAAAGATATGGATGAGAAATGAGATGTATGAGGTTTTTAAAAGATGAATAAAATTTAAGAAAAACTTTTAAGGAATGTGATTTTTAGTTAAATTATAGGAAATTTTATGGGAAACCCAATGTTAATGCTCTTAAGGAAGAAGATTTATAGCTTCTTTATTTGTGTAAAAGCATGCGGGCTTGGGCTATGTGCTTGTTTTAAATTTTTTTTTGGGCTGTTATATTTTATTTACTTGGGCTGAAATTGTTTTTGGCTATAAACAAATTTATTTTAAATCCGGCCCATCTATATTCTTGTATTTAAAATGCACCAATCCATTATTTTTTAAAGGGCCACTGACCGATTTGGCCCGTGAGCTTAGAAGACCTCGGCCTGCTCTACAGCTGGGCACCCAAGAGGGTGCAGCCCACTGGCTATCCAGGCACAAGATTTTTGACAAAATGTTTTAGTGGTGTTTCAAACCCAAGGGCTATAAGTTCAACCATTGGGCTAAAACATATTGTTGGTGTTAGCTAATTTTATTTAAATTAGAATGTTGTTATTGCACAGAATATTTATTTAAAATTATTGTTTGCATGATTATTATTATTGAATACATGCATGTCATGATATTATGAGATATTATATCGCATTTGTTAGGCATTTTATTTTATGTTATAAATTGCCTATATTATTATTCTTTGTGAATAATCAATATTTGGATGAAATGTAATGTGATTATTTTTTGTACATATATTATAATTGCATCTAATTGTAAAGCTTATTTTATCTCTGATATTTTCTAAACTAATTTTAGAAATTAGTTTTTTAGAATCTTTTTTAGATGTGATAAAATGAAGGATTAAGTGGCCCGAGTTTTGATTAGTCTATGCTTATGATTGGCTCAAATTAATTTCTTCGATTTTGGAAGAATTTATTTTTTGCATGTGACTGACTGGATAGCTTACTTATCCTAGTGGGAGTATAGTCAAGATTAATTTAAAATTAATCTCCTATACAATATTAATTTGCGCAAAAATTAAGTTAGAAATTAATAATTACGCATTGTGGCGCAAGAGATGATTAGGAAGTATAGTGAATTTGCGACATGTATTAATTATTTTTGTTCTGACTTAGATTAACGTGGCAAATTTCTTATATCCGTGTGCAATTAGATGCGCATAAGTTAGTAACTTTGAGATAATTGAAAATAAAGCCTAAAGATTATGTATCCAACTTAGTTATTGCATTAATCTCCTCCATAAGCAATAGTTGGAAACAAATGAAGATTATTATGAGTGTCAGATAGTCTTAGACCATCATTATTGTGAAACCTCTGAAAGGTCTAGAGTAAAATTGGAAGTGCACATGGGACGCATGCACTACACTTTTTATAGAATTTGATGGGATCAACTGTCAGATAGAGTTAAACCACTATTTTACCTTTGAATCTTGTGGGTAATAACAGAAGTTGCGTGTCGTTTTTGTAACGCAAAGATTAATTGTTCCTATATTTGAAGTTGAACATTATAATCTTGAAGCAATTTAAATTAACTCACAGATAAGCACATACCCTCTCTACTTGCTAGTATGTCTAGCAAGTAAGGACATTAAAATTTGAGTGTGCAAGAGTGTTGAGGACATTCTTGATTCGCACATTCATTTTTTTAAAGTTTTTATCAGTGCACCTCTTTGTGGTATTAGCACTGGTAATCTTACTTAAGTTTTCTTTCTTTCTAACGAGAACAAATATGTTCTTGCGGATATATGAACTTAGGAGCACCCCTTGAGAGTAATACCAAGCAACTTGGAAGTTTGCATGGTAACTGTGGCAAAAAGTCTGAATAATTAGGTACTAGTTATCTAAGCCTAACTAAAAGATTTTGCTCGTAGTTGCAATGATGCAAGATAGATTTTAGGCTAAAATAATTTCTCGCAAAGTTTTTCTTTTCTCTTCTATGGTGGAATGGAGAATATGAAAACTATTGAGTTTGCAAGAAATAAGGATCTATCACTAGTTAGCAGCTAAAACGTCACATACTGCATTTGTTGCACAAAACGATGTTTATTAATGCTTTTAATGCGATATTAGTGAAGTCTATACCTAATTTGATTTAAGACTCGTTGAAAATAGTGGTGTTAGTGAGAATTTCTAGAAGTTTTAAAGTTGGATGGTCACTCTTTGACTGAGTGATATTATTTCTCTGGTAGAGAGATGATATATTAAAATGTGCCGTGGAGGCATAGAATGATGGGTGTGAAGCTTAAGAAATTGAAGTTTTTCTCGCTAATTGAGATCCCTCTCCTTGGTTTCAAAGTGTCAAAGAGAAAAGGCAATATGAGTATTTTCTATGTGAAAATTCCTATACATGCATACTAAGGACTTGGATAATAAAAATATCGTTTTATCATATAAATACGATTCCAATTTTTTTAAGGAAAATACATTTTTTCAGTTAAAATATTTTTTCAAAATCAAAATCGTATGAGTTATATGATGAGAACAATTATCTTACAATTTAATGACTTGCTGAAAATGGAGTTATAAATGAATTATGGCGCAAAACAATTGTTACATCACACTTGGATTGATGTAATATGGGGTTGCAGCCTTAATTCTAACTTGTCGTCCTTACTTTGAGTTCATTTGCCTTTGAGAAAGACTGAGTGACCATTTTGTGCAAATGTGAATTCTATTAAAAATCTAGATGATCTAAGTTTGATCATTTTTTGGTTGAGTTAAGAAGATTATTCGTATTTTCGGCAAGGGTAGGGAATTGTGGATTTTTGTAAACTCTAATTTTTTGAAACATTACGTTTTATTCCACATTATCTTAACCTTAAAATTTTCAAATATTTTTTATAAAAGATGGCCAAAAATAGTGAGTAATTCAACAACTAACGCGAATATACATTTGAGTGATGGTGTTAGGTGTACCACTAGTGATAGTGACTCCCAAAAGTTATAGAATATAAATATCCTCATAAATAGTGTGGAAGCAATATATCAATATTATCTCGTCGTTTAGAAACTAGAAGAGAATATTTGTAATATGGCTCCGCTAAAGGTATTGAATTCACATTGTAGGAATCTCAACATAGAATCTTAGATTCACTGCACTTATATGATCCAATCTGGGTTGTTGATCTGATTGACATAGAAAAGTGGAATTGATAGAGCTATAGATCTATCTCTTGGCACTAATTAAGTTGCATTTAGATAATCATTGGTCGCATATTTATTGGAACTTTTCTTGATGGAATTAAATAGTTGATTCTCATAAGAGAATTAGATGGTTAGCTTTTGTGATATTTATGCATGAAGTACTTTTAGCGCATGATTGTTACTAGTACTATTTTGGTACAAAAAGCGAATGAATATTGTTGGTGCTGTTTACATGTGGCCTAAGCAAACCATCTATTCAAAGATACCCAATGTACCTAATCGTTTTTTATTAACTACCTATTGAATAAAATGGGGTTCCTTGAACGCTGTTGATAATCTTACAAAAGTGTCATCCTAAGAGATACACGAACTGGTTGTCTTAGATAATTAATTGTCGCCTAATAAGAGGTTTTCTATACTATGAGGTGATGAACATGAGTTTGTAAAAAGTAGTTAAGACTTCACGTCTTATGAGACTGTGTATAAAAAAAACAATTTCTATAAGCTTTTGTTCAAAAACCATAGACAATTAATGAGATGGACAATACCAAAGAATCTAGCTTTGACTATACTATTTGATGTTTCCGTTATGATTTGCTTATGGGAGTTAAAGGTTAAAATTTTGTTAGAGGGTAAATATGGCTTACTTGATTAAGTGAGTTTGTGATGCGATTGTCGTTAAAAGTAATGACTAGACTATTATGATTGTCTTTGGGAATAAAGGCCCTAATCGCTTTACCCTTAATGAAAAATAAATTATGGTTTATCTCACATGCTTTTATTGTATACAAGAGATTTATATGAAATCATGAAGTCACAAATTGAGTTTGTTGAATGACATTTGAGGTCACCTTGTATATTCTTAAAATTCGCAGTATGACTTGTTGACTAGAATATAATGTTTATATTGTGAGTTTGGCCTTAAATGAGATTCGCGATGAGTCATCGCTAGGGGTGTAACCGGTCCGGTTCGGTTCGGTTTTGGATAAAATCTAGGACCGAACCGGTATATACCGGTTTTGTATTTTTCAAAACCGATTACGCACCAGTTATCCTCCTAAACCGGTACTTCCGGTTTTACCCGTTTCTTGTCCGGTCCAATCCGGTTTTCCGGTTTTTTTTAAATGTAAGTTTCACAATTTGTTATTAAAAATTTGTTTATTAAAAAAAAAAAAATTGATTTAAAAAAAAATTGTTTTATACTTTTATTAATATATTAGACTATATAATAGTATTAATATTAGACTATTGATATAGTTATAAGTTATATATTAGTATTAGTTATAGACTTTTAGTGATTTAGTATTAACATTTTATGTAATAATTTATCAATTATAATAAGAAATTATTTCATATATGAATAGATATAATTATATATATTATATATAAATTTCACATAAAAATTTATAATTATACATTATATATAAAACTTATATACATTAATATTTAATATATATATAATATTTTGTATAAAACTTATATATAAAAACATTATTTTTATTTTTTTAATCAACCAGTCCGGTCCGGTCCAAAAAATCCCGGAACCGGAACCGGCCTGTTTTTAGATTTTAAAAACCGGTTCCGGACCGGACCGGTTCAAAACCGGTCCGGTTCGGTCCGGACCGGACCGGTTTTCCGGTTTGAGTTTACACCCCTAGTCATCGCTGACTTCATGGTTGTGCAAAGGATGTTTATATATAAACATAAGGTCTCTTAGTAGACACATGTTTTTGGAAAGTTACTACGCATGGAAATGGGCATAGAGAGAAATGGTCCTAAAACTTCACTTGAGAGTTGTGATTTGATTATTTTTAGTTGACCATGTAATTTCTCTCTGTCATATTTTTGCTCGTCGTGCACATGACACTAATGTGTTCTATGATCATGTGGCGTGGTTAGAAGCTTTTTATTTTTTTGGTAAGCACACAATCATCATAAATTTAAGAGTTATGGTGAAAAAGATATATCGACAGGCATAGATTAGCTCACTCACACAAGCGATCACATTTGGCGCTACCAAAGGGTAGCAAGCAAAGATAAAACAATGTGTCATTCGGTACTTGTCTAGAGAGGGATAAGTTGTAAGACATAAAAGATATGTCGCCTTAGTGAGAACTAAAATGAGGTCCATCACTGCCGGCAAGTTATGTTGCTTCTTGGGAGTTGCATCATAGCTGTGAGTAAATTATGTTTTATGGAGATTGAGCATTGTTTTGAATCATTTGGACTCGAGAGGGATTAGAGATGCTTAGTCTGATGTGACCAAATGAGTCGGGGCATAACAAGACACTTTTAGGGATATTGTTATGCTGGTCTTCTCTCAGAGAGATTTGGTATAGTGCTCCCATGTTTCTTTTACAGCTATGCTCGATGGTCGCACAACCTATTTGCCAGTATGAAGAAGATTGAAAATATATTGAGGGATGCAGACCTGAGGTCTTGCCCACTATGTATAAGGGAGATGTAAGAAAGGGGCACCTATAATGGGCACCCATTCACCTTCTCTTGGAGGTTATGAAGTGGTTCTTAAACTACTTCATGAGTCTTGATGGCTGGCCATTAAGGGACAACCGGATAAGACACTTGCATCACAAACAGAAAATCTTTCTCATAAATAGTTCTCTCTAGTCCCGGCATTTAGGCTATGTAATATGTGGGTGTTGCTTTGGAATTACCATATAGCACACTTTATCATCGCCAAGAGGATTACGGATGAACAATGATAACGACGAAGAATATGTGAAACAACCGCACTAGATCTACAATTTATCAATGAGATAATATCGCTTTCGCTTTATATTTTGATTTAATTTTTTTAACAGCTCAAATTGAACATTTCACAATGAGGACTAGGAGGAGCTCGTATAGTCACAATAAAAAAGTATTACTACGCTGATCATCCCGCCTCCAAGAAAAAAATAATAATAATAGTTGTACGTTGTTACTAATTGTACAATAGAATTGAAAGTTAGTGCGGTCACAACCTCGTATCTAAACGGAGTTTTTGGGTTTCGTTTGGAAGTTGAGCTCATCTCAACTCATCATTACAACTTTTTCAAATCTCAATATAAAATATAATAAATAATTCAACTTTTTCAAATCCTAAAATAATAATAATAATAAACAATAATATTTTAATAATATTTTATCATAACAACTCAACTCACTTCAACATCCAAACCCACCCTAATGATCTCATGGTGGCATCATGTGTACGATATTTATAGATTCCTAATTTTGTTGACAGATTAATTCCACCTTTAATGCCGGAAAAAGATAGAGGTATTTTAAGTTTGTAGAAAGGTCGAAGACGTGATTGTATAGAAAATATTTTATTTTTTATAATAAAATAAATTTTACAATATGATATTTGACATCAAATTACATAAATTTTTACTTTTATAAGATCTCTATATAAATTAAATATTTCTCTAAGAAATATATCACCCATAGTATTTATCTCTCTTCTAATCTGTTTACGATGTGTGTATGTTTCACACTTCCATGCACCGCCTCCGTAACAAGTGCCGCACCTAGGCTCTCTTATCTATAACTATACAGTCTATACCACCTCCATCGCACTTTCTAACCTTGCAAGCACTTGGAATTCGAACTCCGGTTCCTTTTTTCTTTTTTATTAAATATGAAGTTGACATTGAGCTTTTTCACAATTTATCTACAGTAGTTTAAAAATTATGTCTTTTTTATTAGCAATGGGTGTTTAGGACAAAGTGCTAATTAGTTTTTTTTTTTTGAATATGCACATATTCTCGATGAGTTAGTCTATATACAATCTCTAAATAAGGACTGCTCATACAAGTCCGTACAATTATGTTTAAAAAAAAATTAAAATTACAATAATATCCTTTTTAAAATAATTTTGTTTCTCTTTTACTCTCATTCATTAATAGGACTGCACACGCAGTTTCCACTCAAGACTGTAAATAGGATTTCTAATTCTCGATAAGGAACTTTTGTAAGTATACTTCAAATAATTTAAAAATAAGTCTCCTAACCATAAATACAAAATTTTGAATTAGGGCTTTCCAAATTTCAAATTGTACTCTTGTTATTAATGTGGGTACTTGCCAAATATATGTGTTAACGATGTGTTTTACATAATGGTTACCAGGCTCGATGCTCCTACAACACAAGGAATGTGAGGGTTTGGGGATGGTGAAACACTTGCTATAAAGTCTAAGTCAATTTTTTATTCTTAGAGAGAATTTTTTGTATGTAAGAGTATGTGAGGATAAATTCTAACCTAGAATTCGGCTTGTATATTTCCTGTTGAGGTGGGTCCCCCGTCTCTTTTGTTAGGGGCATCCATCTTCTAGTCTTGGTACAATGTCGTCGTCTTTAATGCGGCATGGCTTCTTCGAGTTATAAATTATTTTATAAAAATATTATTTGAAGGATGAACAAGAAATTAATGAAATGACGGAAAAAAAGGGTCAACTAAATTAATAATGGCATCAAATTGTGGAAGAAGCTTGCCACTAATATATAGAATTTTTTTACAATTCTTCTAAATAATTATAAAAAAATGATAAGTGTAGCATTATTCTTAATGTATTATACTGGATGAGACTTACCAATATATTAAAAAAGAAAAATGATATTTTATCCATTCAATTTGTCCTCTCATTTTGACACCTCATATATTTTAATTTTTTTTATTTAATATTTAAAGAAGTGATTATTAGTGTATTTATATTTTAAAAAAAAATTAAAATGATAAAAAATATGAATAAAAAATTAAACAAAAATAAAAAGAGCCTTACGGTCAAATGGAGCGGTCATCATTGAAAAAAGATAGATAAATAATAATATAATCCAGAGTTGTAATTAGGGGTGTATTATATTATTATAATGTTTTTGAATTTAAAAAAATGTTCCAAGCGTGGAATTGTTGAAGAGTCATTATTTGAGTATTTAATGTTTATATTATTAGAGAAATTAATACAAATAATAATAATAAATATTATAAAACTCATTTACAAATATTATTTCCAATTAAAAACCCGAAAAATAAATAAATTATATTTAAGCTAAAGATAGTTTTGTTTGGTCGAGGCCCAATCAATATTTGAGAAATATATATATATATATATATATATATATATATATATATATAATCTTAAATGTTGTTACCACTAGCTACCTGATATACTTTAAATGAATACTATTTAAACAATTAATGTTGATGTAATTTTTAGCGGTGTTTGTAACGCTTTTTCCGACCACCTACAATATCAGAGAGAAGTCATGATCTCTTAATCAATCACATAAATCATTTACAATGCACACCTAATAGTATATTCTAATGATCAATGAGCCTCACATTATGAAGTCTTTCTCGAAGATACGATACCGAAGTTGATGGTGCCCTATCGGCGAAGGTATCTCTACTAGATTTATCTTATCAACGTAAGAGACATGTTTGGGATTTCGAAAATGGATTCTGAATATTTTTTTTTAATTTTTTTTTAATTTTTAATTTTTTATTTAATAATTAAAGAAATATTTTTTAATGATATTGTGAATTTTTTATCTTTTTAAAAAATATATATATATAAAAGAAAAAAAAATAAAAAATAAAATGTATTCAAAACATCCTTCGTGATAATTTTTCGGTGGCCGTAGTGCCACTCATCAGCGTAAACCTCGGACGAGATAAGTCTCGATCCAAACGTTGCATTTTACTTAGCTTCAACCATCCCATACCTCTGAATTTCTGGTGATCATTCCTTTTAATCGCTTGGTGGCCTTTTCTCAGGCCTGCAGCGTATACTTATGCCTAATAATTAAGAGAGAAATTCACATAAATTATACCACATTGATAAATAAGACAAGAAAATAAAAAATTATTATTAAATCAAGAATAAAATTTATATCCAAGCACTTTTGACAGATTTTATCTTCTTCGAAATACTTTGCTTACTCTGAAGAAAATAATTTGTACATGATTAAGGCATTGCAAACTTCATTCATATCCTTTGAAAACAAGTAAAACAATTTAAAATTTTTGAAAAATAATATTTATAGTTTTAAAGTATGCAAATCTCGTACCTTCTTTTAAAAAATAATGAATAAATCTTGATTGGATTTAGAATTCACCTCAACTTATTTCATTTTATAATTACAATTTTTTCAAATTCTCACATAAAATATAATAAACGATTTAACTTTTTCAAATCTTAAAATAATAATAATATTAAAAATAATATTTTATTTAATTTATCTCAACTCATCTAAACTCATTTTTAAATTTAAACGGGTCGATTTACATTAAAAAAAGAGAAATGATTTGTACAAGTCCTAAATAGACAAGACTTATATGAGTCCTTATAAAAAAGTAGATCTCACCTTAAAAATGTATAAAAAAAACTATTATTTATTAGTAGGACCTATTATTTTATAAAAGACTTATATGAGACTTGTCTATTTGAAATTTATATCTTTCATTACTCTTAAAAACAATAAGTTATTTTAATAGTAAAATCTAATAATTAGATTAGACGCACAAAAGTTATAGTTATGGTTTGAGGTCATCATAAACACCGACTAATAAGTCGAGTCCATTGAATAGTTTTGATCGGAGAGGCGGAGCTTTCTAGTAACGTTTCACATTATTAATGCCCTTTTGATTCCCACTCGCTAGAGTAAGTACCAAAGTAGGTACTTGCCTGGTTGCTTCGCCGCCTGGCAATTTAGCTAAGCTACATAGGAAATTTTCCCTTTTCGCATATGGTATTATTTGGAAGAGTAAAACTACGTACAATCTTTAAATGAGAATTGTATTGTAAGTCTAATTATTTTTATTTTTAAATTTTTTTAAAATTATAATAATATCTCTATCAAAATAATATTTTTTTTATTAAATAAAAGGTTTGCATATACCATCTCCAAATAAAAATTATAAATAAAATTTCTCTATTTACAATCTACATTAGAGGGAGGTTAATAAATTCTTGCAATGCCCTTAAGAGCACTGATATCAGTCTTTTCAAAAGCGGCTTTTCAGCAAAATTTGAAAGATTTGTTTTCTAAATCACGTATATAGATAAATTCTATTCACATTTTATAATCATTATTTTATTTATTTAAATTATTATTTTTTAATTTTGAACTACATAATATTTAAATTGAAAAATAATAATTTAAGTATCAAATTAAATTATCAATTAACATATAATTAGTGTAATTATAAGATATAAAAAAATAAATTAAAAATATTATTATTAAAAAAATAATATTATTTTATTATTTTGATTAATCCAATGGCTAATCTAATGTAGAGTTATGACTAAGAAAGTTTTGAATTTATGAAAAATATGTACTTTTCATTCAATTTTATAAATGAATTTGATGAAACCAATGCCAATGCTCTTATTAAGCTTGAGTTGACTTTGGTATATATGATGAAATAAAATAATTGATTTGTTTTTAATATTTTTTAAAAATATTTTTCCCAAATTTTAAGATTTAGCTCATATATATATATATATATATATATATGAGTACTGTTACAACTACAAATAGATTACACAAAAGTAATTTTATAAACTGACGTGACTTCATGTAGTCTGTTAGATCTACTTTACAATAAAAATAATATTACAATTTGACGAACCACATCATGTCACATCAGTTTATAGAATTACTTTTGGTGTAATCTATTTGTGATTATAGTCTCTATATATATATATGATAGATTCTAGGATATTTATTAAGTAAATAAAGATGTCTACAGAATTCTTAAAATTTGTTGTAGTATTCATTTTTGTACATACATTTTTTTTTTCCATTCTAAATTTTAAAATTTGGACACAAACTCTTAAAAATCTTATCCGAGATAAAAGATAACGCTTTTTTTTTTCAATTTTGATTTTTCTAGCGATGAATCTTGATTTTTATGATATTAAAGTTTATTCATCTCTTTTATCGCAGAGAGTTTAAATAAAAAATAATACTGGATACAGTTTTAGACTGTGTTTAACTCTACCACTTGTTAGAATATATATAAAGTTTATCTTTTTTTACATAGAGCACATATAAGCAAAAATGTAGGTTATAAAAATAATTCATATTCAAATTTCTTTATTTTCAATTTTTCATGTGGTAAATAATTTGGCATCGTGTTAAATAGACATATTTGTATTCTTATCCTAAGTTGGTTATAAATTAGGATCCATGTAGGTAAATAGTTATGCTCTATATATACTCTTATTTTATTATCATTATACCATATTTGTAAGGGGATTTTTTTCCATTTCACAAATCCACTGGGCTTCGACCCGATACTCGGCCCTAGGGCCCAAACTTACCCATGAAGCAAGTCGCCTACAAGGAAAAGTAAACAATGATAGCTAATGGGACGGACAGGCTTGACGTCGCTCGGCCACACTCTTTTCATGGGGACTTGTACTAGGCAAAATGAGAAAGACGGAGAACTTTTGATATTCTGACATGGAGATATTGACGGACCACCGAAGGTAAACAAATCGAGGAACCACGCCGCATTAATGACACCACTACTCGAGCTACAAGTCACATTAATAACGTCGTCGCAGAGGCACGCCGCATTAAACGACTCTGACAAAAGGAACAGTACAAAAGACATAGACTCCACGGGAGCAGACAAGATCTGTCTCCCCAGACTCCCAGTATAAATAGCAATCTCTAGATACTAGAAACTCTCTATGATCCTAAACTCTTTCATTATTTAGAAACTTCCGAAAGATGATACTAATTTTGGCATTGGTGACTCACGGCCCAAAGGCCACCCTCTCTCAGTTGTCTTCTTTTCTATTTTCATAACCCCAGTTCTAAAGACTTGATTTGTTGGAACCTGGCCCCAAAGCATACGAAACATGACATTAGCAATATTGATGTTGTATCTTCCATCAACCTTTATTTTTTTAAAATAATAAGTTCGAAAATTGATAAATAATATTATATCAATTAAATAATATGTGAGTTGAACAAAAAAAGAATATAAAGTAATTAAAGAGAGATATTCATGTTTACAACGTTTTTACAATTTTATGACACTAGTTTTTGTAAAGTAAGGACACTCTCGCAACCCTATTTTACGAAAATACTCTAAATTTAAAATAAGATTGTAAAAAAGTTGTTATTTTTCAAAAATATAGCCATGTTTATTTCAACCAATTTTCAAAATCTTAGGAAAAAAAGTTAAGGAAATTGCTATTTGTATTTACAATTTTTACTTACAGACCAATTTGTACTAACATGTCAGCTATTGATATATTAAAAATTATGAAATTCAAAACTTGAATTTAAAAAGAAAACTGATAAAATAGGTCTTGTATATCAAAATTTATTTCAACATTTTCATCCAATAATCTACTTTTTTATTTTATAGGATCCAATAATCTACTTAAATCCAAGTTAAAAGTTAAAAATATAAAAACCAACATAACTTTTACAGAAAACTAAAGTAGAAATATCTTAAAAAATCCAATTCTTCACATTCATTTTCACAAATTTTAAAATAAAATGTATTCAAAGAGACTTATTCAAATTTTCTTATTTATATTGAAAATCTAAATAAAAAAATTACATATCAAAATTTTTCAAGAAAGAGTCTTAAAACTTCATTAACACAGTATATAAAACGGTTTCCAATTTCCATTGGAAAATGACAGTCAATTAAGTGCCAGTAGTCACTTTAGCCAACTCGGTCAAACGATAGAGAATACGGGAAGAAAAAGATAAATAATATTTCTAGTTCTAAAGTGAGCTGTATTTCTTTTTAAAAAAAGTGAATAAATCTGTGATCTATGTAAAAAAAATAATTTTTAATAACGGATTCTATTTTTTTTTAAAAGAAATTTGCCATACTTGCATAATTTTAGAATTGTATCATATATTACTAGAGAAAAAACATAGGTAATGATATACCTTTAATTATTTTATAACTATTTTATAATTAATTAATATAATTATGCCACCTATTAAAAATAACATCAATTTTAGAGTAACTTTATAATTATGCCATCTAAACAAAAAGGGAAAGTGGGGGAGTATGGCTTTAAAACTTGATATTTCAAAAGCTTATGATAGGGTCGAATGTAATTATTTGGAGGCTATGATGGTTAAGCTTGGCTTTGAGTAGAAATTTATTTCTTTGGTGATGATGTGGGTGAAGTCAGTAAAGTATTCAGTCCTAGTAAATGGGAATCCTACTAGTGAGATTGTTCCAAGTTGTGGTTTGAGGCAGGGAGATCCCTTATCTCCTTACTTATTTATTATTTATGCTGAAGGTTTGACTGCTCTAATCAATGCGGGTGAGCTTAAGGGTCTGATTAAGGGTATCAGTGTTGCTAGAGGAAGCCCAAGAACTGGTCATCTGCTCTTTGCAGATGACTGTGTTTTATTTTGCAGAGCAAGGAGATCAAATTGGGATAATTTACAGCATCTCTTAAGGACCTATGAAATAGCATCTGGTCAGAAGTTAAACAGGAACAAGACTTTAGTTTTCTTCAGTACAAATACAGATGCAAGTTTTAAGCAATAGATTGTGGGAGCTCTGAAAGGTATTTGGGATTGCCATCTATGATTGGTAAGTCAAAGTATAATTCCATTAGATGCATTAAAAATCGTATATGGAGCATAATTTATTGTTGGAAGAACAACTTTTTAACTACTGCTGGTAAGGAAATTTTAATAAAAGCTGTCTTGCAAATCATACCAACTTATACAATGAATGTTTTTAAGCTTCCCAAGAGGCTTTGCCACGAAATTTCTGCCATGTTGGCTAATTTCTGGTGGAGGAAAAAGATAGGAGAGGGGTGCACTGGAAAAGCTGAAGTTTTATGGGAAAGGCTAAAAATTGAGGTGGGATGAGATTTAGAGATTTAGAAGATTCCAATTTAGCACTACTTGCTAAAAACAGTTGGAGGTTCTTGCAGAATCCAGATTCTTTAGCTGCCAAGGTCTTTAAAAGTAAATATTTCAGCAAAGAGAGTATACTTGTTGCAAAGCTAGGTAACTCCCCATCATACATTTGGAGAAGCATTTGGATGGCTAGAGAGGTGTTGCAAGAAGGATTAATTTGGCATGTTGGTAATGATAAACATATTAGCATATGGGGACACAAGTGGTTACCAAAACCCTCAAGTTTCAGTGTTCAATCTCCAATTTCATCTCTTGGAGCTGAGGCAAAGGTTTCTGATCTTATTGATGAGGAGGTTCATCAATGGAAGGAAGAGATTATTCGAGCTCATTTTCATGAAGAAGAGGCTGCAATGATCTATAATTGACCTATTATAATCATAAGGGGGAAGACAAACAGATCTGGAATTGGAGTAAGGAGGAGAAATTGTCTATTAGAAGTGCTTATTATATGTTGCAAGAGAGAATAAGGAGGAACAAGGGAGAGTATTCAAATAGGAAAAATGTTGATGAAAATTGGAGAAAAATATGGAATTTGCATGTCCTAAATGTAGTAAAGCAGTTTCTGTGGAGAGCAAACAATGATGCTTTACCTACTAAAGCATCATTATGTAGGAGGCAAATTTGTGAAGATTCTAAGTGTTCAACGTGTGGTAATGCTGAAGAGACTATTATGCATGTGTTATGCAACTAATGATATTTGGACTGAATCTGGTAGTGTTCTACAGAAATGGACAGTCATTGGAAATAATTTTTTGGATCCATGGGACAAGCTGTGCTGCCATCTAGACAAAGAAAAGTTGGAGGAAACTTATTCAATTTTGAGGGGGTATTTGACATCGAATGAATAAGTATCTTTTTGATAACCTGTTTCTTAATCCTTCACAGGTAGTCAAAGATGCTTTATTACAGCCAAAGGAATATAAAGAAGCTCAAGAAAAGAATGGTGGGAGATTAGTTGCTGAAGGAGGAGAAAGAATAGACCTACAGAAGTGGAGGAAGCCAACAGAAGGGATTTTCAAAGCAAATTTTGATGCTGCTATTGATGCTCAAAAGAAGCTTGTTGGACTGGGAATAATCACCAGAGACTGGGAAGGCCAGATTGTGGCAGCATGTAGTGATCAAGTGCAGTTAGTATCAGATTCTGCAATGGCTGATAGCTTAGCTTTGAGGAAAACCGTGCAATTATGTTATGATTTAGGCCTTAATAAGGTGCAATTTGAAGGAGATGCTTTAGTGATTGTGAATGCAGTAAACAAAGGTGAAGAACTTTGGACCTGGTATGGGCAAGTGCTAGAGGATGTTAAGCAGTTTCTCAAACTTATGTTACATTGGAAAGCCTCTTTTATTCGTAGGTCTGGATAGAAGAGGGTCCTTCTGTGATAGTGGACTTGGTTGTTTCTGATATGCTTTGTACATGACTATTTTTATTTGAAGTTATGAAATGTGTTGCAGTTTATAAAAAAAAAAAAAAAATTTGTGAAAAGTAGTGAAATAGTTTGAGTTAAGATGTTTTATTTAGTTTTGGAAAATAATAAAGATAAAGTTGAATAAAAATATTATAAAGTTTAAAAATTATTTGAATATAATTTTTATTTTAAAAAAGTTGTATTGATTTTTGTGTTTTATTTTGAAGTTTTTAAAAATTGTAACAATTAAATAAAAAACGTTGAAAATTTTAAAATTAAAATATATTTTATTTTTGAGAAATAATTAAAAAAATTATATAAAAGTCCCAAATATACAAATCTTGTATAAACTATTTATAAAAAAGTATAATCTACCATAAAAAAACATATATGAAAAACTAAATCTTCCTCAATAAAACTTGTATTTTTACAAAAAAAAAATAAATCAAATTTGTAGGCGAGATTTATATTTTAGAGCAGTGCTACCCATAAGTCCCACATCTTATACACGCATTTAAAAATATGTCATTTTATCGTTTTATTCTATTTTACTTACAAACATGTCTGAAATCATTTTCATTATATAGATAAAAAGATAAAATCACATATTTTTAAATGGGTATACAAAATGTGAGACTTATGTCTAAAATTTTTCTATATTTTATACCTTACATTATTGTTTGCATAGTCTCGTTTAATCTCGTTCGGTTACCAAACGTACTACGCATTCATTGCCAAAAATATATAAATAAGAAGTACCACCTGGATGCGAGTGTATTCTCCGTCTTGTCTCTTTTATTGATTTCTTCAGCATCCTCTTGCAGCCTTGCTTTTCCCATTTGAATAGTCTCAGGACTCCATACCAATTCTCTCGAAGCCCTTGGAACTTCTTCTCTATTTCCCTCAAGTCTGCGCGCTTCTGCCCATTGCTACTAGCCTACCTCTCTTTACTTTCCTTGTAGTTTTTCATATATGTGTGTATATATATATGTATATCGTTGTGTGATTTTTTTCTCGTGTTAAAAATCCGGACTTCAACCCAGTGGAGTATTGGGGATCCCCTCTGGGTTCCGTGGCTTAGTTGTGTTAAAAAATGGGGATGAAGAGGGGAAAACTGGAAAAGTTCGACATGGTCGTGTCTCTGAGCAGGCAAAGATTGGTTCAGATTGTGATCGGAGTGGGTCTTTTGTATATTCTTATGGTCTTCCTAGAAATCCCCTTTGTGTTCAGGACTGGGTTCGGTGCTGTGTCTCAGGAGGCTCTCTCTCGGCTCTCTCGGCTCGAGTCCGAGGAGGACTTGGAAGAACGAGATGCCCCGACTCGCCCCAATAAACTTATCTCCCTTAACTCTCCTCAGCCTAGTCAGTCTCAACCTCTAGAAAACAGAATGTTATCCGGCTTGGCGTTCGACCCCAAAACTTTCATTTCGGGTCGTGGGGACGGGGCTTCGGCACTTTACAAGTCGGCGGGGGCGGCCTGGGAAGTGGGGAAAACGTTCTGGGCAGATATGCAATCGGGGAAAACAAAAGTTACCGTCGAAAAGACCGAGAACCGGTCGGTGGAGCGGTGCCCGCATTCGGTTTCGCTATCCGAGTTGGAGTTCTTGACCTGGAAGCAAGTCGCAGTGCTGCCGTGCGGCCTCACATTGGGGTCGTACGTGACTTTGGTTGGGAAGCCAAGGCCGGCGCATGTCGAACACGAACCGAAGATAGCGATGGTGAAGAACGACAAAGACTCGGTGATGGTGTCGCAGTTCATGGTGGAATTGCAGGGCTTGAAGACTGCTGAGGGCGAGGACCCATCTAGAATTTTGCATTTCAATCCGAGGTTGAAAGGGGACTGGAGCGGGAAGCCCGTGATTGAGCTCAATACTTGCTATAGGATGCAGTGGGGGTCAGCGCTAAGGTGCGAGGGGTGGAAGTCCAGGGCTGATGAAGAAACCGGTGAGTGATTGTTGAAGATTTTGTTGTTGATTGCACGTAGTATTTGAAATTGAACTGCTTTTTGCTGAGTTTTATTTCCTGCATCTTCTTGAGTTATTGGGTCAATTGAATTAAGTCATTTTGACGCAAAAGACTGTAATAGTGTGGTGGTTGCTTGTTAAGGATCCCTACCACTGGTGAAGAATCTATGGATGGTAAAGAAACTACAGATGATTTGTTGCTATTCGTCGGAAGATTGTTTTATGTTTTGAAACTAAATTGTTTCTTGTTGGGGCTTTGAAACCCGATTATGAAAATTGAACGGACTTACAGCATTTGTATAAAGATTTTTATTTTTTTGTCTCAGTATAATGTGTTGTGTCTTGCTGTTTTGTCATAATGTTTTAGGTAAATTGTTCAGTTTTCTAGCGTTTAATGGTTGGAGATCAGTATTCATGAGAGTTTTTTAAAAGAGAGATGCTAAATGACCCCATCATTTTGCACCCTCATTTTGACCGCTCCTTTATTTTATCTTTTTATTATTATTATTATTATTTTTAATGGTTAATGAGGTGATTACTAGTGAATTTGTATATTTATTTATTTATTTTAAATGTTTAAAGATATTTAAAAAATGTTTGAAAGAAAAAGAAAAGAAAAGTGCAATTGCACTAGTGCTAACTTTGAGGGGGCAAAATGATGGGGCTGAGTAGCATTGCCCTTTTTAAAAACTACCCCGTACATTACAATTCCTCATGATTCTGTTGTTTTCTTTTCCGAAAAAAAAAGAAGAATTGATCAGTTGTTCCTAGTAAATTTTCATGAAGTGAATTTAGCTCACTTCATTTATAATCTGGACTCTCCCCAATTAAACTTTGTGAACCTCTCAATAGACATGCAATCAAACCTTGCCCACACTAGGGAGTGGCCACCAGGTGGACCGATGGGGAAGGGCAACTGGGTTTGTATCCTGCATCCCCAGGTGGCCTTCAGAATATTGCCCATGAGAATGCAGCAGAAGTATTTTCACACGTTGATTATTAAATTGAAGCAGAAACATGCGTCTCTGTAACATGATGCTTATATTGGTTATAGGGAAGATGGGGAAAAAGAATAGGTTACTTGGTATTGGAAAACTGTTCTGGCTTGGCATGGTGGTCACAAGATTCGACCATATATTTCTATCATGTTAGCAACTCTAAAGCATTATTGGGGGAAAAATATTCCATACTGAGGATTTTGTGGGGGTTCTGTTCTTTGATAATGTTTTTATTACTATTTTTTTAATCATATTGGCCATTTGCTCTCTGCAAATTTGCATTATCCCCTTTGTATTCTAAATCTTTTCCTAAAACAACCAAATAATGGCACTTTATACTCGGGAAAATATTCTCTTGCCTCATCCGTTTTCATACTGGTAGCAACAAATTCCTTTGACTGGCTGCAGTTGATGGTCAGGTGAAGTGTGAGAAGTGGATTCGAGATGATCACCACGGAACAGAGGAGTCTAAGGCAACATGGTGGTTGAATCAGCTAATAGGCCGAACAAAAACAGTTACTATTGACTGGCCATACCCATTTGCAGAGGGCAAGCTATTTGTTCTAACTCTTAGTGCTGGATTGCAGGGTTATCATGTTAATATTGATGGGAGGCATGTCACCTCTTTCCCTTATCGTACAGTGAGTATTTTCCTGCAACTTGCTTTTCTCCGGATGAATGCGAATTTATTCTAAGATTGTCTGTTCACTGAAACAGGGATTTAGTATGGAGGATGCCACTGGGCTATCAGTGATTGGGGATGTTGATATCCACTCTGTCTACGCTGCCTCTTTACCTACTTCACATCCGAGTTTTTCTCCACAGCGACATCTTGAGTTTTCAAACAGATGGAAGGCTCCACCACTTCTAGATGAGGATGCAGAGCTTTTCATTGGTATTCTTTCTGCTGGCAACCATTTTGCTGAGCGGATGGCTGTAAGGAAGTCTTGGATGCAGCATAAGCTTATCAAGTCTTCAATTGTGTCAGCTCGCTTCTTTGTAGCATTGGTAATTCTTGACAATTTTGGCACTTGCAGTTTTGATGGTTTTGGTTTGATGTACGAGATTCAAGTTGGAGATTATTAAATACCTTTTGAATTGATATTCTGACAGCACACAAGAAAGGAAGTGAATATCGAACTGAAGAAAGAAGCAGAGTTCTTTGGAGATATTGTTATTGTCCCGTACATGGATAATTATGATCTTGTTGTGTTGAAAACTGTTGCCATCTGTGAATACGGGGTGAGTTATGGGAAAAATAAAAAATAGAGATTGAAGAATTTAATATTAACTTGTAGGTTATTCTCCAAAGATCATTACACTTGGTGTCGTTTTCTGTTCACAGGTTCGCGCAGTCTCTGCTAAGTATATCATGAAGTGTGATGATGACACATTTGTGAGAGTCGATGCAGTTTTTAATGAAGCAAAGAAAGTGCCTGAGGGTAGGAGCTTGTACATTGGAAACATAAATTACTACCATAAGCCCTTGCGCTATGGCAAATGGGCAGTAGCATACGAGGTAGGAAGAAATCATTGGTTCTGGTATCAGAAGGATAATTAACTAGTTTATTGTTCTGTAGTGTGCATAATTTAACTTGTATGTTCATTTAATGCATTCTTTTTTGGATGCTATTTTCTAATTTCATCTAAGTTCTCTGCATTTCAATGCAATACAGAAACACTCTCTATCTCTGGCACAGTCAGGTTCTTCTACGGGTTATAGCATCCAACTGTTCCATGACTTGCCCTGTTTTTCTTGTAGAACTGGTTGGAGATAGGAAAGTTATGACTTCAATTTTTGGGTTTTCCATTTTTTTCCTGGGTTTTGTTTGTGAGGAGGAGATTTCAATCATGTTTCACACAAGTATTGTTCTAGTTGTAGTTTGGAGTTGTGAGAATTACTTGTGTTACGATTGTACACTACATTATATGTTACTTTGTTGAGATTTTTTTAATGCACTTTCAATATTGACTCTCTTACCAAATCTCTGTCATTTGGTGTTGGTTTCAGGAGTGGCCAGAAGAAGATTATCCGCCCTATGCAAATGGACCAGGCTATATTTTGTCATCTGACATTGCACATTTTATTGTATCTGAATTTGAGACACATAAATTAAGGGTACTCTCCTCTCTCTCTCTCTCTCTCTCTCTCTCTCTCCCCCCATGACACGTGACTGAAATCACGCCGATTATGAAGAGAGTGTGTGTGTTTGCTTGCTGATTCTTGATATAGTTACAACTTTGTGTAGATGTTTAAAATGGAAGATGTGAGCATGGGAATGTGGGTGGAGCAATTCAACAGCTCAAAACCGGTTGTGTATGTGCATAGTTTGAAGTTCTGCCAGTTTGGTTGCATAGAAGATTATTATACGGCCCATTACCAGTCTCCAAGGCAGATAATGTGCATGTGGACCAAATTGCAATCGCTGGGAAGGCCTCAGTGCTGCAACATGAGATGATGATGACTGTGGTGTGTGACCTATCATCTTCAGAATCCAGTATAGAAAAAGGAAAGAAACAAGTACAAGTTTTGCAGTCGGCATAATGTTATTGTATATCCTGTGGAGGTACCGTATAAATACCCTTCCAAATTCTTTCATTTTTTTTCTTGTTCTTTGTTCCGGTTTTCTTTTTCGTCTTCCTCCTTGCTTGGAGGGCCTGGTGTTTGAAGGTGATGAGATTAGATGTGGAGGGAACAAATTCAAAAGGATCCAAGTTCTGTAATTTACAATAGAACCACAGCTAATGGAAATGATTATCATTTAGATGCAGTACGTACTTCTATTCTTGTGTACTTAATATTGTTTGGATTTATTTTAGGTTTGCTTTTTATTTTTTCCTACTCCATTTTCTTTCTCGAGGTCTGCTCGTCTGATAAAACCCATACATTTATAGGCCTGCCTATCTTCCTTTCTATCTGCTATTATTGGAAAATTTTATGTATCACTCTTTCATCCTACCATAATTAGGTGTCATTGTTCATCATCTTTTGATTTTTTTTAAAAATAAAAAATGATCAACAGTGATAAATGTGCGTGAAAATAAAGTGAGATGAGAATATAATGTATAACAATACTCGTTATAATTTAGAGCTAATTGGAGTAGAATTTTGAATTCTATTTATTTTCACCAGTGTCAATACTTCTTTTCTTCCAAGTCAGCATGCGGCATAATCACAACTTGTTTTTATTTTTTATTTGTGGAGTAAATCAAGGGGTACAGTCAATGTTTTGAATACCGTACCGGACGTCGTACCGGTCAAGGCACTGGAACGAAATATTTCGGTACCGGTACCGTTTCGGGATAGCGTTTCGGGATAACGTTTCGGGATAACGTTTCGGGATAGTCGATATATAAATAAATTATATATATAAATATATTTCAAAATTATATTTCAAAATAATAGTCTATATATAAATAAATTATTTATAAATACATATATATAAAAATTATAAATAGTCTAGTCTGAATTAGGGGTTAAAAAATAAGTTTGTAGTTTGAAAAAACCGAAAAAAAAAACACACAGGCCGAAATATCGGCCAGTACAGGCCGGTACAGGCCGAAATTTAGTCCGGTAATTTTAGCCGGTACGGTACATATATAGTACCTGTACCGGCCGGACGGCCGAAACGAAAAATTTCGGCCGTACCGGCCGGTACGGTACGAAATTTATAACAGTGGGTACAGTTCTGAATTAAGGCCTCTTCATACTTCCTGGTTGTAAGGGACTTCCTAGCAGTGTTTTTAATTTCGTACCGTACAAGATGGTACGGTTGAAATTTTTCGTACCGGCCCAGTGACCGATACAGGTATCATATGTGTTTCGTACCGGCCGGTACCGGCCTGTATTTCGGCCTACACTTTTTTTTTTCTCATTTTTTCAAACTACAAGCTTATTTTTTTATCCTCAATTCAGAGTAGACTATTTATAATTTATATATATAGGTATTTATATATAATTTATTTGTATATAAATTATTATTTTGGAATATAATTTTTATATATATTTATATATATAATTTATTTATATATCGACTATCCCGAAACGGTACATGAAACGGTACTGGCATCAAAATATTTTGTTCTAGTGCCTTGACCGATACGCCATCTAGTACGGTATTCAAAACATTGCAGTTCCTAGAACCTCACTGCAATCACTCAGGATCACACAGAGGAAATCAACAAATCACACATAGAGAGAACTCACAGAAGAATGATCAAGATTCCATGGTGAATCTTACAGAGAATCTTCGAGGGATTCTCAACCTCCAAAAATGATCTCACTAAAATCTTCGATGCCCAATTACATGATCACTCCTGCTTTTATAGAAGCAATTGTGGAGAATAAAAACAGTGTAATGTTCTAATACTCAAAATGCGAGTTACAAAGAGCTAAACGCAAAGTATGGAATACAACAAATGACAAAACGCACCGTTTCACTTATTCCTTACAATAGACCAAAACGCACCGTTCACTTAAAGACTTCATTCCATTATTTATGTTATTCCCATTCTGTTAATTCTATTATTCACCTTCTGCACTTCCATTCTTCTATTCCACCTCCTCAAGCCTTACCCATTGCACCCGTGACAATCCCTACCCCTTCAAGGCCTTGTCCACAAGGCACCCGTGACACATCATAGAACTGTGCCTACCAAATATGGATATGAAGCTCAAAGGTCCCAGAGCAACTCCCATGAACTATCTTTAATGGCAGCTCCTACCCATTTAACTAACACTTCAGTAGAGGCATGGTTCCCCACTTTCCTCACCCTTATTTCCAAGATTGTTTCAGGTTCAGGCTACACACTACCTCTTTTGTCAACTGGAGGCAAAGTAGATAATAGAAAAATCTGATCTCCAAGTTTTTTCTTTAAACAGGAGACATGGAAAACAGGATGGATTTATGAGGAGGAAGGCAGATTCAACTTATACGGCTACCACACCTATCCTCTCAAGGATTTGAAATGGGTCATAATATCTAGGAGCCAACTTCATATTGTGTCTCATGGCTACAGATTTTTTTCAATAAAGCTGCAACTTGAGAAAAACCCAATCACCCATTGCAAAAACCCTCTCAGACCTTCTTCTATCAGCAAACAACTTCATTCTTTCTTGAGCCTTTTTCAAATTCTCCTTTAAAAGTGACAATATCTCATCTCTAGACTTCAATTGCTGATCCACTGCTGCATTAGCAGTAGTGCCTGGTATATATGTCAACAATTTGGGAGGAGGGAACCCATATAAAGCCTGAAATGGTGAAAATCCAGTAGATGAATGCATTGTGGTGTTATAACACCATTCTGCCATAGGCAACCACATGCACCAACTCTTTGGCTTAGATCCCACATAAGATCTCAAGTATTCTTCCACACACTTATTCAATGCCTCAACTTGACCATCAGATTGAGGATGGTAAGCTGAGCTATAAGCCAAAGTAGTCCCTTGCATCTTGAACAGCTCTCTCCAGAATAAACTAGTAAAAACCACATCCTTGTCAGACACGATTGTTTTAGGTAACCCATGGAGTCTGAATACACCATTAAAGAAAACCTCAGCCACTCTACTGGCTGTATAAGGGTGAGCCAATGGAAAGAAATGGCCAAGTTTAGTTAATCTGTCCACGACAATTAGAATTACTGACATACCACTTAAGCTTGGAAGGCCCTCAATAAAATTCATGGCAATGTCAAGCCATGGACTTTGGGGAATAGGTAAGGGTTGGAGTAACCCTGCTGGCAGCATAGTTTCATGCTTATTCATTTGGCAAATTTGGCATTCCCTCACCAACTTTTGGATGTCCTTCCTCATCCCTTGCCACTAAAAGTCCATTCTAGCCTTCTGTAGAGTTTTGTGATACCCAAGATGGCCTACTTCAGGACTATGATGAATATGCTGCAATACCTTTTGATGAAAGGGTGATGAAGGAACTAGCAGCAACTCCCCTTTCCTGAAAATGAGGCCTTGCTGAAGAGAAAATTCCTTAGAGACTTGCTTCCCTTGCTGTAAGGCAACCAAAAGATTAGAAACATCAACATAAAATGTATAACTTTGCTTAAGCTCTTCTAACCACACAGGAGTGGGAAATGAAATAAGGGCCAATGCAGCTGACTCTTCCTCCTCTTTTCTTGAAAGTGCATCAGCCACTTTGTTGTCTCTACCTCTCTTGTACTCGACATTAAAATCATACCCCATGAGCTGTGAGATCCACTTATGTTGAGCGTCAGTAGCCACCCTTTGCTCCAATAAATGTTTCAGTGCTTGTTGGTTAGTTTTAATCTTGAATGTCTGACCCAATAGATATGGCCTCTACTTGCCCACTGCACACACTAGTGCTAAGAATTATTTTTCATAAGTTGACAAGGACAATGCCTTGCCCTTTAAAGCCTTGTTGAAAAAAGATATTGGCTGGCTATCCTGCATTAACACAGCTCCCAGCCCTACCCCCGAGGCATCACACTCAATTGTAAATTCTTTAGAAAAGTCTGGCAACCTCAAGACAGAAGGCTTTGCAACAATAGCCTTCAAAAGATTAAAGGCTTCTTCAGCTTCTACAGACCAAACAAAGGAATTCTTCTTCAATAACATTGTTAATGGGGCAGCAATGGCCCCATACTTTTTAATGAACTTTCTGTAGTAACCAGTAAGTCCTAAAAACCCTCTTAGTGCCTTCACTGTTTTTGGTATAGGCCAATCTACCATGGAAGAAATTTTGGTTCGGTTTGCCATCACTCCACTTCCAGAAATAATATGCCTAAGATAATCAACTTCAGTTACTACAAACTTGCATTTTGATCTTTTTGCAAATAAGGATTGTTGTTATAAAACAGATAAGACTGTTTTTAAATGTTTAAGATGTTCCTCCAAATTTCAGCTATAAACCAAGATATCATTGAAAAAAAACTAACACAAATTAAAAAACTAACACAAATTTTCAAAGATAAGGCTTGAAGACATGGTTCATCAAACCTTGAAAAGTGACAGGTGCATTGGAAAGTCCAAATGGCATTACCAAGAACTCATAGTGGCCCTCATGAGTTCTAAATGCTATTTTAGGTATGCCATCCTCCTTCACCCTTATTTGATGATAGCTTGATCTGAGATCAAGCTTGGAAAAAACTTTTGCAACATAAAGTTCATCAAGCAGCTCATCAATGACAGGAATTGGAAATTTGTCTTTGATAGTTGCTTGATTGAGTGCTCGATAATCCATACACATCCTCCAAGTTCCATCAGCTTTTTTAACAAGCAGAACAAGAGATGAAAATGGACTTTGACTAGGTCTTATAACTCCATTCTTCAACAAGTCTTGCACAATCTTTTCTATCTCTGATTTCTGGTGGGTATCTATAAGGCTTCACTGAAATTGGTGCAGTGCCTTCCTTTAATACAATCTGGTGATCAAAGGCTTTAACTGGTGGCAACCCCACTGGTTCCTCAAATACTGACCCAAATTGCTGCAACACTTCCTCTACTTCAGCTTGCAACTCGACTTTTTCCAACCTTGGTTCAACTACCACCAATTGCAGTAACCACCCTTGCTTTCTAGCGAAAGAGGACTTCAACAAATTAGCCCTTGCTTCCCATTCTGTCACATCATAATTAATACCTTGTAATGACAACTTCCTTCCCTTAACCCCAAACTGCATAGACATATTAGTAAAATCCCATTGGATGGGACCCAATGTTTTCAGCCACTGAACTCCTAACACAATGTCACAGCCCTCACGAGTAAGGACATGAAAAGGAACCCTGAATTTAGTCCTGAATACTTATCAACTCTTCACATTTACCCTGGCTGAATATTTTGGTTCCATTTGCTACCTTAACTTGCAAACCACCATCTTCTATCACCTTTAATTTTGCAGATTCCACCACCAATGGATCCAGGAAGTTGTGAGCGGATCCTGAGTCCACAAGAATTTCAATAGACATTGAGCCAATCTTTCCCAGCAACTTCATAGCATTACTATTACTGCATCCTGAAATAGCATGTAACGAGACCTCAAGCTTTTCAATGCCCTTCTTCTCTCCTTCTTCAGATTCTGGCAACAATTCCGCTTCAATACTATCAACCACCTCTTGCTCAACACTACTTTCCCCATGCAAAAAATACACTCTTGAGGCTTTGTAAATATGATTTGGATTCCATTTCTCATCACAATGATAACAAATTCCTTTTTTTTTCTTTTTTTTTTCATCCATTTGAGCAGAAGTAATGTTCCTTACAGGAGCCATGCTTTTCTGCCCTTTAGTAGTTAGATCACCCCCATGGTCAATAGGCCACTTATCACTATAATGCCCAATTTGTCTCCCATATTTTCTCGAGGATAACACATACTCCTCCTACATCTTGGCTAAACCAAAAGCAGCCCCAAGATTCAGTGGGTTAAACATCTTCACAGGTAGACTTATCTCATCTTTCAATCTACTAACAAAGCAACTAAGCTTATGTTGTTCAGACAAGCCTTTCAACCTATTTGACAAGGCTTCAAACTGAGATTTATACAAACTAACAGAAGTAGTCTGTTTTAGTCTGGTTATGTAACAACCCGACCCTAAGATTATGATATAAGATAAGTTTTATGTATTTTTTATATATAACTATAAATATTCTATTATTATTATTATTATTATTACTATTACTATTATTATTATTATTATTATTATTATTATTATTATTATTATTATTATTATTATTATTATTATTATTACTATTATTATTATTATTATTATTATTATTATTATTATTATTATTATTATTATTACTATTATTATTATTATTATTATTATTTTTATTTTTATTATTATAAATATTTTATTTTTATTTTTATTTTTATTTATTTTTAGTTTTTCTCCAAGCTCATGAGTCTAAACACTATTAAAATTCTTATTTCTTTTTAATGATAAAAACTCCCATCCACGTACGTCTTTTCTTCTTCTTCACTAGGGTTTCCATGGGTCTATATATATAGAACTCGTACATGATAGACGTAAATGTCTTCAACCTAGAGCTAGGGTTGCCGCAGCCACTGCACGCAAACCATCTGCACGACAGCAATGGCCTCCTTCCATAAACCTGGCCACCCACACGGCAACCACCACGCCTCCACGGCTCCCTGTCCAGAAACATGCAGCACCCACGCTCAGCCAAGCCTTCGTGCACCCCAAACCGGCAGCCCTATGTACAGAACCAGTCCGAAGGAACCTTCACGTTGCAGTAACAAGTCTAGCCCCTGCTTGCACCCGTGCCGTAGGAAGATCCTCCACGTCTCCTCCCTCAGCCACAGCACCGCGAAGAACCACCTAGATTTGCCCTAGTCCACCGTAAACCGCGAACAACCCCATATGACAAGCCCCTATTTCTAGCAACTGAAAACAGAGGAAACCGTAGCCCTCCATGGCAACCTCCTTACCAGACCACGCCGACACCACTTCAAGGGACATCGGAGCACAACCCACGGCGCCAGAAACTGCCGGCCGTCCTAGTCCCGTCACACCCACTCCCTTCCGGGAAGCCTATTGCCGTCCGCCACCCTCACCTCCCTCTATTCCTCTCGGTAAACATCTCTCTCTCAGTGTCGCACCACAACAGAGGAGCCTCCAGTCCGCCACCGTGATTCCGTTTGCCGCCCAGGGTCATCGATCCGCGCCGCTTTCCTCGGTGAGTTCCCTACCATTGCACGGTTTCCTTTCAAACCGTATTGCTGTGTGTTGCCTGAAGGGTTGTCACCCTTCATTTCATGATGGGCCATGGGCCTTAAAGCCCATCTGGCCGAAAGCCCTGGTTCCTAGTGGACTTCTTCACGCGGGCCTCAGGCCTTCCTATTTTATGTGAAGGGGCTAATTTTGTAAACTGGTATATGGTTTTAATTGGGCTTGACTCTTGTGAGATTGATTATTTGCAATTGGGTTATGCTTAAGACAATATTTTAAGGAATTTAAAACGTGTTTAAAGGTATATTATGGAGCTTATAGTTTATTTGATATTCCTTTACCTATTTAGTCAGACTTTAATGAAATTATTATGTTATATTTTAAAAAGAATTAAAGAATATGTTATGAGTTTTGAATAATATTATGATTAAGTCTACTTTTATTAATCGAATGCTTTCACCAATTATTTTATATATATATATATATAGTTAAATTATATTAAAAGATTAGATATCATATTTCAGCAATAAAAGTTGTTAAATTATTTTGAACGATTTATTAAATGAGATTCTATTGTCTACTTTAATAAATGTTGTTATAATTATGCTATTAAAGTTGTAGGTTGAAAATAGAGAAATATGTTAAGAATATTTAAATGATATTAATAAATATTAGATTTCTCATAATATTTAATAATTATGTTAATAAATGAAAAGTTATTTTAAGAATTGAAGTTTTATGACTTATTTTAAAATAGCTCAAGTATTCTACTAAATTATAATATGTTATTAGTATTTTAAGTAATTTAAATACTTTTATTGATTATGGTGTTACACAAAGATTTATTTGACTACCTATTAGATTGTGAATTTGATTTAGTAGGATATTAGTAAATATTGTTTCCAAACAGATTTAGTGATAGTTATTATTGCGTATAGGTGTCGAGTTACGAAGTGATATTGGAGAAGAAACGCAGCGAGGTAAGTAAATTTGATCATAAATTAGGATCATCACAATTAGCTTATATGTATGTATTATTCAAGCCAGTTCATTGACAGCCATTATTTATGAACCGCTCACGTCATATGCAAGCATGTCATCCAGCATAGCATACGATCATGTCATTCCGCATCATGTTTAAATTTAGAAATTATGATTATGTATGTAATATGCCATGCATCTCATGTGTATAAGATACGTAAGCCATCTTAAATTCAAGTGTAAGATAAGATCAGATCAGTTAATAAGATGGCCATTCAGATGCATGGTACCAATGCAGTTCAGATCAGGGTGGATGTGCAAGCCATGAACTCAGTCGTGGTCCACTATAGTATGCTAGAATACTATCAGCGGTTCCCCTTGCTGTAGCGGGATGTGGGGCCGGTGCACAACCTTGCACACAGGGTTAAGTGTGTTGGCCAGTCAGATAAATCAGTTAAATCAGTCAGATCAGTCAGTTAATTCAGTTAAAACAGTCATACATAGCATAAGCATCAGTATGAACAGTCATGAATTTTAAGCTCAGAATGAAAGTTTTTATGAAAATCTTATGTTTATTACATTTACGTTGTGATGGATTTCTTACCGAGTCTTCGACTCATTTTAGTTTATTTTTCATGTTTTTAACCACCCAGGTGAGGATGATGATTACGAGCAGGCAGACCGGGAATAGAAGGAGCAGTTAAATTAGTTTCAGACCTTCTAGAATAAAACATGCTTTTATGACATGAATTTATTCAGTTTATTCATTTAATGTTTTTGTAAAACATTTTTATTAGACCTTTTTTCACTTAATAAATTTCATGTTTTCAATTATGAAATTTGGAATCTATTGCCGGATTTATTTTTATGAAAAATACGTGGCACTTCTAGCCTACGGGAAGGGGGTGTTACAGGTTAATGCCTCCATTGGATCATCATAAGTAGATGATCCAAATCTTACTTGCATTGCCACGACTAAAGATTCCCAAGAATTGAACTGCCCTGAGTCTAAAGCATCTTCGTACCAAACCAATGCTTCCCCCTCCATATGGTGTGAAGCCACCATCAATTTCTGATGGAATGGTACTTGATAAAAATCAAAGTACTGGTTGGCTTTAAAGGTCCATCCCGCAGGATCATTACCAGCAACTCTTGGAAAATCTAATCGAAAATTCCTCTGAAACACGGCCCTATCATCCTGACCTCTAGGCTCATTAGAAACCTCTCTATCTTTACGAGAGTTTTCATTAACAGTTTCAACTAAAGAACGCAACATGTCAGAAAATTGTTCTAACCTTTCTGCCATACCATTGATGGCATGCTGATGGTGCTCCAACTGCTTTTGAACCATGTCTTGTTGTTTCTGATATCCTTCTTGATGACCTTTCATGGCGACACGAGTACCATCCGCCATCGTAACCTCCCCAAGATCGACTACTACTGATACCACTTGTAAGGGACTTCCTAGAACCTCACTGCAATCGCTCAGAATCACAAAATGGAAATCAACAAATCACACATAGAGATAACTCACAAAAGAATAATCAAGATTCCATGGTGAATCTTACAGAGAATCTTCGAGGGATTCTCAACCTCCAAAAATGATCTCACTAAAATCTTCGATGCCCAATTACATGATCACTCCTGCTTTTATAGAAGCAATTGTGGAGAAGAAAAACAGTGTAATGTTCTAATACTCAAAACGTGAGTTACAAAGAGCTAAACGCAAAGTATGAAATACAACAAATGACAAACGCACCGTTTCAGTTATTCCTTACAATAGACCAAAACGCGTCGTTTCACTTAGGAGTCGTTTGGATTCAGAGATGTGTTGAGATGGTTTGTGAATAGTAGAATAAAATTTGAATTATTTATTATATTTTGTGTGGGAATTTGGAAAAGTTGTAATGATGAGATGAGTTGAGGTGGGTTTTGAATGCAAACGAGGCCTTAAAGACTTCATTATGTTATTTCTGTTATTCCCATTCTGTTAATTCTGTTATTCACCTTCTACACTTCCATTCTTCTATTCCACCTCCTCTCGCCTTGCCCACTGCACCCGTGACACTGGTACTCAGTACTTTGAAATTTGAAGAATGTTTAAAATGTTTTGAAGGAATCTATAACAGAACAAATGGAGCGGGACAAAAACTGCATGTACACTAACTTTGGAGATTATTTATTGGTTTGTATCTTTCTTGTATTAATTATTTGGTTGTTAACCCCTTGGGTTGGCTCAAGTGGTAACCCTCTTTCCAAGGTGTAAGGTTTGAATCCTCTTAGAAGCACACAATCTCTAGGGGTCATTGGACTGAGAGATTTTTTCCTTAAATTACCTGATGTACACTTGCGGAAAATTTCTTACCAAGGACCTATGTACCATCGGTATTACTCGGAATGTTGTTCTTAAATACCTGGTACCAATAAAAAAAAATTATTTGGTTGCGTAATAGATACAAGAATTACTGATTTGGTAACTAGTATTGTGGCATGAAGCTTGATGTAGGAATGCAATACGCATTTATTGGGATGTAAAGGGAGAGAACCCTCCTTATTCTAAGTTAGAGATGCTACGCTTGATTATTTCTGGGGTTCAAAATAAGTTATGCTATAAATATGGACAGAACACATGGAGTTTTTGTCCGTGTTTCTATCATTTTTGTTTCAGACTACTATATAACATTACTCTTAAAAATACTTTATAATTGGTAACCTTGCTAGTATACCTCCAAAGCATGCTTTGAGTTCTCAGTCCAAACAAGTTATATATATATATATATATATATATATATATATATATCACACTCGGCAAATTCAAGAGGCTAGTCATTGTAAAAAGTTAGATATGGGTATAATAAATAGCATAACTCTTAGAAAAATCTTATAATAGAAAAATCATATGTTGATTTAAAAAAATCTTGGTGGTGTCACAGCAGTTGATTGGCAAGCAAAGTTGGTCCCAAAAGTTGGTCCCATATTGAGAAGTGAGCAGCAACAATGTGTTTACAAGAACTTGGAGGAACCTTTTGTCTATTCTCCTATATTTGCAAAACGACCTGAAGTCCATCACAGCTCGAGTATTATTCCTAATTCTGCAGTTATTGGTTTGCACTTTTACCCAAATAAACCATGTGAAAAATATAGAATTGATAAGCAAGAAAATACACACACACACACTCATTCCTTCAATCTACATGGGAAGAACTAGACTGCACTAGGCAAATTCAAGAGCCAAGTCATTGCAAGGACGAACTGCATTTCCTACATTAAGGGTCTTCCATCATTTCCTTGATAAAAGTGAGGGGAGGCGTGCAAGTACTCCCAAACTTGATATGGGAATTTCCCAAGAATGCATTTGGGATGAGCTGGAAAATTAAGCTCTGCACGATAATAGAACCAATGTTTTGGATCTCATTTTTCTTTACAAATATCGCAGTAATGTTCTTCAAAGACATCTTCAACACCATAACAGAGTATGAAAGAATTTTCATGGCATCCGTAACCCATGGTCTGCGATAGTGTAGCGCATCTGAAGTCCACTTTAAACTCACAATCAGCACAACACAAAAGTATTCCTCTATGACCACAAGAACTACACTGATTAAAATCTAATAGATTGGAGAGAATAAGTTGATGCTCATGACTCTTGTGAGTAAGGATCTCTGGGATCAAATTGCATTGGACATCAAGGTTGAACCCACATGTGTTAAGGGGTTTAATTTTCTCTCGATTTTGAGAGGCGATTAGGGTTCTTGTATGGCGCTGGCCGCCGATCCTTCGTCCTTGGCAGTAGGGAAGGGTGTTAGAGGGATGGTTTGAAGCGGGTTGGTGAGAGGAAGTCGTTTCCTTCATCGGTTTGTGGTGCTGGGACGTCGTCTACAATGGGTTTTGTAGAGGTTGTTGCTACGAAGCCTCGTCTGCTCCCTGAATTAGTGTTCCGCAGAAGGAGCCTTGGTTCCATGAGGGGGAGATGTTTTTCCTTTTTTCGAAGGCTAAGATAAAGCAATCGGCAGAGCCTTTTCAGTTCTCTGTGGTTATGAAGTTTCTTCGTCGTCGCCCATCTCTTGATCATGTCCGTGGTTACATCAACAATTGATTGGGATTAAAATCGGTTCCTGTTGTTGGACAATTGAGAAATCCAAGAAATGTTCTTGTGTGTATGTCGAATGAAGAAGACTTTATCAGTGTTATGTGCCGGGGAAATTTGGAGATTTAAGGTATGCCTTATAGGGTGTTTCATTGGACACCAGATTTTGTTGAGGAAGAGGATTCCCCTTGGGTTCCGGTTTGGATTTCCTTATTGAGATTGCCGCCAAATTTTTTTCATGAATCAATTTTATGTAGTATTGGTGGGGAGTTTTGGGAGATTTTTGAAAATGGAAAATGCCACGGTTTGTGTGACTCATCTGGAAACTGCGTGAATTTGTGTTGAAATGGATGTCTCAAAACCATTGTGGCATTCATTTTGGTTGGGTATACCAGGGCTGGAGTAGAGTCATTTTCAAGAGGTTTTTTATGAGTCGATGCCTTTGTTTTGTGTGCATTGTAAAAAATATGGCCATTTAGAGAACAAATGCAAGCAGAGGGATAGAACACATAATAAGGATAAGCAAGTGGCTAGTTTTGAAGATGGGAATAAAGAAAAGCTGAAACACATTTGGAAACCAGTGGGGCCTCGAGATAAGGAGACATCGTTGCAGAATCAAGGTATGGTTGAGGTGCCTCAACCAAATTTGCGTCGAAATGCTATTTTGGTGGATATTCGAAAGCAGAGGGAGGAGACGCAAGTGGGGTTGCATGCAGTTCTTTTTGTGGCACCGTCTGGAGAGATGCATGATAAATGCTTGGTTGATTGTGAAGTTGTTCATTCCACTGCTTTGGATGTCCAAGTAGATGATGCCCCACTTTCAGAGTTACCGATCCAACGAAATTGTTCTCAGGAGCGGAGTGGAAACTTGTTTGAAATCACAGAGGAAGATATTGATGAGGAGCCAATAGCTGTTTCTTCAAAACACTCTCCCAAGTTCGTTGAAATTGGTTGATGAATCTCTAGTATTTGAGTTTGGCTGTTTGGCAGAGAGGGGAGTTTTGGGGTTGGAAGGTTACGATGATGAGGGGTTTTTGTTAATGGCCGAGCAATTTCGAATGGGGAGCCAGAGGAAGAATTAAATGAGTTAGCGGCTAAGTGTTTTAATTCGAATCCGGACATGAATGTTCCTTTAAAAAATTTGAGGGGGGTTAGGAAAGAAAAATCCATAGTGGTACTGGAGCGGCGTACTCGTTCCAAAAAGTTTCTTTGATTTATGATGCACATACTTACGTAGAATATTAGGAGAATTCTTTCGTTGAAGAATGACTTCGACATATTTTAAATAAAAGTCACTTTTTGGTGGTGACTATTTTAGAACCTTTTCTGGGTGCTAATAAATGTAGTCGATGGGCAAGATGGTTGAAGTTGCCTAATTATTTTAAGAATGCTGAGGTTAGGGAAAAAATATGGATTTTCTGGGATGATGGTTTGGATTTTGAGATTGTGTTAGTGTCGGATCAAGCGATTAGTGGTTGGTTTGTTCATGGTAATTGTCATGTGTTAGCGACTTTTGTTTATGCTAGTTGTGTTGTGCAAAACACACACAACAAAGATGGCAAACTAAAGTAAAAGCAAGCACAATCAAGCACATGACACACAATATACGTGGTTCGGCAAATTGTCTACGCCCATAGAGCTGCAGAAATCTTATTAACCAGAGGAGATTACAATCACTCAATCTCAACTCACACTCTCTAGGACTTTTTGCTCTCTCTCACACAATATGCTCTCACTTGACTAGTGTTCTCTCTCAAAATATGCTAAAATTCATACAAAACAAGTCAAATATGACATATATATAGCAAACGGTGCTGGAAACCCTAATCTGGCAAAATCTGCATTCTTCGCTTGAGCGGCGTGTCGAGCACACATCGAGTGAACGACCAATCAACATTGGCTTGAGCAGGTTGTCGAGTGGGACACGAGCAAAAACTAAGGTTTGTGTCTTGCTCGAGCTCACTGTTGCGCGAGGCTCGAGCCAACTCATGAGTTGAGCTTTGCTTGAGAACACGACTAGCAAACACTCTGTTTCTCGATTTTCAGCTCCAAAACTAGTCTCTACATACACCCAACAATCTCCCACTTGGAGACTAAGTCTCCACATGCCAGCCATTGTTTCCAACCAAGCCCTATCATCTCTGCTCACAGACCCCTCTTCAAGCCAGAGACGTACTGAAGTCAAGGTTGACTTCATTCTTCCACGTACATCGCCCTTAGTCAGCACATCCACTAAGCGACTCTCAACTCCCACTGCACCAGGAGTATCCGATCTTGACAAACTTAGCCATCTTTCCCAGGCTTTCATGAGGAATAGCAAAGCTGACTCCCTTTGGCTTCCTCATTTGTTTCGAGTGATCAAGCCTGTCTTTTTGTACTCTTGTATTTATTTGCACATCACTGGACCCTAATGTTAAATACAAAGAGTCAAATCTCTTACCATGCACCAAAATCAGTGCACCCTTAGTGATCTTCCAAGTTCCTCCAAAGAACGCTACTGCATAATCGTTGTCATCAAGTTGTCCCACAGAGATCGGGTTTTTCTTCAGATCTGGAATGTGTCTAACTTGCTGTAAAGTCCACACGCCCCTGTTTGGAAGTGTAATGCACACATCACCGACTTCCATTACATCCAGTGCCTCTCCATCAACAGCATACATCTTTCCAAAATTACCAACAACATAATTATGCATGATTTCTCAATGTGAGGTGCTATGAAACGAAACCCCAGGAATCCAACACCCAATCATCAATCAGACTGTGCACTGCAAGAAGTAAGGCATCATGAATTTCTTCTACCACTACATTCACAACATCATCCTTAGCACTTTCTTGATTCCTGTAGTTTTTCTTAATGTGGCCCTGGTTGCCACAACTCCAGCATGTGATCTGCTGCCCAGATCTAGTCTTGCTCTTCCCCCTGCTCTTGGAGCTTGACTTGTCATGTCCTCTGCCCTGATTGTCAACATTCAGGGCCGATCCTGAATCCAATAACTCACTCGAGCCTCTTCCACGTACCTCTTCAGCAAGTACCATGTCACGTATGTAGTTGTAGTTTAGTTTCATATTGCCGGCTAGGGGTGAAAACCAAAGGTTCGGTTTCAGTTTCAGTCCAAAACTGAAACCGCACCGATATCTTGAAATGGTGTGAATCTCGACCGAAATCGGCCGGTGAAGGGGGAGAAAACCGTCTACATCATTCTCAGCATAACTCCAGTCGGTTTGTCGACGTCTTCAGTGGCGATGGAGGTGGCTGCGATTTGAGAGATATGATGCCGCGAGCCGCGAGGTGCGATTTGTGTGTGTGAGAGAGAGAGAGAGAGAGAGAGAGATGGCGACAGAGGTGGCTGCGACTAGGTGCGCCATTAGACACTGAGAGAGAGACGGCTGCGTGCGCCTTGCTCCGTGAGAGAGAGATATTGAGAGAAAGGTGGGGGCGGCGCTGTGAAAAATCAGAAAGAAGGAGAAGAAACGGGGTTGAAGAAGGGTGAGTGTGTGTGTTTAAACCCTAGAGTGAAATGGCGCCGTTTGGTTTAAGCCAAACGGTGCCGTTTCCTTTATATTTTTTTCAAACACTAAGTCTCAAAACGCCGCCGTTTCACTCACTTAAGTGAAACAGTATCGTTTCATATATGTATAATTTAAAAAAAAAACATTTGAAGTATCGGTTGGTTCAGCGGTCCGGTCCAGGCTCAAACCGGGACCGAATTGCTGGACATCGGTTTTGGCCAAATTCAACCGTCGGCCGACCGGTTCTACGCCGATTTCTGCTGGTTCCGAGCTCCGGCGGCCTGTCTGAGTTGGTCCCGGTCAGTTTTACAGTTTCTTGTGCAGCCCTATTGCCGGCTGAACTACTCACAGCCATCCTTATGGCCTCCTAACTATTTGGCAGCGATGCCAACAGAATCAACACTCTGATCTTATCAACAAACTCAATTTCTACAAAAGACAGTTGATTTGTGATCGTATGGAATTTATTCAAGTGTTAGGCCATAGACATACCTTCCGATATCTTCAGATTGAACAATTTATTCATCAAGTGCACTTTGTTATTTGCCGATGATTTTTCATAGATACCTGACAAAGTAGCCATGAGATCTGTCGTGGTTCTCTCCTTACTAACATTGTGTGCCACTGTTCTGGACAAGGTCAGCCGAACAATCCCTAGAACTTGTTGATCTAACAGGGTCCACTCAGCATCATACATACTCTCCGGCTTCTTTCCCAACAGTGGAAGAAGAAGCCTCTTCCCATAGAGATAGTCCTCGATTTGCATCTTCCAGTACCCAAAATCAGTGTCGTCGAACTTCTCGATCCCGGGTGCTTTCACTTTATCTCCAGTCATCGCTGTCATTCAGATCCGACCATGGCTCTTGATACCAGTTGTTGTGCAAAACACACACATACCAACGATGATAAACTAAAGTAAAAGCAAGCACGATTAAGCACATGACACACAATATACGTAGTTCGGCAAATTGTCTACGTCCACAGTGCTACAGAAATCTTATTAACTAGAGGAGATTACAATCACTCAATCTCAACTCACACTCTCTAAGGCTTTTTGCTCTCTCACACACAATATGCACTCACTTGACAATTGTTCTCTTTCAAAATATACTGAAAGTCGTACAAAACAAGTCAAATATGACATATATATAGCAAGCGGCGTTAGAGTGGTGTTCTTCGCTCGAACGGCGTGTCGAGCGCATATCGAGTGAACGACCAACCAACATTGGCTCAAGCGAGGTGTCACGCGAGACTCGAGCGAACTCACGAGTTGAGCTTCACTCGAGCCCACTGTCGAGCGAACTCACAGATTGAGTTTCGTTTGAGCACACGTCGAGTGCATGTCGAGCAAACACTTTGTTTCTCGATTTTCAGCTCCAAAACCAGTCTCCACGTACACCCCAACAAGCTGCTTCCATAATAAATGTTTGGAGTTGTGGGAGTTTTTGTGTGGTCAGAATGCAAATGGTTTTTCGTGGTTCGTAGGGGGAGATTTTAATATTATTTGGGATGCCACGGAAAATGTTGGTGGTATTTTGCAGGCGTCAAGGGTAAAGGTTAAGTTTAATGATTGTATTCATGATTGTGGCCTCGTTGATCTTCCTTATCAGGGCCATCATTTGTCTTGGTGTAATGGAAGATTGGGGGTGGGGGGGGGGGGGGGGGGTGTATATGGGCTCGATTGGATAGAGTTTTGGTGAATACAGATTTTCTCAATTTCTTTGGGGATATTCGAGTTTAATATTTGCCTAGAACTTCTTCGGATCATTGCCCGATGTTGCTTTCTTTATCACGGGAGAGGGGGACGGTGGTAAGGCCGTTTCGTTTTCAACGTATGTGGGGTACTCATGAAGGTTTTATCACTTTAGTGCAGAATGTGCAGAATGTGTGGAATGTTAATGTAAAGGGCCGCTTTATGGTGTGGATAAACCGAAAATTAAAAGCTCTCAAAGGGGCTTTGTGGAAGTAATTGAGGTGTTCGGTAGAGTGGATATGGAAGTAAAAACTCTTGAAGATCGTATCGTTGAACTGGAACAAGCTGTAAGTGATGATTTCTCTCAACAAGCTGAAAATGAATTATAATTGTGTAAACAAAAGCATTTGCAGTGGCTTCATCGTGAGGAAGTTTTGAGTTGTCAAAAAGTCTCATGTAAAATGGTTAGCAGAAGGGGATTCCAATACTGCTTTCTTTCATGTGGCATTGAGAATCAAAAAGGCTAATAAGAAAGTTGATAGAGTGGTTCTTAAGGATGGTCAGGTGCTGGGATCTTCTGGGGAGGTCCATGATGGTGCTGTAAATTTTTTCCAGACTTTACTCACATCATCCATTGTGGAGTTTGATGATGAGGCATTTTCTTTGCTGTCTCCTTCGGTTTCAGTGTAGGAAAATGAGGCTTTATGTGCAAGGCCATTAATGGAAGAAGTAAAACCAGCTCTTTAGTCTATTCCGGCTGATAGTAGCCCAGGTCCAGATGGATTCTCGGCTAGTTTCTTTATTTAAGCCTGGGAAGTTGTAAAGTTTGTTCTATTGGGTATGGCCATTGAATTTTTTGAAGGACAACCGTTAACAACTTTTTTTGGTGCTACAAATTTGGTATGAATTCCGATGGTGGATGAACCTGTGGGATTTGGTCAATTTTGCCCTATTAGCTAGTGTTCCATTGTTTATAAGATCATGTTAAAGATTATGGTTTTTCGGTTGGCTCCTATCCTTGATCGTCTCATTTCTCCTGAACAGGCGGCATTCATTCGAGGTCAAAGTATCTTTGATAATATTTCTCTAGCGCGGGAATTGGTACATGGGATTAATAGGAAGGTATGAGGTGGCAATGTTATGTTAAAAATTGATATGGCAAAAGCTTATAATATGGTGAATTGGCATTTTCTTTTGGAGGTGTTACGTAGGTTGGGTTTCTCAAATAAATGGAGGTATCTTCTCCTTTTTATTCGATCATGCTGAATGGAGGCACAAGAGGTTTTCTTAAGGCATCTTGAATTTCAGTTGGGAAGGATCAAGCTTTTCAATTCAAATGGGGGTTCTATGATTACTCATTTGATTTTTTGCAGATGATCTCTTGTTATTTGCTAATGGTGGTAAGGTTTCTATGCGGCAGCTCATGGAGGGGGTTCACAAGTATGAGAGCATGTCGGGTCAATTGATTAGCCCGCATAAGTCTTCAATATTTTTTTCTTCCAACATTTCATATGAGAGGAAAAATGCTGTGAAGTGAATTTCTGGTTTTGAAGGAGTATGGTCGTGCATGTATTTGGGAGTTCCTTTGTATGTGAGGAGAATGAAAATCCGGATGTTCGATTTTTTGTTGGCCAAAGTTTAAAAAAAAAAAAATTAGCCGGTTGAAAAAGCAAGCTTCTCTCATTTGGGGGTAAGATTATTTTAATAAAGTATGTTTTGAATAATATGCCAATTCACATGCTTTCAATTTTAAACTTGCCGAAAGGAATTTGTCTACTTTGAATGTGATCTTTTAAAATTCTTTATGGGGTTCTAGTTTGGATAAAAAGAAAAGGAAATGGATTTCATGGAGAAAAATTTATTTTCCGTTTGAGGAAGGTGGGTTGGGTATTAGGAATTTCAATAAGGTTCAAAATTCTCTTCTTACGAAGTTTGGTTGGAAATTAATTTCAGGAGGTACGATGTGGTCAGAATTTTTTGTTGCAAAATATGTGGGGGATGCACCGATTGCCTCGGTGATGTCTTTGGGGAGAGGATCTCGATTTTGGAAATGTATTATGCGTTTGTTGATTTCTTTGGTGATGATTTGGTGCAAGGTCGCCTTCGGGATTAGTTCGCATGGATAAAGTTGACTTCATGTTTAAGTGGGTTGAGTTGGATATTGGCCTGGGCCTTTCGAGCCCAAAGGTTTTAAATAATATATATCTGGATAAGTTAAAGAGTGTGAAGGGAAGTGGACCGGTCTCTGGTGTGGGTTGTATGGACGCTGAGGATTTGAAGGGCAAAACAAAAGTGGCTAGGTCGGGTTTGGGTAAAAGCCTGAAACGGGTGTGGTGGGTTAAGGGTTGCACCGATATTTTGGATTTATCGAAAATATCGGTCACGATTTCTTCTTCTTCCATGCTGAAGCCGAATCTTGCTCTGATGGTTCTAGATTTGGTGCAGAAAAGTTCGATGGTCACCGGTGACTCTTCTGGTGATTTGTTGGACTTGAATCCGTCGACGGAAGTGGAACATGGCGAGATTGCTAAACGAATCGTCGGCTGTGAAATGGCGAATGGTGGGGAGCTCATTCTAATCGTGTCTCTGGATCCATTGGTCAACGGTGTTCATCTGTTGGATCCGATTCCTAGGTTTTTAAAGCAGATTTTTCCAGTTGAGGAGATTCGACAACTAGAGTTGGATGAAGATGTTTCCCTTGAAGATGTTTTTGGAGTTTTGCAGTTGGTTAGTTCACCTGAAGATGTCTCAATAGAGTCTAATCTTTAGATGGAGTTATTTGAGGGAGATTGTGTTGAGGAAGAGGTGGGTAGTACGACTCTTTTACGCACTCTTCCTCCTCAATCTACAGCCAGATTAGCTTCGGATTGGGTTTTAAAAAAAGTGGAGGAATTACAGGCATGCGTGGGAATATCTTGTGAAGTTTATGGAAAGCAATTTAACGCTCTTCTTGTTGCAATCAAAGATGGTCGGTTTACAGCTTGAAGTCAGTTACGAAGAAGGATAGGGAGCTAAAAAGATTAAAATACTCTATTAATTAGAATAATAAGGAGGGAAGTATGGAGAGGGACAGATTGAAAGGGAGGGCATATTATTCCTCACATGAAGCCTAAGATCCTCTCTTGGAATGTAAGGGAGATCAATGAAGTTAATAAGTGTCTTCGAATTAGGTTTCTCATTCATAGTTGGAAAATTGATATCATTTGTCTTCAAGAAACGAATATGAGTTTTATTGATAGAAGTATAATTTGTAGTTTGTGGGGATGTTCTTTTGTGGGTTGGACTTATTTAGCTTCTTTGGAAGTTTCAGTAGGTATTTTGTTGATGTGGGATAAGAGAATGGTAGAGTTAGTGGAGGAGTGCATTGAGAATTTTTCTGGTGCATGTCTTTTAATAATATTGAGGATGGGTGGAAGCGGGCTTTTGCGGGAGTTTATTGGCCAAATTTGGATAGAGATAGAAGTTTCTTGTGGGAGGAATTGGCGGGCTTGTATTATTTGTGGGATTTGCCTTGGTGTATGTGTGGGAACTTCAACATAATTCAGTTTCCTAGTGAGCGAGTGGGAGTACCTAGTTTGTCTTCAGCTATGGAGAACTTTTCGGAGTTGATTTTTTACCTGGATCTTTTGGATCTTCCCCTAGTTGGGGGAGTATTTACTTGGTCCAACAGTAGGATTGGTCAAGATTGGATAGATTTCTTGTCTCTCCATCTTGGGAGACTCATTACCCAGAGTTATGTCAGAAAAGATTGTCTCGTATTTGTTTAGATCACTTCCCTATCTTGCTTGATTGTGGTGGTATACATGGGGGTAGGCGCTATTTTAAGTTTGAAAACATGTGGCTTGAAGCTGATGGGTTTGTTGATAAGGTGAGGAGCTAGTGGTCTTCTTATCAGCTCACAAGAACTCCTAGTTTCACGCTGGCAGGTAAACTTAAAGCCTTGAAGGTTGATTTAAAGAAGTGGAATAGTGAAATTTTTGGAAATATTGATTTGCAGAAAAATTCTCTTTTGGATGAGTTGCATATTTTGGAGGTTGGGGAGGAGAATGAGGTTATGAATGAGGAGTCTTTGTCAAGAAAGAAAGAAGTGGTGTCCGAACTCGAGAGGGTATTATTAATAGAAGAGATCTCTTGGAAGCAAAAATCGAGGGTCATTTGGTTAAAAGAGAGGGGTACAAGTGCACTAAATTTTTTCGCAGAATGGTTAACTCACATAGGTGTAGTAATGCTATTAAGTTACTTCATTATGAAAATTGTGTGTTTTCTGCCCCTAATGAGATTTAGGATCACATTGTGTAGTTTTATGAAGCTCTCCTTACCCAGACAACATATTGGAGACGTAATCTTGATGGATTGATTTTTCATTCTCTGGATTCTTATACAGCAAGCTGGTTGGAGAGACCGTTTGAGGATAATGAGGTTTATCAAGTGGTATGTGGAATGAGTAAAGACAAAGCTCATGGCTCGAATGGCTTTTTTATGGCTTCTTTGCAAGCTCGATATGGAAAAGGCGACAATCATGTGAATTGAGATTTCCTTTTCTCAGGAGATGTGGTTTCAGGGATAGGTGGTGTGAGTGGATTAGACATTGTGTTTCAACTGCTCGATTTTCAGCATTAGTTAATGAAAATCCTTGTGGTTTTTTTTTCAGAGCTCGAGGGGCTTGAGACAGGGGGATCTGTTATCTCATTTTCTCTTTGTTATCATCATGGAGGAGTTGAGCCGTATGGTGGAGGCTGCTATAAGGGGGTTTTCTCTCCAGTTTTACTGTGGGAAATGCTAATAATGGAACTATCACAATTTCTCATCTCCTTTTTGCAGATGGCACTCTTATCTTTTGTGATGCTAATTGTGAACAGATTCAAGCCTTAAGGGCTGTATTATTATGTTTTGAATTTGTTTCGGGCCTTAAGATGAATTTGGAAAAGTCGGAGATGGTTCCGGTGGGGGATGTGTGGAATATCAACTATTTGACAGATCTTTTGTGCTGTAAAGTCGCTTCTCTTCCTTTGAAATATCTTGGTTTTCCGTTGGGAGCGTCTTTCAAGGCTAAGAATATTTGGGACGTGATGGTTGAGAAGATTGAGAAAAAATTGGCTAGATGGAAGTGGCTATACTTACAAAAAAAAAAGGGGGGTAGAATTACTTTTATCAAAAGTACCATTTCCAAACTTTCAACTTATTTTCTTTCTTTATTCCCATTCCCTATACTAGTGGCAAACCGGATTGAGAAGTTATTTCATGCAGAGTGATTTTGGTGGGGGGGGGGGGGAGGAGGTTAGGGGGATTGATGGTGTGAGTATTTGGAAATTCATTAGAAAGGAAGTGAGATGATTTTGTTAAACATGTTAATTTTGTTGTTGGAGAGGGCTCAAGGACTCGCTTTTGGTTTGATGTCTGGTGTGGTGAGCGTACTTTTTAGAATGTTTTCGACTATTTTTTGAATGGTAACTAATCAACATGCATCCATTTCAGACTTGTTGATCCGTTCTAATGGAGCCTTGCACTAGAGTTGTCAAGGATTAGGAACTTGAGGTTGCAAATTTTTATACTTTCTTGTATTCTCTGGGTATCAAAGGTGATGAGAGGGACAAAACGTTATGGAAGCATGTGGAGTAAAAAGTTTTCAGTTTGGTCATATCATAAGGTGATGACTGTTTAGCATTGCATTTCTTTTCTGTGGAAGCGTATTTGGAGGTCACATGTGCCGTCTAAAGTTGTTGTTTTTATTTGGACAACATTGCTTGGGAAAATTTTGACAATCAATAATTTGAGGAAGTGTGGCTTTGTTGTTATGGAGTGGTGCTTCATATATAAGAAATATGGTGAATTAGTAGATCATTTACTTGTACATTGCGAAGTGGCTAAGGCTTTATGAGATGGTGTTTTTTGTAAAGTTGGGCTAGCTTGGGTAATGTGTATGAAAGTATGGGATTTACTTGTGTTGGAATGGACTTCATAGTTGTCCTCAAGTGGCTGCTGTGTGGAAGATGGTTCATTTGTCTTATGTGGTGTATTTGGTGGAAAAGGAACGAGCGGTAGGGATGAAAAAAAAAACTAGTGAACCAGTAAATCGGACCGAATCGGTGGGTTTAGTCTGATATCAGTTTCATTTTTCTCAAAACCGGTCAAAATGGGTTCGGTTATGATTTTCCTTTTTCTAACACCGGCCGAATCAGACCGGACCGATTTATATATTTTTTTTTAATTTTTTATATTGTATAAAATATTTTTTATATGATTTTTTATATTATATATAATTTTTATATATAATTATATATAAAATAATTTTGTATTATATGATAAATTATTAATTAATACAATATTAAATTTTAGAATCCTATATAAATAACTATATATTATCACTATTGTCTATTGTATTAATAGTTATATTAATACTATATCACTATATATTATAATATACTATAATATATCACTATATCATATATTATAATATATCACTATATCATATATTATAATATATCACTATATTATATATTATAATCTATAATACAATTATAATATATATTATAATATACTACAATATATTATCACTATATTATTATGTACTATAATGTACTATATTATATATACTATATAATATATATCGAAAAAATCAGATCGAACTGGATCGGTACCGGTAAAATCGGAAGTACCGGTTTAGGAGTATAACCAGTGCTGTATTGGTTCTTCAAATCTCAAAACCGGTGTATAGCAGTTCAATTCTAAAATATATCCAAAGCTGGACCGGTTACACCCCTAATTAGAGATGCTTTAACAATAAAGAGCGTACTATAGAGGAAATCTGAAAATTTTTTGTATTCTCTTCACTTCAATAGTTTTTCGCTATTGTACTTAATGGAGGGTAGCATTTTTTATTTCGTTTTCTGCTTCTAGAATGTAATTAGGTGTTTCTTTTGTATACTTCCAATGTACATGGATTTCGCCTATTTCATTCAATAAATAAAAGTGTATTTCTTACTTATCAAATAAAAAAAAATGCAATAATGGCAAATTTGTTGAGCTATGATGGCTATGATCATGAGCTCGTAGAAGTAAAGGACAACATGGAACTGAAGATGTTTTTGGCAAGGGCAACCAGTTAGTCTATCATCATGATCGAGGACATTAATCGCTCACTTGATCTTACCAATTAGAGGAAGAAGAAGGAAAGAAATCTATAGATATGCAAGTGAAATTGGCAAGGAAGAGGACAGCAGCAGCAAAGTCACTCTTTCAGGATTGTTGAATTTCATTGATGGACTGCGGTCTGCTTGTGGTGGAGAGAGGCTGATTATTTTTACGCCTAATTATGTGGAGAATCATATTGATATTGAGCTCTCTTACTGCAATTTTGAGGGGGTCAAGGTGTTTGCAAAGAATTACCAGGATCTTGAAACTGCCTCCGATGTTTGATTCGGAGGATACCGAGGTTGAAACTGAATGAAAAAACAACCTTACCTCCTCCCCTATAATCTGACTTCACAATATCTGAATGAAACTGAACCGGGGACTTTGTGACACTTGAAATCAATTGATCTCCTCTGTCCCTCACACGAAGTATCTCACTTCCAATATGCTTAACCTCATTCTCCAAAACAAACTTGCATTTAAGGAATTGTTTGGCCGAGGATCACCTGAATCTACTGCTGAAAAGAGCACTGTTTATGGTAAAGAAAATCAGGTTGGAATTTGACATGCTTGAAACGATAAGTAGCATCAGCAACCAAAGAGAATGGAGCAGTTCAAAGGTAGTTGTCTAATCTAACTCATAGGTTAAAGTGGGAAAATTCCCAGTGGATGATGCAGAGAAATGTCTATCAAACTTTATATAGGCTTTCAAGGAAGAAGCAACAAAGAAGACGAGGCGAAGAATTTATCAGGGAGAGTGCCAAGGTAGTGGGGGTTTACTCTCACTCATTTACAAAAGTTATGAATCTATTTGCATGCAAAAACTCAATACACAACCCTGATACATTACAGCAAAAACAGTAGCACAAGCAGTTTTACGTGGTCAATCAAACAAGAGAACAAAACAATTTTGAGGAACAAAAAACAAAAAAGAAAGAAAAGACACTGAAATAGAGATACAAGTTAGTTATCTTTTGAGGGAGGATGGTTCCATTACAATAAAACACAACAGTTTCTAACCTGATTGCTTTATCAACAGGACCCAACCAACCCAAGTGCTCCACAGGCAGATCGTTGTCACCGGCATCAGAGCGAAACTACAAGGCTCGAACATATCTAATAGGCCAAATTTTTAAGTTACAATATTTTAGTTAAAGAGATTATTGTACATTTGATTGGATGAACTACCCGACTCCGAACAATTTCCTGATTCATCTGTCGAAGGTTTCTTTGAATCTAGAAGTACTAAAAAATAATTACCTAATCTATGTAACTCTCAGCATCACATTGCTTCCCGCAGCATATCACCCAACAAGGTAGCTGCTAAAATTACACCAAAGAAGAATTCTGACAGTAACTTCCTCCTTGGGCTCATCACAAAATTTATGAACTTGACTATCGTACACAGCTTCCCCGGGAAAAAACAAACCCCCAAGCTTCCCAGCAGGGGAAACTTTAGAAGTCATCTGTATCTTCATCATTTATTACCGTGTTTGGACCATCATCAAAACCGGAACCAGGAGCAAGCTCATTTAGGTCAAGAAAACGTCTTTTCTGCACACCCTCATTTTCATCATGGCCGGGGCTATTTGATTTCTCAGGTGGCTGCTTTTGCTCTTTCTCTACTGCCTCAGTGTAAGCTTCAACAGGCTGATCAACTTTCATTTCCTGGTCATTATCATCACCATCAGATTCCTGACTTTCCATTGAATAATCCCCATTTTCACTCGCATCTGAGTGTGCATCTGATACATTTGACTTCTCAGGTTTCATAGACTCTGTTTCTGATTCTGACAGGTCATACTGTCGGTAGTTGATACGATTTCTAGTGGCCCTCTTACTGCGTCTTAGACCTGACTGGAGCTCATCAACCGACCTTAGTTTCGTTTCCCTCCTAGTGCGACCTGGAAGTTTTCTAAATTTTCGGGGCTCGTCACTGTCCTCACTACTTGGGGAATCATCTTCGTCTTCTTCTTCTTCTTCCTCCTCTTCTTCAGCATTATCTCCGTCCCAATGATACTCCTCATCTCCTTCAGAACTACTTGAATCCTTCCTCCTCTCTTTACGCTTCCTCAGATACTCATCATCATAAACAGCTTCCCCAACTATATCTTCATCGCTATCATAATCTGCCTCATTATCCGAAACTGCTTCAACAAACTCTTTCACTGAATACCTTTGAGGTCGTTGTCTCCGCCGATTGCTACATTTAAATACAGAGTACTCAATGCAGGGAAGTTAACATATAAAACATCCTGAGGGGGCATTAGAATAGAAATAATAAAAAGCAAGAGAATATATTCAGAAAAATTAAATAATAACAATGACAAACCTTCGATCCAATGGGTCTGTTTTATGCTCGTCCTGGGCATCATCAAAATCAGGTGATGTGGGAGATGGAGCACTGAAATTGACATGTGGAGAAGCATGTGAAGGGCTGCTCCATTTACCGTTTGTAGAAGCCTCAGGTTTCACAACCATTTCACTTCTGTGTAGAGGGTCTGGGGATGGCTGTTTCCGTCTGAAACAAAAGAATGCAGTATATCAGTTGAGAGCTCCTTGTATTGGCATGACATATAAACTAAGACCACAGCGGGGAAGGGTGGAGTGAGGGAAGGACAGAGTAAATCAAAAACACCGTTGGTCTCAATAATTAATTCCATACTTAGTGATCTTGATAGCCTCATTTATGGATCGGTCATAATCATCTGCAAAACCATGAAAAACAGTCAGATTTGATATGTCCATAACATTGACATAGCATCAGGTAGTATAAAAACATTTGTCCACCATGACATGGTAACACAGCAGCAGCACTCCCAGATTTTAACTTCAGATTAACTTACGTGAATAAATATTTCATTAAGATATATCGATGGTACGTGAACAGAATATAGTATCCTAAATAAGCCATATGACATTCCCAAGGCATGCACAAGGAAGGTAGTCCCATACAAATAAAAGAGAAAAAAAGAGAGAATATTTTACAAAAGTAAACTTCATTAAGATGAGTGCACAATGTTGTGGAAGATAGATATCAATGATTTAGCAGAGGATTTGGCTCAAGATAAAGTTGGTTGGGGGAATAAAAAAGAAAAGACCCCTAAGTCAAAGGTTTTGTTAAATAATAAATTGAGTTTCATATTAACTTCTAGGGGTTGGCTCGATTGGTAAGGGCCTTGGGCTTGGTGGTATGCCGTATGCTCCCTCTAGGTCTAAGCTTCAAATCCTCTTGGGTGCAAACAATTTTAAGGGGCCATAGGACTAGAAGAATTTTCCCTTGAATTACCCGAGGTGCACTTGCAGAAAACTCTTTGCCGAGAGCCTGTGCAACCCCGGAAATCGGGATTAGTCAGGACTTTGTTCTTGGACACCCGGTGTCAATAAAAAAAATGAGTTGCATATAGGCAGTACATGCAACACCAAGATTAGATACTGTATTTTGGCTAGAGGAAGTTCAATAATTCTATATTATTAGATACATCCAGCATATGGTATGTTCATTAAGAGACCAATTAAGAAAAGAATGCCTGGATTGAAAATAGCGTTGTGTCTGCTAAAAATTATGCAAGGTATCATGATTTGCCCGCAAAAGAAACACTAGTGGTTAGAGAACAAACACATTTAAATTAAACAAAAAAAGGTAAGAACAAGTTCTCACCAAATGTGTAGGTGACTGGTTTTCTGTCACGAAGGGAGCGCCCTGGAGCAAGCCCATCCACACTCAAGAAATTATCTAGAAGAAGAGCTTGTCTGTGTTGCTTTTTCAGCAATCTCTCTTTCCTCTGCAAATGAAAAATTAATTGCAACTTTTCAGATAGATTCTTTCCATGGAAACAGCAAAGATTAAATCATCTCGTTCATTACAGTAAAGTATCAACATATAGCTTCAAGTACCTTATGATCCTTCTCAATCTCAGGAAGCATATCTATCTTCAACCTTTTTCCTAGTGATGCCTCTGTTCTATTCTTACTTGAGAAAAGCTTTTCCTACAATGTATGGACAAGTTTCCTATGAGCTGCAGCCAAGAAAATCTTGGAATTCAATTTCCATAAATTTGGCAACACTGATCATGCCCAACATCAAACAACACAAGTCCATCCTCCTCTCCGTGGCACAAACCTCAGAAATTTAATCCCCAACAGCAAACTCAAATAGTTCATTTCAATAATAACCTGGCGCAGTAAACCCATCGCAAAGCTCATATTTCCTTGAAAAGTAAACTCAGTTCACAAAATCTATGATAAAATAATCACCGGCATGGAAAATGAAGAGAGTGATTGCACTGGCATGAATCACGAGGTAAATGGGAGAGAGAGTGCGTGTGTGTGTGTGTGTGTGTGAGAGAGAGAGAGAGAGAGAGAGAGAGAGAGAGAGAGTTTAAAAAAAGTGCTGCCTTTGGCTGTTATACACAACCTTGAATCAAAGTAGGTTGGTAAATTTGATAAATATTTCAGACAACATAAGTACAATCGCTTGAAAAAAAAATATGAAACTACCATCAAAGAATGAAAAATGTTTGGTCTACACACAAATCTTACACAAACGTGGTTTAATGCGATCCATAAGATTGTAAAGCTCTTTATACTGTAAAGTAGATCTAACATATTACATTAAACCACGTCAGTATGTAAACTTCCTTGTGTAAGACTTTTAGCCTTTTAGGGGTGTAATCAGTCCGGTCCAGTGGGTCTTGGAGAAGAATTTTGGACAGGGTGTCTGAAAACAAAGTCCCGACTAATCCCAGAGTGCACAGGCCCTTGCCAATGAATTTCCAGCAAGTGCACCTCAAGTAACTCAAGGGGAAGTTCCCCCAGTTCGACGACCCCTAGAAATTGTTTGCACCCAACAGAATTCGAACCTTAGACCTGGATGGAGCATACCAAGACCAAGGCCTTTGTCATTTGAGCCAACCCCTAGGGGTTAAAATAAATTAATAATGTAAATAGTGCGTGTATTATCAATAATTAATAGTTAATATCCTATCTTAAAATTCTTAACCTTTAATATTTTATATAATCTAAGCATAAATAATTAGGTTAGAAGAAAATTACATAATTAGTTATAATTAGTTATAAGAAAATCACATAATTATTTGTTTTCAACTTATATTACTTTAAAAAATTATCAAATATCATATAAAAAATGCTTTAAAAATTCATATAGTAAATTCGGTCGGTCCGGTCTGATCCAGGATGAAAAAATCCCACCTCGAGACTGGACCAAAAACCAAAATTTTCTACTTTCATGGACCAAGACTGACCGATTCCTTAATCGGTCTAGACCGAAATTCTTACACCCCTAAAGATTTGTGTGTAGACCTAACACTTCTTTTAAAGAATATGAAACTACCATTAAAGAACAAGACAATAGAAAGTCCTGTGTTTGCAATAGATGAACATATAAATCTTCTTCAAGCAATCTACTCAATTCACAAAGGGAAAAAAAATATTGAAACACAGACTCATTCAAGTTTTAATAGAATATTTCAGTTTTTGATCAGGAAAAGTAGATTTCAGTTGAATATGGTTGATTGGGTCTCATTTTTTGTAATGAAGTAGACAATTACGACAATGCTCCCCCACCCCACGAGAAGAAAAAAAAGAATTGAAAAAAAAGAATTCCAATTATCAGAAACCCAACATGTCAAATATTGGATCATTAAGAAAAAGCTGAAAATAAAATTTTATCTATTTAATATTTTAGAACAAATTTCGAAATGCATGCATGTGGATAGACCATTTACTAACTTACAGAAACATCTTGAAATTCATCTAAATTGGTTGCCACTGTTTCCCACTGGTACGATACATTAGAAAGAACCTGGGAACCCTTTGTCTTTGCTTTCTTCACCTCGGCTTTCCTTATCTCCCGATATAAACGATGGCCAATTATAGGATCATCTTCATACCTGCACCAACCAATTAACAAACTGATTATACCCTACTACAAAAACAATACAGAATATACAAAAACCTTCCACCAAGAGTAACAAAATTTCTACTCAAAATGAGATACTGGGTGTATCTTTGCATGCAATGTACGAATACAAAAAAAATATAATCAAAGACATGCATGATATTTTTTTCTTGCATATAAGCCTTAATGGTTAGGAATTACGAGAAGATTAACTACATTACCAGTAAAAAATTCCGTGTGAATCACCCCCCGTACGTTCTTTGCGAAATGCTGAAAGTTGAACACCATGTTTAAGCGAGTTGTCAATATAGTTCCTGATATCTTCTTGCTGCAAAAAGTCACTCAGACTCAACGCTAACACCAGTGGTACAAAAGAAACATTCAAAGTACTGACATTTCAATTTTTAAGGAAACAGCATTTATGGTAATTTTTACATACAGAAAAATGGTTTTGACGACTTGGACCATTTCACATTATTCACAAACATATTTATGAAAAGATTAATGTACTAGCTAAATAGAGTTTTCCATATAAATCAGTCCAACAACAGATGAATCAGGAACTCCTAATAATGCTTGAAAGGGCATAGATTTGACATAACCCTTCACACTTTCAAATACAGATTTGGGGTTGAGTGAAATAAACATCAATAGAAGAGGCACATACTATCAATAGCATTCAAATACATCCATTACTATGCTACCTCAACACGAATGTCACAGAGTGCTTTCAAGATGACCACACGAAGCCCAGGATCAAGCGTTTTATATACTTCGACCTCCACTCTAACAAATGAGCATGATTTGAAACATTAGAAAGATAGAAAACCCATTCTAAAGAAATCCAGAGATGCATGGTTACTCACCCATGAGAAGCAACAATGGGTAATTCCCCATCTGCAACCTACAATTAGATACCAAGCCCAAGTTAGTTTTCACAACCAAAAAGAAATACAATCAAACCATAATAATGCCAGTCAACAATAAAATAAGTACAATGATCTAGTTACCCAATGCCACCAGTCTCTCAGTTTTCTACATAAAACGGTGACCCAGGTGTCTCGTGTAAGTGCCATTCGCGTAACAGGAGGAATTGCCTAAAAGAGATATAATTGAAAAGAGATGAGCAAAGACAATTGCAGTAGCAAGTGATTATAACTAACAAAATAGAAATTTCCCAGCAGCATGGTCTTTAACAGGGCCGTGTTGAATCATAGGTACCAGGGGAATTTATCTTCATTGGTGACAATTTTGAAAAACAAGCAATCCCAATTTGGGGAGTAAACGGAAGAAAATTTAACATTTGAGAAGTATAACAATCATGAGACAAAGGCAATTCAAAATCAATAAAATACAACAAGATAAAAACTTGGTCATTATTTTGAATTTTTCTCCCATTACTTTGACTGTCACCACCAACTACCTGTAAGGTATTGTGCTCAATAGCTTCATCTCTGCATTACAAACATAATTATGATTGCAAGATGGTTTCTTTTTCTCTTTCTTGATTGGTCATAAGCACGTAATGGTTTCTTTTCTCCCAAATTACCAAAATGATGGAAAGAGAAGATATCATCCAAAATAAATCCCAAGAACAGAAGTGATGATTTTCCAAGTAATTCAAAACTCAAACACATTACTCAAGATGGCACAGCAAGCATTGCAACAGAAGAAAAAGGGTCTGTTACTGTTGCTGTACACTTCCTTTCTCAAACTAGCACATAAAATTGTATAAACCAAGATAGTCAACCTAAGATGAACCATCAATATCGACTTTGAATTGTTGTCCAGAAGCCTTAAAAGGTATAGGGGGTTTTAGATGATCACATTAAGCAAGCCACTACCAAATTTAATGAGCCTCCAAACAAAAGGCAAATTGCATATTAAACTCTTCTCTTTTATTCAGTTCCCCCTTTTCAGTCATCAATTCACAAATCTAGCAGCACCCAATAAAGAATCTCCGCAAAGACAGTCCAAAATAGAAATAGCAGCTTTAATTTTCTTAAAGCGGCCTTTTTTTTTAGCAGATCTCTTTGCAACTAAACTTATAGTTAGTCAAAGTTCTGAGACCATCTAACCCCAAGGGGTTGGCCCAAGGGGTATCACTCCCTTCAAAGTCCAAGGTTCAACACTTCATGGGTGCAAACAATCCTTTGGAGCCACACCTCTTGGTGAAAAGCCAACGATTTAACTAGTTCTGTGTAGGGAAACTTCCGAGGGTGCGGTGCATGGGACCGGGGTTTACTGTACAGGGGTGAGTCTGAAGGGTCCTGCCTTAGAGAGGTTCTCCGACATAATAAATAAATAAAAAAATTATGAGACCATCTCATCAAAGGTAGAGGATTCAAATGAAAAACTTCCCTTCAGAAAGGAGCAAGTCCCTTGACTCTTAAATATCTCTTCCCAAGCTCTACAAGAAATTTATAAGTCAACACAATCTTGAAAGTATATAGTAATCAGGTTCATCTAAAGTTGGTTTTGAGTCATAACCCAAACAAGAACCCAATTGTATTAGGTAATGTCAAGTTTTACCCCCTACTTCCACTACAACTACCTTCTTAATTACCCATGAGTACCTTACCAATCCAAAAAAAAAAACCCATGAATACCTTGATCGTCATCAATCACTACTGTGCTTATCCCAAACGTATGATGTATTGAGCCAAAACCTCAAACTCTCTACTCTTAATGAACCATAAAATTAAAACCAGTGGTTTTTTTGTGACCATGCAATAAGAAGAATAGATCATAGAGTTGAAATATATTGATCTCCTCTACACCTCCTATTAAGAATCTTTCTTCCAAGATTCTTAGCTTCTTCTCAGAAAACTTGAGCATGAAATCCAAAACTAATTTTCACTTAAGAAATGTTTGGCCAGCAATCACTGATTCAGGAGATTCTTTGGATTAATAACGCACAGTTTATCTCCAAGAAAAGAATGACATTGGTTTGGTCTGATCATAATCAATAGGACCTACTACAAGGGGCGCTCTTTTGAAGATCTTCAAAACTCTCTCTTCTTTACTTTGAGTTTGTGGGCTAAGATCTTTGTAAGGAATAATGAAATTGTACTGAATCTGTTTCTGTTTTAGTTTTCCTGTTTTCTAGAGTGTAGTAGGTATTTCCTTTGTACATGAGCTATACCTATTCGTGATAATAAAATTCTTATTAATTAAAAAATAATAATCAATAAGAAGCATCTAACAACCAAGAAACTGGAGCAAGCGCAATTTGAGATTAAGAAATAAAATAAAAGAGGAAAGACTCGGCTCATTTTAGGCCTACCGTTTTACAAGCAGGAACTATCCAATTTTGTGTCAAAAGTCGTCTGAAGAACCTCCTCGGTGCATATTACAGAATCTTTCTATGATGTAGTTAGGAGTAAACTTGAGTCGCATTAAAAAAAGTTAACACCATTACCACCCAATGCCGTTAAGTTTAAATACATAACTAAGTTTGAGGAACTAAGCATAACCACAATGTGCAAGAACCATGGAAACAGAAGCCACGTGAAGTGCACATTTATACAAAGAAAAAGCTCCATTCCCCCCCCCCCCCCCCCCAACGTAAAAAAAAGGGAGAAAATGAGAAAAACAGTTTTGAAGAAGTGCAAACATGGAAAAAAAAAAAAAAAAAAAAAAACCGGGAAAAAAACACAATCTAACTTCATGCTCCAAAACCAAATACCAACCTTCAATAACGGCATATGAATGTCACTCAAAGTATCATTCGGCGTAATCAATGCAGTCTCGAACTCCTCGGCAGAGAACTCCAACGAGATATTCAGAAGATGCCTAAATACCTAAAACTCAAAAGGAGAAAAAGGCAAAACAATCATATAAACCCTAAAGCACCAAAAACACAGAAATAAAATGGCTTTTCAACAAATATCACCGCTTCATAAGCTCACATGCAAGAAATTAAGTACGGAAGCCAACTCCCACATCGACCGGATAGTCCACCGCGGCAATTGAGACGGCGGGGGCGGTCCAACTAGCTGCGTGACGATCTTGCTGCATTGCTCTTTCTGCTGCGGCGACTCATCGTGCCGCTGCTCTTTCTTCTTTGGCTTAGCCGCCGGCGCGGAGGCCGCGGCAGCGTGGAGCCTAGCAGCGGCTCGAATAGTGCACGCCCGCGACGGCCGGTTACTCCTATTAACTGGAGGCGTAGGAATGGTGGCGGCGGTGTCGTTCTGGGCTATTGGCGCGTCATTACGGGAATTGTGGTTGGGGGTGTGATTTTCCGGTGAGGGGGATCGGTCGTTGGGGATCGGAGAAGGGGATGGCTCTCGGGACATGATTGTGGGGGAGATCGGGCAGGTTCGGAGGAGTTACTGTGGGATTACATGTAGAGGATCATGGGTTTGCATTCATTGGGGGCAAAAAGAGAAGGGTTTCTTGTTGTCTTCGACAAGGAAGGACAAGGAATGGCAGAAGGCAAAGAAGAGAGAGATAGACAAGGAGGAGATGGGAGGACCGAAGGTCCAAACCATCATTCAAATCGGTTTAAGAATGTATTATCTATGTGTCTGTCTGTGTTTGCTCATATCACTGTAAATAGGAAACCGAGAAAGAGGCGAAAATGGAGAGAGAGAGAGAGAGAGAGAGAGAGAGAGAGTAGAGGAAGAACCAAGAAAGGTGTCTTTAGGTGTGCAATATTTGGTTCAAACACTGTAAACTGGGACTACCTTTTCTCTCTCTTTTCCATAGATGCAAAGAAATTTATTTGAGAATTTTATCAACAATAGTAAGATAATTTATGAGTATTAATGACATTTTATCAATAATAATTGATACGTTTTAAATACATTTAATATTTTTTAGTAATGAAATAGTTTGAATTAAATATTTTTTGAATTTTGATAAAGAAGAAAAAAATTAAATAAAAAATATTATAAAGTTATAATATAGTTTTATAATATTATTTTTATTTAGAAATTTAAAAAAATTGAATTGTTGTTTATTTTTTGTTTGAAAGCTTAGAAAAGTTATAATGATTAGTTCGAAAAAATTGTAATGATTAGTTTGAAAACATTTGTATTTGAATTATGTTTAGGAAATAGATGAGATGAGATGAGAATTTTGGGATGAGATATATTTCCAAACAATCCTTTTAATGTTTATTTACGTGGAGAATCTTGAGATCAAAGGATTTTCTTAAAAACTAATGAGTATTTATTGATGGTTGACAAATTGTGAGTGATATTAATTATTGATGAAATTGTGAAAATTTTAATATCCATGTTGCTTGATATTATGCTCATCAAGAGGGTGGAAAGTATTGTGTTTGAGAAACAAGTTAGAAAAAAATAAAAAATAAAAATAAAAATAAAAGAGGAGTGTTACATATACTTATATTTTTACTTGCAATTTTACTTACAAGACTTATTTTGTTAGTTTTCTTTTGAATTTCAAATTTCATGATTTTCAACATATTAATAACTGACATGTGGAGAAATAAGTTTTTTATAAATTTTTCGTAAGTTCATTTAGCATTTATCAAAAAAAGTTACTGTAGATGCAAATTTACTCTATTGTAGATAACTACAGATGAATTTCATTTTTTGCCAAACATGCTTAATCCTCTGCATTTATTATTAAGTATTGTGTCTTATTAAAAATAATTAAGTATTTAATGCTGAAGTAACTCATAAGACTAGTTTTATATATTTTAAATTTATTTCTTGTATCTATCTTGAGTTAATTCTATATTAAAGACTCAATTTAAACTTGAAAATCATATCTAAACACACGGGCACACTTGCATGAACCGTACCCATGAAGAATAGTTACGGACATCGTTTGTGTGAAGAAAAATTTCTAAGCCTTATACACCACACACTATCCTTTTTATGATTTCTTTAATTTTATTATCTTACTAAATATGTGGTATATGGATTATGAATAGAATAATTTTATTATTTTAAAAATAATAAAAGCAAAAAAAATTTTAAAAAAAATTAAAAAAAATAAAAAAATTTGGTGTGTAGTGTATGAGCTTATGAATAGCAATACCCGTGTGAATGTGTCCGTAAAAATCGCTTCTAACCGCCCGTACTTTTAACATTAGTGATATATTCTCTCCCAAATTGGCTTCATAGGATGGAGAAATTTAACGATGAGAAATAATTTGTATAAATTTTAAATAGAAAAGTCTCGTGCGAACTTTTATTAAAAAAGTAATACTAGATACAAACTATAAATAGACAAGTTTCATACAAGTCTTTTGTAAAAAAGTAAGTCTCACTGATAAAAAATAATTTTCTTACACTTTTTTAATATGGGGTCTACTTTTTTACAATGACTTACATGGGACTTGTCTATTTAGGGCTTCTATAAATCATTACCTCACCTTAAAAAAGTGTAAAAAAATATATATATATATTAGTAGAGCCCACTTCTTTACAAATGACTTGTATGAGACTTATTTATTTAAAATTTGTACTTAGCATTACTTATTGAACAAGTGGCCATCCACCAACAGATGTGCTCTTTTCATCAATATGTGCTCTTTTCATCAATATAAGCATTAAACTCCCAATTTCCGGTTCTCATCACCCCCTTCCTCCCATGGGTTGCATTAGTTTCCTTTAAGCAAACAGAATATGCATCAAAGAAAAAACATTAGGTATAGTTCTAGTTAGGGTTTTAAATGATCAATTCAAACTCCACTAGTTTATACTTGTTGGAACTTGATTCATTTAAACAAATGTTATTTGTGATTAATGTTAATATTAGTTTAACTATTAAACGAGTCTAATTCGTAAAAATTTAACTCGATTTAATTTTAAGCTCGCAGAAAAATATATAATCTATAATTTGTTATTTATACATTTTGTAATCTATTATTAATTAATTAATTTATAGTTTACCTTATATAATATATTTAGTTAGGTTATCAATATGCCATATAATTAGTTACATATGTTTAGTATCGCATTATTAATTTATATTTATTGCAAGCTATATAATATATCTAGTTATTTTATAAATCTAGTTAGCTGTGTATATGATATAATATTAAGTATTTTATGCTATATTTATCAATTGTCACATGGATTATATGTGTATAACTTATGTATGTATTAAATGTATATATATATACACACACTAGGGAACGGCCCCTGGTGCATTAGCCCGGGGGTGCACTTGACATAATGATTTAAATAAATAAAAAGTGAAAAAGTCAGTAACTTATTTGTCTGGGAAAAGAAAATACAAGGTTAAAAAAAACAAAAATCTAAATGTCAGTAAAGTATCTAATCGTGAGGCTATTAAGGGCCTTTTGGTAAAACATAATCCTTTATTAAATTTTATAAAAGTGCTACACGTCAAATGGTCAAGGGTTTTAATGACCTTTTGGTAAAACAAGATCCTTCGTTAAATTCTACAAAAGAGCTATACGTCAAATGATCAAGAGTTTTAAGAGTCTTTTGGTAAAACAAGACTTAACGGAAAAAAAAATAAGAAAAGTTAACGAAAAAATAACAAAAGTTACTATTCACAATTAGATAGTCACTTATTATAATAGAGTATATATTCAAAAGTTGATGGGTAATGTCACTTCATTATAATCGAATAAGAGTAAGATATGATGATATAATATATAATATTTTCTAAACATATAATGAGTACTATGATTTGTTAATAGAATCATGGCTGGTTGTCTTTTTTTCTTTTTTTGTTCTATATATGACTTTTATTGTTCCATACAAATGATAATGTATATTGTAATTTATATCTATAACTTATTACTAGTTGCAGGCTATCATATATTTATATTTTTGTTTAACATATGTATATCTTATTAGCAATGCTGCTTAGAGCATTAGTAGTGAAGTAGTTAAATTTTAACCAATTTGGTTAGACAATTCACTTTTTTCACTTTGGAGCACTCACGATATATCCTTTATAATACATTTTTCTTTAAAATATAAAGAAATGTTTTCAAAAATGCTCTTCATTAGATATTCTATTTTAAAGATACTTTTACATTCTACTTCAGTAAACCTCTAGATGTAGATAATATTGTTCATCATTGTAAACATTTTTAATTAATTTCTCTTCCCTTCTCTTGCTAAGTTTTCCATTTTTTCAACTTTCTTTATTCACGTTATATAATTATTGAGAATGAATATTCTCATAATATATTTTGAGAATATTTTCATTATATAATCCCTTCTTTTTATTTTTTGAATTAATTTATATTTTGATTTAGCTTATAAATTTGGATTAATTTAAAATATAATATAATTATATGACATTATATATGGATAGATATTACAAATATCAAAATATATGAGGATATCATTAGTAGTTAGAGAAAATATTTGAAATGAATAAAAAAGATTAAAAAATATAATATTTAAATGATATGAAGAAAAAATAGATAAGTTGATGTATAATATATTGTATAAGTTAATATGTAAAATAGAAAAAATAAAATTTAATGATATATTTTAAAGAATAGAACGAAAAATCTATTGGCAACACTCTAGTAAGCTAGCCATAAATAAAATTTAGCCAAAAATTTAACTAGCGAATTCAAAATACACTCGCAGGGAACTCCCCAAATCTACAATAAATTTAACTTTTAGACTTTTGACTGGCCAGCCAAAACGGCTGCCCATCAATTTTTTTTTCTCAATAATATATTCTTCCCGCTTTCTGCAGATGGTTTTTTATTTTCTTTTTGCTTTTTTGTGAGCTACACGTTGTGCAGTAGAGTTTTTGCTTTATGATAATCAGACGGTATAATTTGTGAGCTACACGTGGTGGAGTTGAGTATACACATTTTTATGCAAAAACTAATTATTCAAGTTAACATTAAAAAAAATCAATTAGACGCCCAGAGACATCTTTTATTTTAGGTGAATACATAGAAGCCAAAGTGTTTATGTTATGACAAATTCAGACTTTAGTTTTGAACCATGACTTTTATATGTTAGTTGGAAAAATAAGATCGTTCGAAAATTATGCCTGTTGGAATAATATGAACGTTAGAAAATTAATATATTTTTTTAATAAGAAAATTATCATTAGAATTAAAATAAATGAAAATTACAAATAGATATTTAAATAGAATAATGAAAGATTTAGAGAGTTTATTATTTAGTGTTGTTGAAAAATAGTTAGTTAAATTAAAAAAAATGAACTCACTAGTCAAATTTTGGCTAAAAAATAGCTAGGCCACTATTAATGCTAGCTAGTAGCTAGCCACTTACATCAAATAACACTCTCTAAATCCATCTCCATTGTATTAAAAGATCTATTTTTATTTTTCATTTATGTTTTTAAATTCGAATGATAATTGAAATATTTATTCTTTATTAAAAATACGCACATTAAAATTTAATTTCCAAACGTTCATATTATTCCAACGGACATAATTTTGTAACGGTCATATTTTTCCAACTATCATACTTTTCCAATAGTCTTATTCTTCCAACGGATATATTTTTTTAATGGTTATATTCTTTCACTACAAAACAAAACATTCCCTCAACAATTTTATTTACTTCAACTCAAGTTTATTTGTAAAATCAGTTTTTCATTTTCTCTCAATAGATCGTTCAATTTTTTCAAAAAATGACACTTATCGGTTCAAATTCTGACGAAAATTTTGAGAAAGCGAAACAACTTGTTATGAAAAAAGAATGATCAAGCTCACTTGGTTGTTCTAAAAAAATATGTAGATTCATCAGGTGCAATCGATTGCAAAGCCACCAAAATTTTTTCGTGACAATTTTATTGATCCGTCAATCTATCCTCACAAATACTTTCAAATGAATCGTTTTCTTTTTCTTCGTATCCAATCTACAACAGAAGCTCATAAACCTTATTTTGTCTAAAAAAGAGATGGTTCTGGAAGACTTAATTTTTCTTCCCTTTTAAAGATTACAACTGTTTTAGGATGATTGCATATAGTGTCATGATTGATTTTATGGATGGATTGGGGAGACTAACACATTAAAAAGCCTTTTTTATTTTATTTTTGGTTAAAGTAGTTGCTTCATTTTTTTTTTCTGAAAAATACTTAAGGAAACCCAACAATGACGACATTGTTAGATTGCTCGCAGTTGGTGAGAAACATGGATTTCCAAGTATGTTAGGAAGCATCGGTTACATGCATTGGAAGTGGAAAAACTACCCAACTGCTTGGCATGGTATGTATTCTGGTTATATTCACGAACCAACAAATGTTTTAAAGGCAGTGACTTCTTTCGATCTATGAATTTTGCACTTATTTTTATTACTTGGGTCTCATAATGATATAAATATGTTTGATAGATCATTTATATTTTCTGATCTTGCTCAAAGACGTACTTCGGCTGTCAATTACACAATTAATAGTCATAACTATGCAATGAAGTAATATCTTGCTAATAGCATATATCAGCAATGGACAACATTTGTTAAAACTATCTCAACTCCCCAAGGAAATAAGAACAATACTTTGATGTAGCCCAAGAGTTCACAAGGAAGGATGTGGAGCGTGCTTTTGGTGTGTTTCAAGCACGATTTGCTATACTTTGTGAACCTGCTTGATTTTTTTACATTGAAACGCTCAACTATATTATGATAGCATGCATAATGTTACATAATATGATCATAATGAACGGACTGACAATGAATTTTAGGGGTGGGCAACGGGGCCCCGCCCCTGCTGCCCCGCTCCGCTTCTGCCCCGCCCCCGCATGGCGGGGCTGGCAACCGCCCGACATCAAGGGCCCCTAGCGAGGGCGGGTGACGGGGAGGGCCCAACCCCACCCCGCATTTCCCCCGCCCCCGCCCCCATTTTTATATATATATATATATATTAAATCTATATTTATATTTTAAAAATTGTGTATATATAAATATATATTACAATTTGTTAGACTTATTCACAAAATATATATTGAAAAATTTAAAAACTACATAGTTTAAAAATTAATACACTACAATTTACACAAAATATGCATTGACAAATTTAAAAACTACATAGTTTAAAAATTAATACACTATAATTTACACAAAATATGCACTAGTAAATTTAAAAATTACATAGTTTTTAAATTATAGTCATATTTACAAAATTTAAATTTATAATTTGGATCTAAAAATATATTTTTAATTATTTTTGCACTTATAAATAATTTTTAAATCAAATAAAAGTAGTGTTTTTTTTAAGTGAAAAGAGGCGGGGCGCCCCGCACCCCGCCCATCGGGGCGGGGTGCGGGGAAGGGGTGCCCCCGCCCCGTAGGGGGCAGGTAGCACCCCTAATGAATTTGAAGAGTTCAAATATGAACAGTTGGCAGAAAGCACACATGAGCAAGTGTCACCCAACCCTACAACTGAATTTAGTGAATCCATTCAATGCCACGATCATATTAGAGATATGAATATCTATTGTCAACTCCAAACAGACCTCGTCGACCACTTATGGCAACTATATAGCGCAACATGCATGATTGTATTAATGTTTTATTTTTTCTTTACACTATCATTTCCTTGACTTTTTTTTGCAGAATGTGTAACCATTTCTCTCATGCAAAAGAATGTAGTATGTCTTTTTTTTATTTACCCAAATCGTTCAATGGTCAATTATTCAAAACTATAGTAAATGTATGGTTCAAAACATTAAATAAAATGTATGGTTCAAAACATCAAATAAAAGTTGCTCCATAAGAAAAACAAGCCAACAAACAACTAGCACCTAAAATACATGACAATTAATCCAAAATACATTTCAAAATATACTAGTTTCTCCTAGCAAAACTTGCAAGGATTTCCATTTGTCGTTGAAGATAGTATTCTTGTAACATTGGAGACATGACACTTGTATTAATCGTCATAATTTTTTCTTCTTCTTTCTTTTCTTCATTCCGTACTTTCTCCTGCTCAACAGGCATCTTCTCTTTCCGAATATGCAATTCCTCTTGCCTAAGACAAAGCATCTGTTTGTCATGATCACGTGCTTCTTCAAAGAGTTTTATCCTATTCTTTCTATCTTCATCTCATTTAGTATCATGAGATAATTTTAATCCATTCTTTATTTTCTCTTTCTCAGCTTTACGGCCTATTGGTCGATCTAAATTTGTAGATGTTGCATGTAAATCCTCATCTTTTCCTTACACCGCATCTAAGGAAACTTCAAGCCATCCCTCCTCAAGTATTAAATCTTCCTCCACACTAAAATTTGATCCTCGTTGTATTTTTGTCCAATAAGTTCAACCTCAATAACCTCAACTTGAGGTGGAGACACTTGGTGTTCATTTATCTCATTTGTAGTTAGAATGAAAAAGTCATTGTTATTGAGAAGATTTGTGACGTAGGCATCTTGGTGAGTTCTTGAATCCATTCCTATTTAGAGATGGGAAATTTCTTTCTATACACTAACAATATGAATCCTTGTATCAATAACAATATGATAACAAATCTCAAGTGCAAAAAATTTTCAGATCTTGATATGAGATATTATTATAGAATTCCTTTTTTTTTTTTTCCTCTTTGATTTTCCAACGGTCCCAGGCCAATTATGTCAAAAAAGAATTTCCCTCTCTTTTTCATCGAATTAAAGTGACTAGCTAGCAACTGCTTAGCTGATATCATGCTTTATTGGCTTTGAAATCAAATTATTGAATCTAAGCACTGGATCGAAAAGGAATGGAAAATATCATGTCATTATTGAAAGAGGAGCAATTTAGCAACGAATTAGCTTGCAGTCAATTAAAATCTATATTCAATCCCCAAATATTAATTAGTTTTGTCAGTGTTGCAATCCTGCATGCTTCACAGCAGTCTTTCAAAGGATATATCCTACGTGTAGCTAGTTATCTACCTTTGGGAAATTAGCCACAACATGACATATGTTTGGGTAATATTCACAAACAATTGGCAGGCAAACAAGCAAATGCAAAGATTAGCAAATTCTTTTATTCCATTCAAACTCAAAAATATAGAGATTGCACCCAATACACTGCACAAGTAGATAGAAAACAAAAGAAATTCAAATTACTAAAGTAAGTAGTCGACCAAACCTTCGGTTCCCGTAACCAAGTTTTTGTTTCTCACTAGGCCCTTTCACGACTCAACTAGAGAAAAAAAAAATTAAATAAAAAAAGTTGGGAGTTGTGAAAAAAACCGTTCCAGTGATTTCAGTCTGTAGCTGTGTAAAAAGAAAGTGTCAATCTGTAAAACAAATTTGGCCGCTGTGTAAAAAATGTGTCAATCTGTATGAGGAAATAAAAGGTAAGGATGTGAAGAGAGAGAGAGAGAGAGAGAGAGAGAGAGAGAACAGACCCAACTAGAGAGACAACTTCCAGTAATTTCTTTGTTTCTCCTTTCAAGCAACCAGAAACTCCAGTGAATTTTTACTCTTTCAATCGTTCAGAAATGGCAGCTGTATCTTGTAGAGTGAATAGAAGGGGAGAATGAAAAGGGCGGGAGCTTCTGGCGCCAATGAATAATATATTTGAGGAAAAGATTTGGCCTGTCGAACTTGACGACAACTTTAAAATATTGTCTATAGCCAAGTATAAGAAAAATCATGATTTCACAACATATTATATAACTATATTTTAAAATGAAAGTTAGTTTAGTAAAATACTTTATAAAAGTAGTATCACTTTACAAAAATATCCTTATTTTTAAACATATCTTGTCAAATATATTGTCAAATGTGTTGTGTGTATATCATTACTCAAAGTATAATACTTTGCCAGCATTTTACTTCCTCCCTTTTCCGTCAAATCTTTCTCCAAGAAATATATATATATATATATATATATATATATATATATATACACACACGAGAACGGCTCCGTGTGCATTAGTCCCGGAATGCACCTGACATAATGATTTAAATAAAATAAAATAAAAAGTGAAAAAATCATTAACTTATTTTTCTGGAAAATAAAATACAAGGTTAAAGAAAAATAAAAAATAAGATTAAAAAAAAAAATCTAAACTTCAGCAAAGTATGGGTTTTAGTCTGCATTCATATTTGATTATCTATTTACTCTCTGTATAATAATAAAATATTATTAATTTTTCATTTTAAAAAAATTGAAACAAAAAGAAATGAAAATGAATACACTGTCATAACAAAAATGACATGAAAAAGATGTGTTAATTCATGTGCGCCGTAGGGCTATTAAGAGCCTTTTGGTAAAACATAATGACTTAACGGAAAAACAACAATAGTTACTATTCACAGTTAGATAGCCATTTATTATAATAGAGTATATATGGATGGTGCTAGAGGGCCATCCAGCGTTTACCACTGAGAGTACCGTTAGTTATAAATTTATTGTTCTTTTGATTTTGATTTTCTTTCAAGTGTTTTTTTAACATTCTTAATTATTAAAAAAATAAAAAAATTTATAAATTCACTAATAATCACTTCCTTAACCATTAAGTAAAAAATAAAAAAAAAATTAAAATGCATGAGCGGTAAGTTTGAGGGACTTCACTAACATTTTCCATATATATATATATATAGCCAGCTCAGTACTGATGCTCTAAATTAAAGTAAACATATATTTTTTATATTATTGACATGTCATGATTTGCAAGAGAATTTAATTTTAAATTTTTTTGTCAATCAAATTATGCTATGTCAGCAATATAAAAAATGTGTCATTTAGATCGGTTTGTAATTATAATTTTCTCTATCTTATATGCTAAAGTTATAAGTTATTCTATTATCAAGTCGGCTCCACATCACTTAAATTATAAGATTTGATTTGTAAGGTTCGGATTTTAAAATGTAACTTCTAACTCAAATTATGATATGTAAATATTTTACTAGATATGCTCTATACACGGGCTTGGAATAGAGTTTTTCTAAAGTTATACTTATCCCATATGCTAAAATACACTTATAAATGCACTATAATATTGTTATAACTTAAATTTAATAATCATCTATGATCCAATTAGAACTCATGATTTATCCATTTATCTATGTATTAATATATAAATATATTCATTGAAAGATTGGACTGAAAAGAAAATAAGAAATTTACACATTGTAATTGTGTATTGTGTATTAGTTTTTTTTATTAATTTTAAATTTCTATCTATTTTTTAAGTTTATAAATTTATAAGTTAACTTTTATTAGAAATATAATAGGAATTTTTTTTTATCAAAAATATTTGTTTGAATAATAGAATTTGTAACCTTTTTATATAATTTTTTTTAAAATATATATATTTTTAAAAATTATTTATATTCCAACTCAAATACTCTTGTTCAAGTAGCACTAAAGTTACAAAACCATCTCAACTCATCTCATCTCGTCATTACAATTTTTTCAAAATCTCAAACAAAATATAATAAACAATTCAACTTTTTCAAATTACAAAACAAAAATAATATTAAAAAATTATATTCTAATAATATTTTACTCAACTTTCAACTCAACTCAACTCAACTGATTATCCAAACCTCCCAACTCTAGCAACAGAGATCCACTTGACATTGCAGTTCTGCAATTGAGCTATAAAGATTCAAATATGCAAGAAAACTCGACATACAAGATCGTGAAAATCTAAAAACAGCATAAATTTATTTGATTAGTCTTCTTGCACAAAGGAAAGAGTAAGAAAAAGGCCCCCATGGTACGAACTCATGCCATTGCAATAAAACTCTCCCTCCTTCTACATGTGAAGATGTTGCAATAGACTAAAGGAAACCCAGCAAAAGCAACAACAAAGTTGAGAACATGAGCACTAAACTGTTATAGGGGTCACTCAAATGGCTAGCATGAGATTTAGAGGGAGAAGGACCTGGGCTTACAACAACAGTGACATTTTCCTTTGAGCAAGTGTAATTACAACGACTAGGACTAACAACTCTGTAAACGCCACTGCTAGCAAGGATAAAAATATCCTTGCTGTTGTCTTCGCCGAATGAGTAAATATAACCCAAAGTTGGAAGAGAGCTTCCATGAATGGAGCTGCAAGGTATAGGAGAGTCTGCTGCACAACTGAAAGGAATTTTATTAGTGGTAAAGTTGCCACTGTTTTCTGGAGTCTCAGTGCCAGCCCATAGGGCAGTTGCATACAGATCTGCATACAAGTACCTGGAAATTGAGATCAAGCGAGTTGTTAGCAAGTAACAAGATTATTGCCAAGGTCATCATGGTAGTCCCAAGAAAAATCTTTGATGGTTGGTAATCATAGATTTTGTTTCCTTCTAGACAATGTCATCACTCTTTAGAGGCTCTTCAACTTGTCATGTCTAGAAAGAATGACTAAAGTCTCATCCACTGTAGTACAAAGATAAGCAAAGCTTAATTACCTTCCATACATGCTACTTATCAAAAAAACATTACCTTCCATACATGCAAGGATCAGACATAGACCGATAGAAATAGCCTGCTGTGATTGATGCAGATCCTTCCTTCTTATTTACATCAGAATGGTAGTATCCCATCACTGGAAGAATTGGGCTTATGGAATTTGGAGACGTATTTCTGCTAGGTGAATCAGGAGGAGAGAACGAATCTGGGCCCTCATAAACACGCCAGCCATAGTTTCCATTCTTGGTGATGATATCCACCTCTTCATATGTATTCTGTAGGGAAAAGAAAATATCATGTGTTGTTCAGAAACTAGCGGTACATTCAGGCTTTTGAACCAGCAAATTAAACATTAAACAAAGATACTGGAAAATTAAGAACTAAACAATGATGCATAGGCATAACCACCTTAGCAGAAATAAAATGGAGGTCCTTGAAATCTGAAATGCCCTTAAGACTATACACAATAGATGGGTTCATCTGGCTAGAACACAATTTATCACAAATTTAATGAGCTCCGAAACACCCAGTAGAGGAGGATTCAAAAAAGGTAAGCATTAGTTGAGATCTTCATCATTTGAAGTCAGTGATAAACAAGACCAAGCTATTTAATCCAAGGCAGTAAGTAATCTACTCGAGGTAGTCAAGATATGTTCAGCTCGTACTGAAATAAATCAAAGTATTTTTCAGACAAGGCCAGTTACAACCATTTTTCTTGTGAAGAAAGCCTACCAGATGCTTAGTAAAACTGAAAATTTTCTTCAATCGTTTCACCCCTATTCCTAGATTTTAAATTGAAAAGCCTACCAGATGCTAACTCGAATAATGGACGATATTGAATTTGGAATTAGAAGCTGTCCATTTCTTCTCAGAGTTACTGCAGTCCTTTTTCCTTTTTTGTGTGTACCGTGTATGGGGAGCAAGGGGGGAGGAGGGAGCTGCACTTTCAAAATAATAGAATTAGCAAATTTCAACTGGTAGCATGAAAGGTCAAGCAAGGGATTTTCTATACATAAGCTACTTTTCCTGGACTGCAATAGTTTCTTTATTGCATATTGATCAAATTAACTCCGGTAAAAAGAGCTTTTAATGTTTTGAGTGACAAGAATAATCTAAAGAGGTCTCCAAAAGATGCAATCGTTTGTTATGTTTCTTACAAGATTAACTGAGGAATGATTGTCATACGACATATAGCTGAACATGGAAGAACTTTAGTCTGTTTTCTTTTCAGGGCTTCCGAGGATAGTTGGGGGAAAAATACTCTTGAAACGGAGGCACTTTTGGTTCACTTAACAGGCCATTCAGGTCAACAACAGTAGCACAATAAATTTCCATCAAAGAGTATTGAAAGATAGAAATATCTCAAACCTCCCCAACATCTCCACACATGAAGTAGGAAGGCCTTTCTGAATCAAAACTACAGCGCCAAGGATTTCTTAATCCATAAGCCCATATTTCAGGCTGCAATCCTGTATCTTCCTTGTAAGGATTACCATTGGGGATAGAATAGTTTCCCCAAAGACCAAGTTTATCAATTTCTTCTCTACCTGGAAAGACAAATTACAAGGATTGGGTGAGAAAAAAAACTAGGAACTACAAGAATTATGCAAGTAAACCAGCTCCCTATTCATGCTACTTCACGAAGAAAGGAAAACGCCACTAATACAATCACCACACGTAGTTTTATTTCCATATTTCAAATATTTCTTTCTATATCCTCCCCCTTTCTAATTGATTGACATGATGGCATGAGAGCAGACAGGTCTTTAACAACCGTACTTCTAGTTCATAGGAAGGACAAACAAATTTGGAGGGATCATTGATTTCTTAAGCCTCGTTTGGTTACACAGATGAGATGAGATGAAAGTTGAATAAAATATTGTTAAAATATATATTTTTAATATTATTTTTGTTTTGGGATTTGAAAAAGTTGAATTGTTTATTGTATTTTGTGTGGGAGTTTGGGAAAGTTGTAATGATGAGATGAGATGAGATGGTTTGTGTAACTAAACGAGGCCTTAGTCATAAAGTGGATCAATATCAGAGCAAAAAGGGTATATATAAATATCTGAAGGGAGAAAGATATAAACAAGCAGCATACTGGTTTTAGAAACACAAATCAATTACAAAATAAACAAACAAACATTCAATGCTGATACTCACTGGGTATGTTATTCACGTCAAGCCTCATAATCTTTCCAAGCAATGATTTCTTGTTTTGAGAGAAATTGTAAGGATCACCTCTACCACCACCATCTCCTGTCATGATGTATAAATACCCATCTGCAGGTCCAAAGAGTATCTGCCCTCCATGATGAGATGTAAATGGAAGCCCCATTGTAAATATCCTTCGCACTTCTGTTGGTTTGGCACTTGTTGCCTGGAAAAATATGAAGAGCCAGTGAGAATCATCTGTTTTTAATCAACAACTGAAATCTTTTGAGTGTAGAGCTTTATACCAAAGAAGGCTGGGATGAGGTACCATTAACGGTATACTCTGCAACAACAATTTGATGCTGGCATGGTTGGGCACCATTATCAGGACCTAGTTTTGAAGGATCACAGTTGACATCTGAGTTACATGAACATCTTCCTGTACATCCTTGCCACCTAACTTTATCACAAGTGAATGACGCAAAGAATCTCCCATTTTGTGAAAAGTTTGGATGAAATGCCATACCCATCATCCCAAATATAGTATCAAAATATACTTCATCAGTTAGATCTACAAAAGGATTTGATTCATCAAGCTCCAATGCTCCTCCCGCTCCCTGTCTTGGAATAGTTGCCATCCAAATCTTACCTGGTTGGTTACTGAAAAATGCTCGATTTGACCCATCAGGATGAGCAACCATGTTGAGGTAAGATCCATTCCCTATTTTCTCAAGGCACAAACCATGTGGGGGGCTAGGAGTTCCAGTGTTATTTAGTGTAACAGGTTGACCACCAAAACATACCGATCCATCACCAGACGCTCCACCAAATGCATTGCAGAAATCAGTTTCTGACTGCCAATACTGGGTCAGTTTGCTAGCATTGGAATCCAGTGGTACTCCAACTTGACCTTTCAGGAAAGGGGCAAAGGGAGAATTCAAGAAAGACACATTTTGACATGTATCCCATACACTGGAGCAGAAGTTAGTTGCAGCTTGGTTAGATTGAGACGAATTGGCGGAAACAGTGGAGTTGCAAAGTACAGGAACTGGCCGGGGTGTAGAATCAACTGTAAATAGCTTAGCCGAAAATGGATCGCATCTCTATAAACCACGTTAACAAATAAACAACACACACAATTACTTTTCATTTCAACAGATGAAAAATTGACTCATGTAACAACCAAAATTTGCAAGGTTCTCTATCCAAAAATTTAAACATCAAAATGGTAAAATGGACAATCTTTTGGTTATATTTATTACATAATGTCTGAAGGGATGCTAACTTAGTTACAACGAGTATTTTCATTTAGTAAATTTAGCTATTCAGACAGATTGCATTTGGGTTATGCCTAGTTTGCCTAAAAGTAATGCTAATTTTTATACAAGGAAGTAAAACTGAAAAAAGAGAAAAAAAAACATGTGAATCTGGAAACCAAATCGGTATTACAGAAGGAACATCTCAAGAAGGATTATACAACACTTTTTTTTTTTATAAGTAAAAAATTATATATATCAAAAGGAGAAACCAAGTACACTGAATGTATACAAGAAAACACCTTACCCAAAATGACCCAAAAAGCCCCTAACGACCCAAAAAGCCCGTAGAAAAACAACCCAAAATACACTAGACCCGACCCCAACCCCTTGTTTCCCATAGAACTAAAACTCTACCCGAACACCCAACCCCAACCCCTTGATTCCCGTCTTCACAATGCCCTCCCTTTAGACTTCCCTCTAGTTGGGCTACCACGGATTATACAACACTTCATTATCAATGACAACTCCTGTTCATACAAATGGCAAGTTATAAATTGGTCATGAAATGGGAATACTCGGACCGACAACCAAGGTTTATGGGGAGAACATTTATACGGTTGCAGTATGTAATTAGGATGAGAATTTCAAGGGTACCATATTAGACATTGCAAACAACAAACGGCCATACACAAGAAATCCTATAAGATTTTATAACCATCATCACTATTATTAGAACTCCTTACAGCGCAAAGTATTGATTTCACAACAGAAGCACAGCTAGGATCAGAAATGTTCATTGTATGGTATTGCTTCCGTAATTGTAAATCTTCAGTGGAGTTGCAGCACACGCTCCCATTGTAAGGACAAAATTTCAGTGTGGTGTTCAGGGTAAAGGTTGCCGCTACACCAATCAAATTAGTAAAAATGACAAGTCAGTTTAGAATTAGATAAATATACTTGAGGCACTAAAATCTAGAATTAGGAATTCAAACCCCAGAGAGAGAGAGAGAGAGAGAGAGAGAGAGAGAGAGCTAATAACAAGTATCAGAGCAAAACTCACTTGAATCACTGCATAAAGGAAGCGAAAAGGAAGGGTCAAAAAGCAGCACCAAGCTACAATAGAGGACAATACTGAAAAGAACTCGTCCCATCTCAGCAAACAGATGAAAAAGGCAGATAATTAACTATAACAACCTCCCTCAAATCAACCCCAGAAGAGTCTGAAGCTGCAATATTACGGGACTGACTCCCAAGAGCAAATGAAGATAAAGTAAGAAGGGGAAACTTCCTGGCTGCTGAAATTGATGCCCATTAACAAAATCTGGTCTTTCACTTGACTCTCAACCACAAGCAAATCTACGCCTTCTTTCTCTTTCTCCAAAATCTTAGGCATACTTCATTTAAGCTTCAGGTAACTCATTTTCAACTCTCTCTCTCTGTCTCTGAGTGCTACAGCTTCCATAACTATAAGCAAGGTTCAGACTACAGTTAATTCTCCCCCCCATGGTTTTGTAAGGGTAGATGCAGCAACTGGGACAGTCTATTTAGTTGACTATCACGAATTCTTTATTCAAATGTGCAAATTAATGGGTGTCGTTGAAAAGAACCCTGTGTCTTTTTCCTTGAGCTGAGCAGAAAAGCGGTTTTCTCATCCAAAAAACTTTTATAGATCATTGGTGTAATGTGCCTTTGCGCCTATATCACAAGCCTAAAAGCATGGCCAATTAATACTGGTGGAGACAACTTGCATTTCCATCAGGAAAAAGGCCAATCTTGACCGTGACAGAAATAACACGACAAACTGAACGAAATAGGCAGTGGCTAAGAAAAACAAACGAAGAAAAGGAAAAAAGAAGAAGATATTATTGGAAATATTATGTTTTTTTTTTAAAAAGTGGTGCTCTTCTAGATAAATACAAGGAACATCACACTGTCGTCATCAATGTTAGACACGGTTCTCACTTTCGATAACTGGGTCATGCCGATGTTAAGAATACTGTAGATACTAGAATAAAATCGAAAGTTTTATCTTATCTCATCTCATCTCATCTTATCTTACGTTATCATTATAATTTTTTCAATCTCGCATAAAGTATAATAAATAATTTAATATTTTTAATTTTTAAAATAATAATAATATTAAAAATAATATTATAATAATATTTTATTTAACTTTCAACTTTCATTTCAACTCATCTCATCTTAACTCACTATCCAAACGACACTTTAGAATAATAATAAGTTAAAATGTTTAAGTGCACCTGTCACCTTCACAGCTTTCAACAGAGGTTCCATCGTCACCAGCAGTGATTCCATTGTTTGCTTTTTTACTAACATCTTATTTCCATCTTTTTATAAGACGACGTCCTATTGTAAGACAATGGTAGGGATTAAGAAATTGATTCCAAATAAACTCGTTCACCACTTTGCACTGTTTTCTATTGCTTTGGGGCGTTTGTTGGGGAACCCCACCCCCTCCTCATGTATCATCTTTTTAGTTTAATGAAGTTAACTTGCTTAAAAAAAGAAAAAAGTTAATATGTTTAAGTAGTTTTTGTCTCAGAATGTGGTCATATTAAAGATATGTTTGGAGGTATGAAATAAGTTGAGATATAAATAATAATAAGTTAAGATGTTTGAGTAGCTTTTGTAGAAGAATGTGGTCCTATTAATATATATTTGGATGTATGAAATAAGTGTGAGATATGAATAATAATAGGTTAAGATGTTTGAGTAGCTTTTATATAAGAATGTGGTCCTATTTATATATGTTTGAATGTATGAAATAAGTTAATATATATTTAATTTTTTTTATGAGAAGTTAAAAAAATAATATTTTATTAATGATTGATTTGTTTATATAATGATGAAATAATTATTTTATTTATATATTTTAATAATAAAACACAATTATAATCCAATTTAATTTTTATGGGTCCGCCACTGTCATACCGACGATGCCGTACGAATTTACTTTGCCTATGTCATGCTTCCTGAGAGGATGGGGTCCAGAGCACTAGGATGTAGGCAAAGATAAATATAAAATTTAGTTAAAATCACATATTTTACTATTGAAAAAAGCTAAACGCAATCCAGCTGCATAACCACGGGGAACCGCGACTGATGTGGAAAATGAAGTGCACCGTTTTGTGTCTGCTGTAAAACTGTGTGTTTCATATCAAGACCAAAACCCATGTCCCCTCCCTTCGTCTCCACCTCTCCCTCCCTTCGATTTCTCTCTCCCACGACAGCAAACAAGTCTCCCCCTCCCTTCGAAGACCACGAACAAGCCCTCCTCCCTTCGTCTTCCGAGATCTTCCCTCCCACGAATCTGCTCTGCCTCACCACCAAGCTCGTCGAAGGTTCAGAGATAAGGCAGAAGGGGGCTCAAAGGGGGCAACAAGCTATCAAGCACAAAAAACGTAAGTTGAGACAAAGACCTAGAATGAGAAATCCCTGGGCTCAAATTCTGTGAACCCCATTGCCCAGAAGCCGGTGAGGACCCGATAAACTGCGAGTATTGAAGCAGAGAAGCATGGTTAATCAGGTGTGAGGGTGGTATACCAGGTCTCTTGTTACCATTCTCACTGCCTCCAGGACTCAAATTTTTCGGTAGTTGACGAACATGAAACCCCATCTGAGACGCAATGAAATTTTGCGTATTCCTTTGTTATGTGATTTCACTCTAAAAGTAGATTGAAGCCCCGCTTGCATAGTAGTTCCACTTTCATCAGTGCAACCCATCCCCCACTATTATAGTAATAGATGATAGACCCTACCTCTTTGGTTTCCGTACATCGCAAATGAAACCCAAAAGTAAAAGCATGACCGACTGCTATTGAAGACCGTGAAAGGTTTTATCGGCCAAAATGTATCCACATTAGAGATTAGAGAATGAAAAAAGCTAAACACAGTCATCTACCCACGAAGAGCTCTACTCTCAACAGCTCATCTGTTTCCTTTTTGCTCTCTTCGATTTTCTGATTTTCAAATGCTTTCTATCTTTCGTTTTTTTTTTTTTTTTTTTTTTTTTTTTTATATAGCTGCTGACGTGGCAGGCGACTCCCCTATGGCTACACCTCCTAACTGTATGTAGAAGAATTGTTTACTTTTTACCTTTATCATTTAAGAAAAATTTTCACATTAAATTATCCATCTATCTATATTAAATTATCTATCTATTAACTAAAATAAATTTTTAAGTGAGAGAAAGGAAGAGAAAAGCGAGAGAAAGTGAGAGAAGGAAAGAGAAAGTGACAGAAAAGGAATCATAAATAAATTACGCGAGGCAAAACAAAGAAGCAATTAATGATTTAAATTGAATAAAATATACCTTTGGCTCTCAATAAGTAGACGCGAAATATAATTTTTTTTAAAAAAAAAAGAAAACTCCAATTCATTGAACTCAAACAATACATGATTTGTCAATAGAGATAATAAGAAGAACCTCAACAGGTCCATCCTCCATTCATACATGCTCAAAGTCTAAAGACATTGTTTGTTTTGCAGCTGCATGAGCAGCTTGATTTCCTTCTCTACCAATGAATGAGAGCAGCCAACTTGGATGTCGTGACGAAACTATCTTGAGGTCTTCAATTACTTGCCCTATCCAAGAGGAATCTACTCTGGTAGCATTAATAGAATTCACAATAGCCTTAGCATCCCCTTCCAGTACCACCTGCCTAAATCCCAACTCATGACATAAATTAATAGCTCTCAGCAAAGCGTAACTCTCAGCAACATAAGCAGATATGACAAACTTCTTTGGAGCAGCAAGCACAACCTCCACATCTCCCTTGTAATCTCTAATCACAATACCAATCCCCATCCTCTCCCCCACTTTGTCAAAGACAGCAGCATCAACATTCATCTTAAACCAAGATGTAGCTGGTGGTCTCCAAATCTAGATTTCTGCAAATATCACCACCATTTCAGGTGTATTACAACTCTTAAAGTGGGCTAGTTTGTAAGTTTCAAGATCTTGTATTGCCAAATTGAACACAATAGTAGGACCTCTAAACTTATTTTCAAAAACTAACTCTTTTCTCCTACTCCACAACCGATGGAAAACTACTGCAATCAAGTCCAAGCTATCAGAATCGAGTCTAGTAATGAGATCATACCACAAAGTTGAAAAATCATCATAATTCCTTCTCCACTTCTTAATTGGACTTCCTTCCTCCCCTATACATCAACTGCTACTGGACACCCCATAAAATATAAATGATTGATTCCTCCTATCTATTGCAGATTGGACAAATTGAATTCTTCGCAATCTGTTCCTTAAACAGATTACCTTTGGTAGGTAAGATGCCATTGAGAGCTTTCCACACTAGTTGTTTGACCTTACCTATGCCTACTAAGTTCCACAGTTTCCTCTATTATTCCTCATTCTGGACACCTCTTGAGGACTCCCCACCTATTAGTTTTTTTTCCACCAAATTAGCATAATAAGCACTTTTCACAGAGAAAACCTCCTTCTCTGATAAACCACATATAATTTTATCTTCAGATCCCCTTGCACTGATAGGAATGCGCCTCTTCTAGACTAAAAACTACATCAATCACCTCTTTTTTCCAAGTCTTGTTCTCCTCATCAATTAAAGCATCCACTGTGGCATTAGACTCAAGCATGTTAATGTGAGTTTGGATCTGATAAGTAGAGGGACTAGGCACCCATTTGTCCCTCCAAACTCTAATACTCTTTCCATTCCCAACTCTCTAAATATATCCATCCTTAACCAAATCCATGATTGACCATATGCTCCTCCAGATATGAGATGGACAATAGCCTATCTTGGCATCCACTAGGTGACCATCTTTCAAATATTTTTCTTTATATATACGCGCCGCCAAAGAAGAGGGCTCCTAAATGATTATCCACCCTTGTTTAGCAAGCAGAGCTCTATTAAAATAGTTAAGATCACGAAAGCCTAGCCCTCCCTTGCTTTTTATTGTACCAAGCCTTTCCCAACATTTCCAGTGTATACCCTTCCCATCTTTTTTATGACTCCGCTAAAACCTTGCAAGCATGGCTTCAATTTCTTTAAGGACCTTGGTAATCAAAATACACTCATAGTATAGGCTGGAATAGCCTACAATACACTCTTGATGAGTATTTCATTTCCTGCTGAGGATAACAGATTTGTCTTCCAGCTGTTTATCCTTCTCCAAATCTTGTCTTTGAACCCTCTGAATGTATTATACTTGGACCTTCCTATCGTAGTAGGTAAGCCCAAATACTTATAGTAGTTGTCACAAGTAACCCCTTCAGCATGTTGAGAAATAAACACCTTTGCAGCTGCTTTAGTATTTGAGCTAAAGAGAATAGAGGTCTTCTGTTTATTAAGGGTCTATCCTGAGGCATCTTCATATTGCTTTAGAATGTGAAGGATATTACATCATTCCTCTTGTTTTGATATGTAAAAAATTACACAATCGTTAGCAAATAAAAGATGGTTGATCCTTATGCCTCCCCTTGAGACTGCAACTCCTTTTATAAATCCCCTTAACTCAGCTTGTTGCAGCAAGACACTAAGCCCCTCAACACATATAAAAAACAGATAAGGGGATAAATGATCCTCTTGTCTCAACCCTCTTGAAAGCAAGATAACATCACCTGGGACCCCATTCACTACCACTGAGTAACTAACAGATTTAACACATTCCATCAACAACTTTATCCTCCTCTTACCAAAACCCAGCTTCTCGAACATAGCCTCCAAGAAATTCTATTCCACCCTGTCATAAGCCTTAGACATATCTAATTTGATAGCCATGCTACCTTCCCTTCCCTTCTGCCTTGACTGCATATTATGGTGAAATTCATAAGCTACCATGATATTGTCTGTAATCAACCTACCAAGAGTGAAAGCACTTTGGTTCCAAGAAATTATGGCTGATAGCACCAATTTTAGTCTATTTGTCAAAACTTTAGAAATCAACTTATACTACACATTATATAAACTGATTGGTCTGAATTCATGTACCGATTTTAGAGATTTAACTTTAGGAACTAAAGCTATGAGGGTATGATTCAAACCTCGAGGCATATCCCCACTTCTAAGAAACTCCAGCACTGCTTGAACCACATCAGTGCCCACAATTCCCCAATGGTCTTGAAAGAATCCTGCACTGAAACCATCAGGCCCAAGAGGTTTGAAAGGGGACATTTGTTCTAGGGTAGTTTCAACTTCCTCTCTGGTAAAACCTTAATCCAACTGCTCCCTCATTTCTAATGTGATTCTCTGATCTACTGCATACATACACTGTTGAATAGACATTCTGGTGGGTTTTGAGGATTGAAAGACCTTAGAAAATTGAATTCAAAACCCTTTTGCAATCTCCTCCTTAGTTGACAAAAGGTTACCCTCCCCATCCACCACCTTCTTAATAAAATTCTTTTTCTTTTTTTGATTAACACAAGCATGATAGAATTTAGTGTTCCTATCCCCTTGTGCCAACCAATGCTTTTTGGCCCTTTGTTTCCATCTTGTATTTTCTTGGTCTAACAAAAACCCCAACTCACTTTACAGCCTTTTAAAATTCATCCTGTTTTCTGCACACCCATTCCTTTGTAATTGACTTAACTTTAGTCTTTTCTCTAATTGCTGTTGTTCTTTCTCTAATTAAGTCTTTACTCCATTTCTAAAGACCTTTACTAAATCCTTCAAGTTTCCTTTACAAACTCTCCAAGTGATTCGACAAACCAACCCCTCTCTGCCATGCTGATTCAATTGTGTCACTGCAACCCTCTTCCTTGCTCCAACTAGCCTCATACTTGAAATGAAACAGACTCCTTACATCATAGCCCTTCCCATGCACACGCTCAAGAAGGATAGGCCTGTGAAATGAGCATAAGCAGTCAAAGTTTCTACTCTAATTTTAGAAAAATCCTCCATCCATTTTTTATTAGCCAGGACTCTATCTAGCCTTTCCTTAGTAAAAGACTCATCCTCATGTCGATTACACCATGTGTATTTTGACCCCTTCTAGCCTAAATAAAATAAATTGCCTTGCTCAATAACCCCCCCAAACAATCTCATCTGGTTTTCACACCTCAGTCTGCCACCCACCTTCTCATCATTGGACAGCACCTCATTGAAGTCACCTACTAAACACCATCCGAAGTTCACATGCTTAAAAGATTGCAGTAGCTTCCATGCCTCCTTTCTCTGATTAGTATCAGGATGCCCATAGAAATAGGTGAGCAACCATCTTGAGTCATCATCCTCACTCTTAATAAACACATTGATATGCATCTGAGAGAAATTCAATAGCTCTATGTGAACCTCCTGCTTCCACATCACCATCAAACCCCCACTTCTCCCCACTGCATCCACCACTACACAACCCTCAAACTTAGCTTTCCTAGCAATGTTTGTAGCACGCAACTGAGCCAACTTGGTTTCCATCAAGAAAACCACATTAGGATCTTTAGCCTTCACTTGTAAACAAAGGTTTTGAACTGTTTGGGGGTTCCCAAGCTCCCGACAGTCCCAACTTAATATTTTCATAATGCTTGGCGGGGCTGTCAACCAACCTCCACCGCTTCACTAGACATAACATCAGAACACAAATTTGCAACCCTCTTACCCCAATTTGCACCTTCATTAACTGCATGGATCTCATTCGAAACCTCTGCAAGTTTTTTAGTACTAGATAGAACACCTACCTCAGTACACACTTCCCCTTGATCACGAGCTCTACGCTTCCACTTTCTGCCACCTTTGAGAGATTTTTGATTTAGCACTGGGAGAGGTCCCTTCGATACCTTCTGTTTCTCCTCTTCACATAACTGACTTTCTGTGAATAAGCTACCCTTCAATGAATAAGTGGCATTGGGCCCATTATCCATACAAGTCTTCATAGCAGCCCTTCCTGAGTCATCCAGCCCATCTTGGCTCATCTCCTTTGTAATGGCTTCCCGCCCACCCTTCCCTTCTTCCTCATTTAAAACTTCATCCCCCTTAAAACGCATAACCACTTCCTGCGATAACTGCTCCCGTATCCCTTCATTCTCGCCTATATTCAAACTCTCTCTAATGTCGCCCGCTAAATCTGCCTGTAACGTACCCAATTCACCTATTTCAACATTATTGCCACACGTTCCGTTAGTTCCATACCTGTCTCTACCATCAAAATTCCTGAACTGCCCCTGGCCTGAATCCTTCGACAGTCGCCCATCGATAGTGCTACCAACAGAACCCTCCACTTCTCTGTTCATCATTTCCATCATTGGATCCTTCGAAACATCCTCACGACTATCGAAACTAGCTTCTGTAGAGGTAAAGGGAGACCTTCCCCGGTAACTATCCTCAGCACGTAACCAAGGACCAAACTAAGTATTAGAACTATTATCTGAACCTGTTCCCCAGCCCCCCTTCAAACAACCATTCACCCCATGTACTATCCATCCACAGTTAAAACAAATCTTCGAAAGTTCTTCATATTTGAAATTGAGCCATACCTTCTTGCCATGCACCATTATAATTCTTCCCCTCGCAATTGCCTTCTGCAACTGCACCTCCACCTTCACATTCAATAATTTTTCCCAACCAATCCCATCCTCCGCCACATCTACATCTAGAACACGACCCACATAAGCGCCTATTTGTACACCCCGTTCTTTTGTCATTTGTCCCAGTGGCAAGTTATGAATTTGCAGCCAAAAAGTTTCATAATCAAAATTTATCTTACCAGGTTGTAGAACTCCATCATATGGAAGGATCATGAACAACACATTATCAAAAAGCCATGGTTTCCATCAAGAATACATTGTTTATCTGCATGATTAGCAAAAGTTATGACAAAAATATTTTTGTCCACCTCTTGGAAGATTGCACGCACGCTTACTAATTTTCCAAAATTTCCCTATAGTATTGGCAATGAATTCCTTTCCCACAATACGATCAGAACAAATCTTTCTAATGAGACTTCTCTCCCCTTTCCGCTCAACTTCATCTTCACAGCCCTGAGGATTCTCGATCACAACCTCCTCCTCTTCTGTCAACCTAAGGTTACTCCGCAAGTCTTCAATATCATCCATACTGCAGACTCTTATCCCCTCCAAACCGAGAATTAAACACTAGGCCACAAAAATCCTTCTTCTCACATCCTCTGGAATCGCCAGACACTAGAGAGAAGACTCAACTATTGACACACACCAATGGCTCCTTTA